>BMAU01000528.1:725000-1052500 GCA_019973935.1 Trichonephila clavipes | reverse complement strand
CCTTTCTTCTTAAAACTTTTTATAAAACGAATGCAAAAAAATATTTATACTATCTAAAATTTTCATATAAGATTGTGTATTCATTTAAACGTAAGTCTGGAAGCAATTTTAAGCGATGAAACATAAGAAACCATTGGTAATTTTCTGATAAGTGTAATAATATGCAAATATGATACAAATATGATGTACGGTTTTTTGTATAATTAGTTCTTCACAATCGACGAAAATAGTTAATTTATAACCTTTGAAACGCGTTGATCATCAAATGAGCTGGAATAATAACATTAATTTTGAAAATAAATACATATATTTTTTCACATTAATACATCCATTAATCTAGCTACTTTATCAATGAAGAAAATACACATCTTGAACAATCCTTTAAAAAAGTTTAAAGTATTCGAAGTAAAAGTTTCTAAGACTTGTGACACTACGACCGAAAAATTATCGATAAATACCATCACTAAAAAAGATATATTATTACATATAAATAACTCGAAGGATAAATATATTCGTATAAAAACTTAGAATATTAGATTTGAAGAAAAATAATTTCTTCAAAATCTATTTTATTTTCTTTATTTCAAGAAAATAAACGAAGTTTCAATTTTGTTAACCTTATTAATTATGATATAGAAGAATAGATAATGTAAAAACCGAAATTTATATTATAAAAAAAAGAAATATGTACAAAAACATCTCACACTCTCCATTTATACATTCTTTATAAGCGATACGAAGAGAAAAAGACTCACTGTTATATATATTCATTATAATATACTACACATTTACTTGTAAAATACAATATTTTGTAACTGAGGACAAACATCTGTATTACATTTATCTAAGAAAATAATAATTGTAATATTCACACACATCTTAATTGTCGTTCATCACACAATGGGGACTTTATAGTGCAGAAATTGATTAATTTCGTATTTTCAGGCTTTTTTAATTTAAGAAACGGAAAATATAGAGCAAAGTCATACAATGAATTTGAAAAATATATAAATAATTGCATTTTAAATTCGTGTGAAAATACTACAATTTATTTCATTAAAATACATCAAAGTGTAAATTTATATAACACATTATTAAAATTCTCTCCATAATTTTTAGAGAGTTTTCTTATAACATTTCTTTTTCAACAGATCGTCTAATTTTTCCAATCAAGCATGATTTTTCCGTTCAATTACAATTTGTTTTCAAATGACAAGAACACAATTTGAACACAATTAGTTAGTATATTTTGTAGCTTAAATATTGAACGACTTTCTGCGCTTACGAATTAAAAAACTTAATAAAAATAACGACGTTTTTTTTAAAAAAAAAAATATGATCAATGAAAACAAAGCTAAAAATAGCTGCAAATAATTGAGCATAATCATAGATTCCCTAATGTACTGCAGGGAAATGAACCATGTAATTTTATAAAGAATATTAGTTTTCAAATTATCAAACTCATAAAATTCACTAGTTTTTACACAAAAAATTATTTGAATGATAATATAATATAATATTCAACGATTTTAGTGATTATTTCACAAAAAAACTGTCAAAAATAAATAAATACTTAAATCATTAAAACATTAGTACTACTCAACATTACACAAAAAGTGATTACATGTAATGATAAAATAATGGAAAGAAAAACATTTTTGAGAATTCGTGTTTTTTTCTGATTTGGTATAAAACAACAAAAAATTCGTAAAATAAAAGAATTAAAATAAAATATCCGAAAATTAAAGGTATAATAATTTTCATATTTTGAGGAGATGTTGTTAAAATTAATACATAACAAAGACACAATGGCAATTCTAAAAATATGAAATGTTTATCTTAAAATATTATGGAATTAAATGAAATGGAGCATGTGGATCCAAATAAAACAATAAATGAATTCATCATACACAGTTTTATAAATGGTTCACTTTTGAAATTAAAATATAATGTTTACCTTCAATAATAACACTCTCAGTCTTACTATCTTCACCAAATGCATTAGATGCTTTACATGTATAGTTACCAATATCGGAAGCTGTTATTTTCTCAATTAAAAATTGAGAACCAATTTTGGAGCTGGTTATTTTGTATTTGTGAAGATTCGATAACATTTGATTGTTGTGAAACCATGTAAATGTAATAGGTAAATTTCCTCGTTTAACAGTGCAAGAGAGCTCTGTCATATCTCCTATTGCCAAATTTGGTGGAATGAACATTGGATTTAAAACTGGAGACTGATCCTCTCCCCAAACTGCAAAAAATGCAATTTATAAATAGAAATACTAGTAATAAAACATAATAATTGAGTTTAAAAATGTAATATCATGAATAATAAAATGTTTAAAGAAACACCTACTCAAATAAGAGTTTGTATTTATTATTTTCTATTCGCAGTCATTAGAGAATTTTCTCTAAGATATATTTCATTCTGATTCATAATAAGATAGTTAAGATCTCTACAGAAAAATAAGCATTAAAGGAAAAATAAAGTCTAATTATTTAAATAAAAAAAATACATGCTATTACATAATGATACAGTTTCAGTAGTATTTTACATCATATCATATGATTACATTTACGACAAATTTATTCATCAATTCTAAGATTTTTACAGTTATATAGATTTCTTTGATAAATGTTAAAAAAAGGGGAATGTCCAATTTCCCAACTTATATTAACCTGAATTTGTAAAAACAATATAATAAAAAGATAGAATTCCTTCCTTTTTGTAATGAATTAGATTATAAATTTGTTTCGTTGATTTGAAATTCAAAGAATGAAAATAATTTTTTTAAAAAAGCGAATCTTTTTTTTTAAAATTTTATACAATTTTTCATTATTGTAGCATTTAAAATATATTTATTTACACAAGATAATTTGAAGATAATTTTCTCAATTGGTTATAATATCCCTAATTTTTTTAATGGAGGAATATAAAACTCTTCTAATAGATTAATTATATTGTATTACTTTTCTTACACTATACACATTTAAGTAATTGGACTGCATGCATTTTTAGGCCTATATATAATTAAACATAATTACACATAATTACTCCAAGTAATATATATTTAGCAATAACATTTTGAAACAGTGGTTACTTCTTATATAAGTTATTAAATAAATTCAAGCAATTCTTAAGGATTATATTAAAACAGATTTGAGGTCATATTTCGGATTTTTTCCAACAAAAAAGTTTTTAAGTACTTCATAATGCTTATGTTAATTCATATGTCTATAAATTCTAATTCTAATTTGAAGGAAATATAATTATATTATATCATACATTAATTGTCACTCTCTCCCATATAATTTTAATTATTCATTATAAATTTTCTTAAAACTTTGGAAATTCCTAAAGTCAGATGACATATTCAAACAGTATGTGCATTTTATCTCAGAAGATATTTAAAAATAATACTTTATAAAATGTATAATTTCTATTGTTTTAATTATTCATTTTAAATGTTCCAAAGACTTTTGAAGTTCTCGAACTTAAAATTCACTGACATTCCTTAGCAGTATGTGAATTAGCTTAGAAGATACTTAAAAATAAAATTTTATAAAATGTCTCAATGATATAACATTCAATAACTTTTAAACATTGAATAATATGAGCAAAAACATTGAATTTTGAAAAAAAATAATATAAAAGTCAAAGAATATAAAAGAAATGAGGTATGAAATGAAATACAGCATTATAATCAGAGGCTTACCTTTTTGAAAAAGGAGGGCTACGTTTATCAATCCAAAGAAACGTTCTACGAATTTTTTAGAGATGAATATCATTTTTAACTGGAAAATTTGACTGCGATTTAAGTGTTGATTATTTGAAATTCTTTGGTTAAATCAGTTCTGTAGTTTCTTCTGTCATAATCCAACATAAAAACAGGTTAAATTTACATCTCCTGTAGCTATCAAAGGAAACTTAAAACAACAACAATGAAAACAGGATACTGGAGCGGTTGTTATGTTAAGCAGTTAAGGCATAGCAGCGCCACATATCGTTGGGTTTTGAAAAGAAATTCTATTTAATGTATCAAAATTATTATATATAATTATTATTTTATCTTTCTAGTAAACAAGTACTAGAAAATTGACAGAAAATCTAAAAATATTTTGAATTATCAAAATAAAAATGTACTTTTCAGATATACATTGCCCGAATAGAATAAGCTGTTAAAGAAAAGTTATAAAATTTTGATAAAGAAATAAAATAAGTTTATAATAGCTCATTTTGAGCCACACGCATTTTAAAAGACTAAGATAAAATATAAAAAATTATGTTGTTCAACGTGGTACAGTGAAAGTAAAAAAGATTTGGAAGTATATTAAATGAAAATACTATTACGCATGATCATATATATATTGATAATTCCATTAAAATGTTTCTGAGTTAATTAAAATTCTATTATCACATACCAATACATTCAAAATTTATAAATTATTTTGATTTTATAATAATTTTCAAATTGACAAAATGCAAATTTAAAATTTTCATGTAAAAATTTACTCAGAAAAGTTATAAGTACAATTCTAAAAAGTATTTAACAGATAAGTTTGAATTACCATCAATGATAACTTGAAGAGTACCTCTATCTTCACCTACATTGTTTCTGACAACACACGTATAATTACCAATGTCAGTTGCTTGAATTTTTCCAATAGACAAATGAGTACTCATCTTACTCATAATAATTTTATCTCGCATTTTTTCAGTCACATCTTTTCCGTTGTGAAGCCATTTAAAAGAAAAGGGTGAACTTCCTCTTTTCAAAGTGCATAATAAGTCAATATTATCACCCAAAGATAGATTGGGAGGAATAAGAAGTGGATTCAGAACTGGTTCTTCGGTATTTCCATCTGAGGGGAGAAATAGCTTTTCAAAAATATCGTACTACTACTACTACTAATAATAAATAATTGTAAAATTAGTCTCGAATAGCGCAGCGATACTAATAAGCCTTAAATTAAACAGCCAAATAATTTAAAATCACTAATCATTTCAATAAGCTATTGAAATTAATTTAATATTTAGTTAAAAATAGTTAATAGAATAAAACAACCACGTAATTGCTTTAATTAAAAATTAGAAAACAATTTAACAAAAAGATGCTTCAATTAATTTATTTGATTGAAGCATCTTTTTGTTGATGGGTCATTAAAAACAGATAAGTGTGCTTTTGCTGAATTAAAGAATGTCATTATGGAGAAGTTATTATATTATAGTAAACAAATTTGATACATTTCTTGTAATTTTCTGTAATAATGTAATGCACAATTATTTAGTTCATGACTAACACACAAAAAAAAATAGAGAGAGAATTTAAAGTTTAATTTTTATTTATTACCTACAAATGTTATCGGGTATTAAACAAAAATGCGAGTGAGTTTTCTTGCAGTATTAGTATATGTTAGGAAAAGCTACTTTTACAGACATCATAAAATTTTTGACAGAAAAAAAATGTATAACACAAAAGATGCTTTAATTTAACAATTATATAGTCAACCATCAAAAAAATATACATTTGTCATTTATACAAATAATAATAAATAAAAATGATAAAGATTCTAATGAATAAACATTTCTAATTTTTCCCTTATTTTGTTCTATTATGTGAATTATAACCCTCTCTTATACTTAACAAGTAGACACGGAAAGGAAAATCCACTTAGTGTTTTGGCTGTACTAGTATATTTCAGAGAATCGACTTTTACATATCGCATAAAGAAATAACAGTATTTATGTGTATATAGCATGAATTAATTAGCTCATAGGTTTACAAACTCAACAATACATCGATTATTTACTCACTTATAAAAAACTGACAAAAACTACAAGTATAAGTTAATTAAATAAAACGTCAAAATATTTGAATGAAAGATTGCTTATATTTCATAAAAATATTTCAGTAATAACTGTTTCAATATGATACATATTTAAAATATCTTGAGGGTATTAAACGTATATTGAAAGATATTGTAAAAAGTAATTGAAATATAAATGAATTTGAAGGATACTTGAGAACACACACACACACACACAAATTGATAAAAAAGCAGTGACATACTTGCTATGCCTAAAATGAAATTAGCAATCAAAAGAATGATCCTTTTCTTCATCATCTTTCTTCCGAATAAATGATTTTTCTAAATAAATGGAAGAAAAAAAATCTGGTTATTTATATTTGCTTGACATTAAAGATAAAGTAGTACATTTTTTGATAAATGAAGATTTTTCTTACCTTGTTATCTTCAATACATAAACACAAAAGTATTCAAGCATTTTATGAAACATCAGGCTTTACGTAGTGATTGCAGCGCCCCATAACGTTTGATTTTGGAGTTAAAAATTCAAAGTTATTCAAACAAATATTTCAAATAAATACGCCACAAAAATGGGAAATTGAACTGCAGTACTTTTAAAGCACTTTAATAAAACGCGCTAATGATTAAAATGTTTTACTTCAATCTAAATTTTCAATAAATTTATTTACTATAAAAAACCTTTAAAAAATCTAATCAATATAATAGTAAGATATTGTATTTTCATTGTATATTTGTAGATATTGTGAATTTGTAGATTAATACATTTTTTAAAAAAATATTGATACTAGAAAAACGAATTTAGCTCAAATTTCTTATTACAAACGATTGCAAAAAGGCAGTTATTTCAATTATGTGAAAATAATTTATAGTTAATTTATATCAGAATCACACACACGAAACAAAAAAATGGAACAACAGCGAATATTTTTATATTTTTGAAGTTAGAAGTTATTTGGAATAAATAAAACAATGTGCTTGATATTAAACAATTTCCCTTTCTAAATAAAAATTAAACTAATCCTAGTGTTTATGTTACAAAAATAATATTTTCTGGAATTTTAAATTTTATAAACCGTTTACATTGTTGATAAAAAAATCATTAATGAAAATCATAGATGAAGCTTATAATAACGTACTTATTTGTTCATATACTTGCAAGAATTGCATTTATCTATTTTAAAATATTTGAATCTACTTCATTCAAAGTAACATTAATACACAACGCAAAATATTTTTAAAATTCTCTAAGAGCATCACATAAGTCATTATAACCAACAAAACTACACACAAATTGATGGCTGAATTCATGAAATACAAAATATTTAATTAGATAATTGAAAGAGAAGATTATACTAGTTTCTACATTGTATAAAATAATAATATAAGATATGATTGCAAAACTGTTTCGAGCCTAAGAAACCATGAAAATCGGTGAACAAATTACATATGTAACATACTAATATATATGATGATTTTATTCACAATAGAGGACTTAATTGTATTGAATACGCACGATTTTGTTAAAATGAGATGTGAAATGTAGAAATCTAATGAATGAGCTCTTAAGAAACCCATAAGGCATAATAATTTTTTAAAAATAACAAAACACTACAAACATTAAAACAAAATATAATTTTAATATTCACAGTTACCTTCAATTATGAGGACAACAGTATTGCTGTCATGTCCAAATCTATTTTTTGCAACACAAGTGTAGTTACCAATATCTTCAGGTTGTATCTTTCCAATAGAAAGATGAGAACTACTTTCAGAATTTATTATTTTATATTTCTGCAGCGAAGTAACTTTTTTATCATTATGAAGCCATTGTATTTGTACTGGATAACTTCCTCGCTTGACAATGCATGATAATTCAATATTATCCCCAATTGAAAGATTAGGAGGTACATACATTGGATTCAAAACTGGCTGTTCATCAGATGAGCCTGAAAATGTAAACAGATCATAATTTGAAGAAGATAAATACATGTTAGCTATTACAAGAAAATGCAAAAATTTAATATAACCTAGAAGCATTACAGCAGTTTATGAAATAATTTTATTCTCATGAAAATGCAGTGCGTATGAAATTCATTCTATAAATGAAGTTAATGATTTAAGTACTATGTTTAACTTAAGCATATTTAAATTTTTACTTTACCGCTTAAATATTTTGAGACATAATTAAAAAATTATATCTTGGTAAACATACACTTGGTTTTAAATATATTGGAAAATATGTATTTTAATGAAACAAAATAATTTGTATAAATTATATTATATCTTCATTGCAAAATGTATAATGCTTACTAATGAGAGAGATCTTGGAACTCTGAAATTTGTGGTAATATTATTTCTAAATGAAACTTTACATAATTTAAATAAAGTTATTTTGCTATATTTTGAGTACAACTTAAATGTCTTAGAGCCATGATTCATGATTATTAGAGAATTAATACATTCATTTAAAGTTAGTAAATTTCATAATCCTATACAGGTGATAATCTAATCAGATTTTAAATTCAGAATGAAATCTTGAATTTGAAATCTTTTTTATTTGTTTTGTAATAGTTTATATATTGAAAGAAAAGGTATAATTAATAAAATTGTGATATATTTAAAAAGTAAATAATAGTATATATGCACAAATAATAATTTTTAATGGTACATATAAAATACTATTTACATAGATAAATAAATTTTAATTACTATAGCCAAAATGCAAGACTTATTTCGTTAATCCAATTTTAGATGAAAATTTTACAAGTATGAGTTTGAACAGAAATCTAAATGCTACATATCATTTAAAGATTATATTAAAATTATGAAATGACAATTTATTAACTTTGAATTAACCCCTAATGAATACAATATTTCATGGTTTTATTACAAATGCAGTACATAAATATAAGTATGGGATCGACATATGTTTAATAAGTAACTTTTATCAAATCTTGTGCTATACGTTAAAATGGAATAAAGGGTTTTTAAATGTTTGAAGTACTAAAAAGTTGATTGAGGAGATTAATCCATGCAAATGTTACCTTCACAAAGTACCAATAGTGTCATCCAGAAGAAACAAATGAAGAGATGATTCATCTTTGCATTAATTTACTTTCAAATAAATTCATGTGAAGACAGCTCCTAGAATTAGTTAAATTGAGTCATATGGTTCAATGAAAGCTAATAAAATTAAAATTATAAACAAAGGGAGAGACAACGTACCTTTTGCTCCATCTTGAAAAGTATTTTCTTGAAATGGATATTTCGTAAATAAACAATTTATCCATCGATCGTTGCGCCACATTGCGAAAATTAGGTGTAATACAGACATATTTATTTTGTTATTACATAATTCAGACCTATCTTGATAATAGAAGTAATATAAACCATCTACTTAAGTCGTAATATCAGTCAAAATATTGTGAATTACATTTAAGTGAAACATTTAAAAAAACATACCTTGGTATAAAATTCACTATAATCTCATTGTGTGAAAATAACTTCAATGGCAAACTTATGAGTATGACATTTCTAAAATTTTTTAACAACTCATTAAATCTACTACTGAATCTTGTAATTTTTTTTTTTTTTTTTTTGAAAATGAATGCATGCATATTTTTTGGTTTGACTTTCTGAATTTTGAACAAAATACTCAGACACAATCTGGCAACAAAATGTTTCGTTTGGAAATGATTTAAAAATGTATTTTTAAATTAAGAATGATATTCTATCTAGTGAACATATATAAAATGATGAATGTAAGAATACAAAGATGAAAATGAAAAAAAAAATATTATGTTAACTTATCTTTGATCAGTGTAAGAATAAATAATTTAATTATTACATTTATAATATATTTTCTAAGTTATAAAAACATAAATAATTTTTAACCGGAAATGTTAATAATTAATGAAAGCTACCTATTTTTCAGAAAAATCTTTCAAAATTTTTAATATTATATGAGATTAAAACTTTTGACCTTTATAGTTTTATTCACAAAATTTCTTCTAAAGAAACTCTAATTTCCAAAAAACTTTTAGGATATGCAAAATAAAGGTGTGATAATGAAATCATGTTCTTTTATAAACATTATTATAAATGTTAACATTGTAGAAATTTTTAAAAATACTTTAAATAATATAAGAATTTTAAATTTGCAGATGTTGTGTTAACGTTTCGTGTTTATTTTTAAACCATCACATCAACAAGGAACGTGTATAATGCAAGAGAAAACACAGAAAATAAACAAATAAACTATAACCGATTATTAAAAAGTCCTTTATGCACGAGAGTACTTTTATTTATGTATTCTACTTCATACATGATTGTATTTAATTCACAAGAGTATAAATAAAACCTTACCTTCAATTATAACACTAGCGGTTTTGCTATCTTTTCCGTATTTATTACTGGCTATGCATGTATAATTTCCAATATCATCAGCCTTAATATGACCAATAGAAAAATGTGAACTTCTTTCATTGATAGCTATCTTTTTCTGTTTTTCTGTGGAAATAATGTTTCCATTATGTAACCATGAAAATATCACAGGCAGGCTGCCTCTTTTTATGGTACATAACATTTCAATACTATCTTCTAAAGATGGATTTTGTGGAACTAATAAAGGATACAATGCTGGCTGTTCTTCTGAAGCCCAAGCACCTGAAAAATTTGTTTTTGTGATCATTTCAGTATTGATTAATAAGTTTGCCTTAAAATGTAAAATATTTTTATTTTATTACTGTAAAATATATGTAAAGTATAACACAATAACAGTATATATTAACGATGATATTCTCTTATAATAATTTTAGCTATGATGATTCAATTAACAATATGAATAACAAATGAAGTGAATAAAAAGCAAAAATTAATTTAACATTCTATTCCTTATACTATTCATTTTCAAACTCTTTTTTTTACATAAAAATAGATCTACTTTACTTTTAAGGTTCAAAGAGTAGTTTAATGAAAAAAACAGCTTTGAAAAGTTTTCATTTGAATGTGAATAGATTTTCTTTACGTAGAAAATATTTTTTTAAAAAAAATGTCGCGCTATTGTTATTTTGATTCCTTTGCAGTTTTGCCTTGGTTTGTTTATCCTGCATGAAATAGATGATAGCAGAAAAAGAACTTTTAGAGAATTTTTACCAAAACGTATTGGTTTTTTCCTCCTCATTGCATGACAAAACACATGATAATTTATCTTAAAAAACAACAACAATGCAAAAACAATGGCCTATTTTAATTTTAATATGAATTTACTATTGTGAGACTTGGTTGAAATTTTTTTTGTTGAATACTGACATTAAATTTGATTTAGGTATGTCATTTAAGACTTATAGCACTAGCCGTACGATTAAGAAATATTTAGCATTTTTTATTTTGTATTCAGAACAACTTCAATATTAGAAATTAAATTTATTAGTTGCCCATTTCTTCTCAAAAATGAAGAAGCAACCATCATCAATTAAAACTACACATCTTTTTCTTATAAATTATACATATTATACAACATGTTACGACATACATCAAAGAAAAATTGGACATTAAAGTTTTCATTACAAAACGTAACATTATATTCGAATGCAATAATTCTAGTATGCCTGTAAAATAGCAATAAAAGGAACTACAATATACTACTTTCTTAAGTGAGTATGAGTTGTATTACTTGATAAACTATGTAAACAAAAGATTACTTATATTTATTAAGTAAATCTTTCAGTTAATATATCATTCCAGTTGACTATTCCTAATATGCCAAAATTACAAAATTATTCTTTTAGTATAGGTTTTAAATATATGTTGTAATAATAAACATGAAAATATTGAAGACCAAATTTTGAAAATAATAATTATGCTTAATATTTCAAAAAGTGTCTTTTTTTTATTCTTTTATGTATGATAACATCAGGAAGTTTAATTACATATAAAGTTCAACATGTGCTATGCAGTTTTTTGCTGCAGTGGACTACTATTGTCTTTTTCAAAAGTTTAACGACAGATGTTATATTTAACTATTAAGGAGATGTTTGCTTCATTAATATTTAAAAAAATAAATAAAGGTAATTTTCATAATAAGTATTTAAATAAAATGAATAATCATAACATATAAATATTATTTACACATTTATTTCGTAATAATAGTAAGCATAAAATAATAACTTACCGATTTGAGCTCCAAAGCAGATTATAATAAATGATTTTAAAAGGAAGCAAGTCATCTTGAATTGCGATCTTCAAAAATAATGAGGAATCCAGCCGTTCGAAATGTATTTCATAGGTATTATCATGAAATAATACATCTAAAGAATGTATTATCATTTGTTACTTTTCAGCATGCAGAACATTTTCTGATGATGCCAAGATGTGACACTTCAAGTAGAGACGCAAATATAGTATGTACTGAAATAATGACAGTGGCGCCACATAACGTTGAGAAGAGTATTTATCTTTCATAAAACATATTTAATTGTTAAAAAACATTTTTTAAATTTTGTTTAGGAAATTTGTTAGCTTATTGCTAAAAAAGATTTTAAAACATTGCATTAAAAAGGAAACCAATGATTTATTAAAATTTATTTATACTTGTAAATTTATGATACATGAACATAATAATTCAAAGCTTAATGTTTCAGATTCAGTACATTTCATTAATAGATGTATTCCACAAAAATGTCGAACTCAGTTATATTTTTTATTAATAACTTCATAAACATTATACTTAAACCAAAATATGAATAAAGCATGAGTGATTCAAAGAAAAAAAATCATACTTTTGTTAGCCGAAGCAATGTGGAGGTATGTCAAAAATTCCACATTTCATAGTGTCATATTATATAAACAATGGGTTTAAAGCAATGCTTGATTCATCTTTTAAAATAAGCTATGTAAACATCTGCGATGGAATCAGTATGATCAAGTGACATAAGTTAACATTCATTTGATGTTGAATTAATTTTATTTAAAATAATTACCGATTTTCAATCATTATTACAACGTAATAGTTAAACAATATGTGCAATGTGATGAATATGATGGATCACAAAATTGTACTCATAAAATTAAATTTTATGTTAATGAATATTGCTTTCGATTAATCTTTTGTACCAACATTTTTAGGGCATGATTGAAACAAATTACCACTTAAAACAACAAAGAATATTTTTTAACTGCTATTACTTACTATTCATGTGTGTTGAAAATTGAAATACTCCACGTAATAATTGAGATAGTAAATCAAGTTATATATTGTACAGAATATTATTTTAAGTATGATATATTGTATGGCAATGTATACATTTAAAAATCACAAATTTACAGTATTGCAATCAAAATTTTGAAGATGACGGCAGTAAGAAAATCAGAATATTCTTGAATTATTCACGATGAGAAAGAGATGTATCTAAAAGTGATTATAAAAATTATGATGACAGGTTATTTTCGAAACATATGTAACATACATAAATATTTAAAAGGAATGCTTATTGTAAAAGAACCACTTTGGATATTTCAAAACATAAAAGTGATGGAAATAAATTTCTGAGAATATTTTACCATTGAATTGTATAGAATAATTCAAAAATACAATTCTTACAAGTCTACGTTCTTTCAAAAACACTTCCCTATGTATTGGGTAATACTTTTGCTATAATATATAAGAAATCATGTGCGTAACAATTAAAATTTAATAACAGTTTGAATAGTATCTAAAATTAAGAATAATTTTAAAAACAGACAACGTTTTACATATATATATGTATATGGGATTACTTTATTTTTCGTATCAAACAATCATATAAATAAAGTTTTTCAAAAGGCTGAAGAAAGATTCGTAACTTATGATGTTATTCAGTATAATCTGATGTTACGAAATATAATAAATAATGACGATGAAGAGCATAAAATTCAAAAGTTGAATTATTGCACTGAAAATGTGTAAATATAAACAGTAAAAGAACTACTCAGAATCACAAACTTGTTTAAGGTAGTTAAAAGTAATTAGAAATTCACCACCTCTAGATATTGACTTTGCTTTCGGCTGAAAGAAAATATGTTTTTTTTAAATCGGTTATACTAAAACATTTAGAAATTTTATATACTAGATTACAGGAACTTAGATATAATAATAAGGTATAATAATATATAAGAATTCGATTAAATACTGAAAAAAATCTGGCAAATTATTGATGCGATTTTCAAAAATATTGCTGAGGAAGCAATATGCTTCGCAAATCAAACGAAAAATTAAATTAGTTATTGGAATATAAGCAAAACTATAAAGAAGAAGAAGTTGTTTATACTATAATATTGTGATACATTTGAAATTTTATTAAAATTGGATTAGTATTTTAGATGAGAGCAAAGCTTCAGAAGTTGAAAATAAGTGATTCTTGGAATTATATTGAATAATCTACATTCGGGGTGACAATTTCTGTAAATAAAAGAGTAAATTTATGTTGAGATATTAATACGTAAGAAGTAATATTAATAAAAGCAAAGAAAAATCAAAGTGTTTTTAGGATTTATTTTTACAAATCTTAAAATATTTTGAAATATGACTGATTAATAATACAATAAGATTAAAGAAACAACTAAAAAGATTTTAAATTCACTCGTTACATGTCAAAAACACTTTTATAAATTTTTTCACAAAAAAGTGAAGTTTTACAAGAAGAAGTTTTTGAACTATCAAATCTGTTAGCAAACATAACTTGTAAGAGATTTACACTTCTTTTAGAGTTCATAAAAGTTTAAAAACTTTGAAACATAGCGAAATTAATGCATTCGCATAATTTCTACAACGTATTTTTATGTTCATAAGTATTACATAAATACATATATATTTTCATTAAAACCGTTACAAAATATTGAATAACATATTTTTTAAAATATACATTGATATTTTATATTAAATCGTGAGGTAATTTATTTCATTGCAACCAAATTGATTTCGTTAAATTTTTAAATGAAAAAAATGTTAATAACTAAGGCGTATGATATAAATGCTTAAAGTGATGCATTGCAATTATGTTACCATATATTTCCTTTAATTTATTTTCCCAAGAATTCAGTACAATTTAAACTAAAAAGAATTAGGCATAATATCATAAAATATATCATGCACTAAAACTGATAATAAGTGACTTCCAATTTTACATATTTTATATCTGCAAAATCAAGACAAAGATATTTAAAATTAAATCGTACGAAGTTAAATTATATCGCAAATTATTTGAACACTACAGGAAGCTAGCTTACCTTCAATAATAACACTTTCCGTTTTACTGTCATACCCATAGGCATTTATTGCCTTACAAGTATAATTGCCAATATCTGCTGCTTGAATTTCTCCAAGAGACAAATGAGAGCTTGTTTTTGTATAGGAAATTTTATATTTATGATGTACATGAATTTCTACATCATTATAAAACCATTTGAATGATATAGGTAAGCTTCCTCTTTTTATAGTGCAAGACAATTCTGTGATATCTCCTATTGCAAGATTTGGAGGAGTAACTAAAGGATTTAAGACGGGCTTATCTGCAGCTGTTTCACCTTAAACAGAAATGAAAATGATGATATGCCTGTTATTATATTGTAAGAATATCATATTTTAATTTGCTTACTTTTGCACAAAGATATATTAATATTGATATTTATTGTGAAAGAATAGAAAGATAAATATTTTAACTCATGCTTTGAGAATTCTTATAAAATGATCCGATATTATTTAGCTATTAATTTTAATAAAATATATTGACATACTTATATGTTTATGTTATATTACTTCATACAGTTTTTAAAGTAAATATTTTAGTTGAATTAGTTATTTGCTAAATAGCATATATTTCTTATTAATAAATCCAGACAATAATTTTTGACATAAGTACCGTGAATAATATAAGTGTTTATAATATGAAAAATTAATCAAAATATTGATGAGATTCAATATAAAGAGATACAATTTTGGCTTTCGTATGCATAACATTAGTAATAGATAAATATACTAAAAGATTTGCTTTGACTTTAATATCTAATACCGTATATTTAAAATGCATTGTGATTAAAAATTTTCAGATTTTTACATTTTTAATTATCGTTGAAATTTAATTGTAATTTTTTAAATTTTAGAACAAATCAATATATTAGCAAATATGAAATCGAACTTACACCTTAAAATTTACATTGAATTAAATCTTTCTAAACAGTATTTTAAACATTGAAAATGCAACGAAACTAGGAATTCGAAAACGGTGGAAGTTAAACAAAAGTAATAATACATAAAGAGCGTTAAATTACAATACTTTGATAACACTATTTCATTTAAGCATGAATATTAATTTATGTAAATAATAACGATGTATTACTATTTATATACTTTAAGATATAAAAGTAAAATGTCTTGCCATCAAATGCACCATTAAGAATTTGATGGAACCACAGTACGACATCAAGCATTAAATAAATAGCACAAAAAAAGATTTCCAAACAACGAATGTAATGAGAATTTTCTTACCTGTTTTAAATTTAAAGTAAGTTAGTATCATCACAGATCTGAGAAAGAAACTAGAACACATTATGAGATGCAATGTAAAGCAAGAACTGTAGCTTAAAAACAATAGTATTTATTGAGCTTGGAATTATGTTCAAATCTAGGTGCCATTACAAGTAAGGTTTACTCAAATTACAAAAGGCAACGCTTATGTTAGAGAAGCAATCTCAGTATTTATGAAAAGCATGACAGTGGCGCCACACAACGTTAAAAGAAGTATTTATAAAAATAAACTAAAAAAATTTGTATTGTTATTATAAGTAGTGATATTTTCTTCACATTTATATCCCATGTTTATACTATATCTTTCAGTGATATTTTGTATTCATCATATAACAAATAAAACCACTAAGTTATGTGAAAAAAATCGAGTACAGTATTAATAAATTATATTTTTATCACAAATCTAAATTTATTGAAGGTACTTAAAATAAATAAAAAAAAGTACAGTTGAATCTCGTCTTGCTTCAGCACTTCTTTTAGAAGGTTAAAAATGAATAAATTTAAAAATGAGCCTTTATTATCTCCCACAAGTACACATATTTACTGAAATAAATTTGAATTTGAATGAACTATTTTTTGAATAAAATATATCTCGGAATTTTTAAGAAAACATAAAAATCAACATACATCAATCCAACACTTTTGAGAAAATTGGTATCAAATAGTAAAGTAACAAACGCGCGTATGCAGTAAAACAATATTCAGAGGCGAAAAAATTAAAGAAATGAAATCAGCAACACCAATTAAAATAAAAGTATTTTAAATTTTGTATAAATTTTTCAAAGGAAACATAATGCATTCTGTAAAAGTTGTATGTAAATCATCTCATGAAATAATTTAATCATCTCTGATTCACAGTTACCATGAATCAGTTAAAAACATGATTTTAAACAAATAAGTTCTTTTTAATGTTTTAATATAACTGATAACCTTTTATCAGTTATAAGAGTATTTTCAGTCAAAACGCAAGTCCGAATTTGAGTACAAGACCATTAGATACAATATTTAAAAATTCATTTTTCATGTGACATTTCAATATATATATATATATATATATATATATATATATATTGTTTTAAGTTAAATATAATATCAATGATTTATAAAAATATTATATTATAAATAATATTATATTATATATATAATATTATAAATATTTTTAAAATAATGTTTTATGATACATATATTTAACAGTTTCGCTTCAAAAATAATAAAATAACAATTTAAATAACTTCAATTTAAAGAACCGAATTAGAATACAAGATTAGAACAAATATAAAATAAATTCGGATATAGAATGATACAAATACATTTTATAACATTACAAGCATTATTATTATAACAAAATTAGAAGCATCAAGGAAGAATACGATACAGGTTATATTACAAAATATATAAAGTGAAGTATATATTTTACATTTCACAAGAAACTAAAAAAAAGCATTATGTAGCAATTTACCTTCAATAAGTACGCTTTCTGTTTTGCTATCATCTCCGTACTTATTAGAAGCTTTACATGTATAGTTACCAATATCAGATGCCGAAATCTTTCCGATATGAAAATGAGAACCTATTTGAGAACTAGATATTTTGTATTTTTGATGCTCATTTACCATCTTGTTATTATGATACCAGTTAAAAATAATAGGTAAACTTCCTCTTTTAAGTGTACAAGAGAGTTCTGTCATATCTCCAATAGCTAAATTAGGTGGGATAATTAGTGGATTCAATATTGGAGGTTCTTCAATACCGGACACTAAAAGAGATAGTAATATTAATTACATGATGATCAAACTATACTGAAATTGCAAATATTAAAACACAAACATAACCTTTTATCTACTATTAATAACTATTTAGTTTTATAACTGTTATAACTATTAATTTCCAAAATTAGTAATAAAAATATTGAACATAGCTAATATAAATTAAATTTAATATGAAAATCTAGAAATTAAAAACATGCATGGAATTTTTAAAAAAATAAAATATATTATTTGATTTTGAACAATTTATGAATTTTTGTATTAAACAGCAGGTAAAAATCAATCAAATTTGAAAAGCTATTTGCTAAATATTGTTATATAAATTATTTTCTAGTTGTTTTAAAGGTTATACAAGTCTGAAATAACTTGATGAATGGGAATTTTACGTAACTGTTAATAAATTAAGATTGATTTCTATAAAAGGAAGATAAGTTAAAATGGTAGAAATTATTCTGTAGTTATAAATAAATATATATATATGTACAGATTTTATAAATAAATATATATATGTACAGATTTTATAAATAAATATATATATGTACATATTAAATAAATTTATATAAATATAATTACACTCATATTTCCTAAATTAATGAAATTTGCATTGATTACAAAATAAAACACAGATGAGACATTACACTGTTTAATCAACAAAACAGAAACTGGATTGATTTAATTCTCTGAAAAATTCAGTCTCATTATTACTTCAGTGATTGAAAAATGTAATTTTTATCTAAATAAGTTGAATTTTTTATGCATTCTAAAAGATTTAAGATTAAGATTTTTTGTCTTATGCTATTAACTAAAAAAGATTAAAATATTAAATTTAAATAAGTAAATGGAGATTTATAATCGCACAAATTTTACTGATAAATCTTTATTTCAGTAAAGAATAATTAACTTGCTAAAATGAAGAATATTTTTAAATATTGTAAAAAAAAAATCAAACAAATTACATTACTTTTTCGTTTCTTATTTCATATATTTTGTAAAATGCAAAATTCTTCCACATGCAAACTATTCATTGAACAGAAAACAAAAAATTAATAACATAATATCTTCACAAGAATGAATAATTTAAAATGAACTCTTCTATCCCATATTCTTAATGCATATTAAAATATGAATGTCCTGAGGAAAATAAACGCTGAAACTGTTGAAATACTATAACTCAGTATTTAATTAATTTTAATGCTCTATTTTATTTCAAATAACATAAGCAGAAAGGCAAAAACTACAAATGTTAAACAAAAATAGTAGAATATAAACTTACCTATATGTATGTAGAATACAAATGCAAGCGCTTTCGTAAACAAAATGACAAAATCTCCAATGGTGTTACTTGGCAGCATTGTTTTTTTGGCAGGAGTTTCTTGTAATGAAGTTGTTTAAAAAGAAGTTGAGAAACAAATGCTTCAAAAAATAGCTGTATTTGCAAGTATGTTCAGAGATTATTAAAAACGATTGTTATTTGTCCTCAGAAAAATTAGGCCTTGAAATATACTTATCATAAGGAGGGAATACCACTCTAGTTACTGGAACGCAGCGCCACATATCGAGAAGTTACGAAATGAAAGAATTTTTTAAAATTTACAACCTGCTTGATTAATCCGGGAAACACGCTGAAATAAAATTGGAAACCATATACGGTTTTATTAAATTAAATAAAGATCAAAACATATTTAAGTTTATACTGAATTTCAAAAATAAATAAATAAATAAAATAAGCAAAAAAATAACTATAACATCCTTTTTTCTAATTATTTTCATAGCTTTTGCATTTCAAAGCATTGAAAATTTACCGAAAATATGAAGATAATAATATGTGTAAATAATAATAATAATAATAATAATAATAATAATAATAATATATATATATGTGTGTGTATGTAAAATCCTCCAAATTTTTTCAAAAAAAAAAATTCAAGTATTACAATGATTGGTACCTTCAATAAGAAATTTTTCTATCACTACTATACACATTTGTTGTTTTAAAAGTGTAATTTTGGATACCCAAAGTCATTTCTTATCCCATAAGAAAAGAAAGTAAAAAATTCTGTTTATTTTAAATTTTATAAAATAGCTATAGTATTAACAGTACATGAAAGTTAAGTCCCATAATCAAACAGCAAATTATGTGGAGGGATCGTCGAGTTGCGTTCTGGAAGCTCATTTTTCCATAACCTACAAAATAAATAAATAAATAAACTAAATGAACAATTCTAAAATTCTAATAATAAAAAATATATATTTGAAAAAAAATTATTTTAGCTTTTTTATAACAGATATATCCTAAAAATTTTTTAATTTAAAATAGATGCTATTTTCTGAAAGTTCTATTTTTCATAAAGAATTAATTGAACATGTTTTAAGTATGCCGAAATCCTTTACGCGTAATATTGGTGAATATAAAAGAACTAATTAACCCTAGTTTTTTTTTACTGAACAACAGTTTTGAAAATTACTATCTCAGATAATTTTCTGTAGATATTAAGCATTATAAATATTACAAAACGTTCACAATTATTATTTTATTTATTTCAAAAGTATAAACATAAAAAATTACGATCAATTTCATTTCATTTTCTTAAATTCATTAAATCATTAATTTCATTCTTAAATTAATTTTTTACATTTTTAAAAAAAAAATGCAAAAAAAAAAAAAAAAATTTTTTAGTTAAATTTTTAAAAAATTTTAACAATAAATTTGTAAGCATGATAAGATTTCAAATTCTAAGCTAGTCAGAAATTTTATGACTGAATGTGTGTGTGTGAATGACACATACTAAATTATTTTATATCTTCAATTATTCCAATTCAGGGAAACGAATCTGACACTATAGATTTATATAACGCTTTATTTAAATTAACTAACTTTACTCTACTTGAGGTAACATATAATTATATTCCATTTCAGAAAAATGCATTGTGAAGATTAAATATTTTAGAAAAGTTAATAGTTATAAATATTAAACTTCCTTTTAAAATTTCGGAAAAGTTTCTAAATATTTCAAAAATGTAAGTAATTATTTAAAAACATTTTTGTTAAAAAAAAGGAAACAGAAAAATACTAATTAGGCATATTTTAATCATATGCCTTTTTAAATTTAACATTTTGATAAAGTTTATTTTTACATTAATGCTTTGATATTGTGCATAATTGCATTTAAAAATGTTCAATTTTTTGTAAAACATTCTAAATTAGTATTACTAATTTGTCATTACTAATATAGTAAGTTCTAGAAAATTTCTAATAAATATGATTAATATAATTTAGTTCCGTCATGTTATAATCTTAAAATTTCAGGATAAATTTCACTAAACCTAAAAAAAAACTCAAAATTTTCAACATCTTAACTATGAAAACTTTATATTTAAAGAGAAACATAAGAGTTCAAATATACAAAAAAGGATTCTTAAAATTACAAAATTGGTAGAAATAAAGAAACTGGACAAAACTACCACTGCACCATATATATCTTCAGTAACATATATTAATATGCCATAATTATTATTTTAATGATTTTATAATAATCTGTTTAAAAACTAGATTAAGCTAATATTTACTTACATTAATTTTTTTAAAAACATAATCAAATGAAATTTACTTTATTCAGAATTTATTTAATACTTTTTTATTATAAGTAGTTAAGCACTGTTTATTATATACAACGAGTTATTAATAAACACATGAATATACTAATGTTAATTTATGTTGTTGTTGTTGTTGTGGCTAATGCCACCTGTCTGACATTAATGTTAATTTATAAACATCAAATAAAGAAATGGAGATATAATGATTAACAAAGTACTCTTTAAAACACAAATATAAATATGTATAATTAAAGACAATTTAAAGTATTTAAAGCAACGGAATAACATACATTTAAAAAATAAAAATAATTGAAATAATACTTACTAAGTTGGATTAGCATCAAGTATAAAAAAATAATTACTCTTCCCGTCAAGTGATTTTAGGCGAACATCAATAAAACACATAAATACCATTTTATAACACATGAATTCACAAAGTGACTAAAAAACAAATTTAAAGTTATTGATGTTTATATAATATATCAACATTTTGCTTTATGGATACTGTTTTGAATGGAAGTAGAAACAAACATACAATGCATTCATTTCTTATTCATTTTCTATATTGTAGTCTTAAACGTTATTGGTTTTGAAAAGAAATATTTCTTGATTCAAATAATAAAATTAGGGGAAAAGGTAGAAACGGTGTGAAAAACTATCAACCTTAAAAAACACCACAATATACTTTTCAGTTTAAAAACCCAGCAAATATCAAGTTTTCCGTCGTAAGAAATGCCCTTTAAAATGTCCACAAACTTAAAAGAAACACAGTTAAAAAAAACTACAGATAATATACTCTATGAAGATTTTCAATCGAATTAAATAATGAAAACTTTGCTTATTTCTATTAGGTTTATGTAAAAAGATCGTAAGAGCAAGACTTTATTTAAGAGAAAAAAAAACGATTTTATGCATACATTTCATCATCATGAAGTTATGTTTATTATTTATATTGCCAATTGTGTAAATGAAAATGAAAGGAGAATTCGAAGGCTCGATTTTCATTTTTATAAATGAATAACATTACATGTACAGCAGTTCACACCCAACAAAAATATTCAAGATCGAATCATATAAAAACAATAATTTAAGTAGGAAAGTAAGATTTTATTTTACAATACCAGAGTCTTCATTTTATAATTTATTTCACGTATATGTGAGGTGATTTGAAACGTGTAGTTGGAATTATCAGAGATTTCCCTTCGTAATATGGGATCAACTGGATCTTCTTTTATTTCTTTAAAAGCCATTTATTAGAGAGGAATGAAAGTTACATGGAATGAATAATACTGAAGAATATCTATATATCTATGCATCGATACTATTATCACATAAATAGATAAATACTTGTCAGAATAATGTAGTATCACATGTTAGAAAAATATTGTGGGATGTCATGCCAAAGTATACTTGAAATTGATACATTTTTATACATTATGTTTGTTAATTATCATTATAAAGGAATACGTCGCATCACATTAAGATATCACTAAACAAGGAAATATTTTGCTTTCAAAATAACTAACCATGAATTTATAAGATTTCAACAAAAATCTGTTAATCTCTGTTACATTTGATCTTACCCTCAATAAGAACTTGAACACTACTTCTGTCTTCTCCCATTCTGTTACTAACAACGCAAGTATAGTTACCAATGTCTGATGCTTGAATTTCACCGATTGACAAGAGAGTGCTTCTTTTACTCATAACAATATCGTTCTTTTTTTTCTCAGTGACAACCATTCCATTGTGAAGCCACTTAAACGTTAAAGGCAAGCTTCCTCTTTTTAAAGTACAAAGTAGTTCTGTATTGTCCCCAAGGGAAAGATTTGGAGGAATATGAAGAGGATTCAGAACGGGTTCTTCTGTTTTAACTTCTGAAAAATATAATAAAATATTACGTAAAAATGTACTAGTATCTATAGAGAATTGTGTGTTAAAAATCCCTGAAAATTCTGCTAAGGCAAAATATAACCATATCAAATTTACATTAAATAAAACTTTTTTACATGTTTCGTAGTATTTATGTAAAATAATTCAATTAAATATGTAGAATTATAATTAGGAAAACAAATAATCTTTAGTAACTAGCAGAACTAAAAAATTATCTTTAATAATTTGGTAAAAAATTATATGAAATAATGTATTAATAAATGATCTCGTGTGCTCAATTAAAATATAACACATTAAAATACAAAATATTATTGAAAAAAAGCCCAGAGAAGTTTATTCGAAATATGAGATAAATACATGTCTTGAACAGGACTTAAATAAGTATATGTAAATCCATATCGACAGTAATGAAGTAAATAATTACAAACACATATCCATATCAAATTAATTCGACGTCGAATGTTAAAAAAATTAAAAGAAAATGCTTTTCGTTAATAAAGAAAAATGTGAATCCAGGTGATCTAGATTTTAATATATTATTTAGAACCAGAACCAATTAATAAAAGGTAATTTAATATTCCAAGCGAATTACTAACTAATTTGTTCTTTTATAATACTTTAAAATTGGCTTACTTTTTCCTTGATATCATATGTTCAATAGCTGATTTGATTGTAATATTATAAAGAATTAAAATATTATGAGTAATTTATAGATATTTAAATAATTAGTATGAAAAATATTATCATCTGTATGTATCATATATAATAATTTAAAATAAATTGGCACTTAATGTATAAAAATAAGTATAAAACAGAATTTTTAAGAAAAAAATGAGACAATGAAATACCAAGCGATAATAATAGCTAATAAAAATATTATATATTTTTATGAAACAGAAGAAAAAGCATATTTTAATGCCGACTTAAAACTTTTCAGAAAAAATCCTGATTATAGAGATGAAATAATAAATAACTAAAGTAATTTTTATGTGAATTAAAAACTAAAAATAAGATATAAGAATAAAAATAAATGAGTCTTACAAATGGAAAATAGTGCTTATCTAAATTAATACAGCCAGGATATAAAATCCTGAATCATTCAATAATACTTATTAGCCTGCTAAGTAATAAGGTAAATTATATTTAATTTTAAAGACCTTAAATTTCTATCTTTTTCATACCAACTCATTTTTATTGATTGTGCATAATATCGGAACTACAGCCGGGGGTGGGAAGATGCATATTAAAAATACACACACACAAATACACACATAATATAACCAAATATTAATCACTATCATAGGAAATTTATCGTGCACGTGTAAAGTTGTAGCAGAGAAACAACATTTACAGAAACTTAAAATTTATTTCCTCAGCAAAGTAACTGAATAAAATAAAAAGTCGTCTCTGTCTCTTTTCTTTAACACAATGGGGTTTTGAAATAATGAAAAGTTAGGAGAAATTATAATTTTTAAAGTTAATTGGAATGTTTTTAAAATCGTGCTGTAAAATATGAACTTTTTTTAGAAAAATATAATATGGTACAATAGAAAATAGTAAGGAGATTATGTATAGCATACACACATACCTTTCACCAGCAAAAAGAGCGAAATTAGAATAACAAGAATGACGCTATAGCCTTTTTGCCTTTTATCGACAGTAATATACTTCCTACAATTAAATAATAGATTATTAGCACATAATTGGCAACAACAGATACAAAATGTTACTTTTGTAGGAGACATGTTAAACTTACCTCATTGCTTGCAGTAAATTTACACACTAATATTCTGATGTATCATGGAAGAGTGTTTATGTTCATTAGGCTTCAGATTGCAGCGCCACACAACGTTAGTTTTCGAAGTTAAAAATTAAATTTGTTCATCATAAAAATTTAATTAATTCAATCCATGGCATAGATAAAAGAAAAAGAAAATACTAAAATTTTAATTTTTTTACCTTCTATGAGAACACTGACCGTTCCACTGTCATGGCCAAATCTATTTGTAGCTTTACATGTGTAATTTCCAATATCAGAAGCTTGTATTTTTCCAATTGACAAATGCGAGCTTGTTTCACTGTTAGTTATTTTATAGTTTTTCATTCCAGTGATTTCTACATCATTGTGGAACCAAGTAAATGAAACCGGGAAAGTTCCTCTTTTTATAATACAATAAATTTCTGTGATATCATTGATAGCAAGATTAGGAGGCACGTACATTGGAGTCAGTATTGGTGGTTGTTGATCATCTAAAAATAATACAGAAATTTAGGTATGAAATTTATTAAAAATTGTTCTAAAACGATTTTTAAAGCCTTCTTTAATGTTTGAATAGTTACGTTTTCAATAGAGTACGTGGCATATTCAAAATCAATATTGAATTTGATTTTACTAACTAACTATGTTTTGAGCTTTGATCCTATTAAGTTAATAAGTATAATATATATATGCACAATTACCATAATTCTAAATTAATGCTAAGCAATAGGTAACACAGGGCAAAAAATAGTCCATAGTAATACAATAATGAACTCTTAAGTTTAGAGCTAACATTCAGCTTTAAATACAATTTAAAAGTGATATATAAAACTAATTATAAAATACTTTAAAAATGTTATCTTAGCACGAATATAATATACAATATCCTTGCAATTTTGAAATAAATTTCAATGAAAATTATTGATTAACCTTATAATATTTAAAATACAATAGAATAATTTCGGAAAATATTGTGCATATGAAGAGTTTCATAAACATTTATTAAAATTATATCACTAAAAATAATTTTAAGAAATAACAAGGAAATATAATAAATTATGTTGATTTTTTTATTTGGTGATTAAGGAATATTTCTACTAAGCATGCTTCTCGTAGGTAATACTCCTTATTATTATTTGTGTTACAGATATTAATTAAAACATTATATTGTAAGTAACATAATAAACATTATGTAATATGAAATATTTTCGAAAATTCATTAAAGATAAAATTAAATCTTATGTATTTATATAATTATATTTTTAATTATGAGTTTCAAACTGATTATGTATTATATTTAGTTAGGGAAAAATAAATATTGAACTTAAATTTTGTTATTTTATCTTAAACAATATCCTAACAGATTTTTATTTCGATGCATTTTTCAGAATAAGTCTTTTAGTTATTAAAATAAACTTGCTGTAATAATTGTTAATTAATTTTTATCGATTTTCCAGGCTTTTAAAGGATTTTCACATTTTGTTTCACTTTTTATTATCATAGGAGAAAAGTTGTTTTGTAATGTTTAGACTAAAGTACAGGTAATAAAATTATATTTTTAGTTCTCAACAAATTTTTCATTGATTATTCTTTAAATAAAAAAAATTTTTCTTTTCTCCCTCCAAAAAAAATATTGATACATTTTTTTTATCAAACTTTCTTGTTAAATCAAAAACTGTGTGTGGAATGTTTCACAAGTACAATGTTGTGATAAATAAAATAATTTTTAAAACAACTTTCTTAAGGCTAAATAAATTAACAAATTATTTGGGTACTAGATCATTTTTGTTTATCAGAAATAAAAAGTTAACTCTAAATAAGTATAGAAGAAAAATAGGCTTTACTTACTAGAAGATGCGAACACATTTTCACAAAAAATAAAGCACAAAAACATAAAATAACTTGGCATAGTGATGGAAGACATTGTCCCTTTCTTCAAATTTTACATTCTGATTAAACCTGGAATAATATTGATTATTGCTAAAAACACATTGTATTGAAAATAATTTTCAAATAAAATGTATTGAATTTCAGATTAATTTGATTTTATATATGGATGAAACATAAAATAATACATACCTTTCAATTTTCTAAAAGTAGAGAATTGTTATAAGCGTCAATTCTTAGCAGATATCAACAATATCTGACGGTACTCAAAAGAGTTCTGTATTCAGTGTTGCTTAACGAGATTATTTGAGGATGAACTTTCGTATCGGGATGTATCATTAAACGAAAAAAATGATTGAACATATAAATCAAATATTAATCAATTGATATAAGCTTTCAGAAATTCAACATTACATTAGTTATTGCTTGAAGTTTTTAAAAATCGATATAAAGTTCTTAGATTTCTTGGAGTCCTCTTGGAACTATATATATGTAATATATAAGAAATGAAAAAGTAGAGCTTATAAAAAGTTGTTTTATTAGTAAATGTAACAAACATTAAAATACGTTCATAAGAAGTCTGGATACATATTAGTAGAGATTTATATTTGGTAATTTCATATTTGACGAAAAAATGAAATATTTGTCTCTTCAGTTTTATAGACAGTGTGAGTTAACGTTATATGAGCAAATTTTTATTAAAATTATTTAAGTAAAAGATATGCGTAAAGAATTAATAGTCCAAAAGTATAAAATAATAATACTCATTTACTAAGTTTAATGATATATTTGAATGTTTTACCAACCTTCAATCATCAAAAGGATTGTATTACTGTCCTGGCCGATATTGTTTTTGGCAACACAAGTGTAATTACCTACATCATCGTGTTGTATTTTACCGATGGAGAGGTGAGAGCTACTTTCATAGTTAATTATTTTTCTCTTTTGTAAGGAACTAATTTTTTTCGCATTGTGTAGCCAATCTATTTGTATAGGAGAGCTTCCTCTTTTCACAATACAGGATAGTTCAATGTTATCGCCAATTTCTAGATTCGGTGGTATGTACATTGGATTTAGTACTGGTGGATCATCACAGAGACCTAAAATTGATAGAATAGTTTTATTGAATATATCTTGTTATAAAATGTGTTCAAATATGATAAAATAAAATGTAAAATTAATTAATTGATTCCGGTTGTAAAGAAAATGATTTGAAAAGCTACAAATGATTAAAATAATAAAATATTGGGTATAAGAGTATGTGTTTTGAAAAAGAAGATAAATAAGTAGAAAATATTTGTGTACGTTTGTCAAATATCTATTTATAAAGATAGCATTAGTATAGGTAGAAAATTTTCCCGAAAAAACATTAACGGGTCCAATTTTTAAAAAACTAAAAATTCTTAGTTATTTATTATGTTTTAAAATTCTGAAAAAGTTAACTTTTCATGTGTATTTCCTTTTTTAAAAACAATGCAATCACTCCCGTATATTTACTACGAGCAATTTTGTTTAGAAAAGTAAATTTGTAAGCTGAATTATATGTTATTTGTGTAATTTTCTAAAAGTTTTTGGAGAAGGAAATTGAGCTTAAGAAGTCAGCATTATTTATCATTTGAAAATATAATACATAAAAAAATATAACTGTAAAGATAAAACGTGCATGAATATTGCTATAATTTAATTATTTAACTGTCTCTGAATTTGATAGTTAATAAAAAAAATTATATGCATATATTATAAGTTACAAATATTATAATATATAATATAATTTACAGAAAAAAATGATAAAATTCCTTCTTAACAAAAAGTCTAACAGATTAATAGTATAGAATCAGATTTTTTGTTAATAATACACACCCAGTAAATAAGCAATGATTAAACTAAAGCGTCATAAAGATTAACAAGTAATGCATAACATTTTTAATAATTTTAAATAAATATTAAAAAAGTAGCAAAACTTTAGCCTTTAGAAAATATACGGAAGTTATGAAAAATGTACGTGTTTGAATACTTTAAAAAGAAGTGGATATAACCAAAAGCATTCGATTGTTACCTATATGAAACTGCAAGAGTACTCCATACAGTATACAGAATAAATAATGTTTTCTCTTCATAGTAGATCCAATTTCAGAGTAATCAAATATAAAAGTTTTCTAAAATGCCAATTGAAACGAATTAGTTAGATGCAAAATATAAATTTTAATGTATAAATTTAATAATGCAAACATTTTAAGATAAAAAAAATGTTACATACCTTTAAGTTGTTCTTTAGCTTCAAAAGTACGCTTCTGAAGCCACTAGAAATTTTTTTAAACAACAACGTTCGAAGGATTGTAGCGCCACATCACGAGAAAAAGTAGAAATACAAACTGATTTTATTTTGTCATTTTATTGCCGTACCACAACACATATTATTTTAAATAATACGTTTGTAATGTATCCATTATGAAATCCCAATGCTCTAAAAAGTTTAAGAATATAATAAAATTAATAAATGTTTATTTTTTCCAACATTTATGAAACTATTCTTTATTATTAGGGTAAAGAGCAATGTTTATATAAATACAGCTGAGTAACAGTAAGAACCAAGCAAATTTAAATATTATAAATGAAGACATTTTGATGTGCTTATAAAATTTTTACATTAATAAATACAGCTTGGAAGAGTTCTAAAATCCTAAATTCAAAAATAAATGTAAATATTGAACATAAATAAATAAATAAAGATTCAAAAATTATATTAAGAAAAAATATTTTTGAAGTAAAAGAAACAATCCCAAATAAGTCTTACTTTCAATAAGCAAATTGGATGTCATTTCATCTTTCCCATATCTGTTAGTAGCAACACATGTGTAGTTACCAATATCAATAGCCTGTATTTTACCAATATGAATAGTTGAGCTGCTTTCTCCAGTTGTTATTTTATATTTTGATTGATGAGAAACATCTTTCCCATTATGCAACCACCGGAAGGTGACTGGAAACTCACCTCTTCTTAAAGAACAGAAAATTTCAGCTATGTCACCCATTGACAAATTACGAGGTACTACAATTGGATTCAGTATTGGCTGTTTTCTGTGATCATGCCCTAAAACACATGAACATTTTTACTGATTGATCTTGATTAGGATTTTGAAAATAACGGATATTTTTTTTAATTCTTGAATTATTCTTCATTAATAATTCATTGTGATGATTTTTCAAGATATCCATTTATAAGAAAAATATGCATTCACTTTCACATTTTTAATGTAAATAATAAATATGTTACGAGAAAGAATTTAAACTATTACACTTATATGAATATAAGAAAATAAATATTTTTGTCGTTCACAATTTAAAAACTAATGGAATACGATGGGAACAAAAAATATGCTATATTTTATTCGCATCTAATAAACAAGTAAAAAATGACGAAAAATATGTAAGTGAAGTTAGTTCTACAGGAAATACACACAATGAAAAGCAAACATAATAATCAGAAAACGAAATATTAGATACTTCTCATACTTTAAAAATGTTTTAATAACATTTTAACTATATTTTTTTACCTTCTTCAGCCAAAACGATAGTAGTAAGCAGAATGAAAAAAATTCTCCGCTTCATGGATATTACTTTCTGCAAAATAAAAAAAGTAGAATAATTATCACTAAAAGGGATGCTAAAAATCAGTTTTATTTAATTTTAAAAAAATTCAACTTACTATTATTGTATTTCCTGTAACAGGATACAGTCAGCGTAATGTCTTGTTGGGGTATTTCCCAGGATATGTCGAACGATGTAGAGACTCAAAGTTGTAGTGTTGGGTAACGTCATTATCAGAAATTTAAAAATGCATTAAATCTTAACAATGAAGGATGTGTACATTAATATTTTACCAGCTAGACTCTTTATTAATTCACACAAGAAAATTTGTCTGGAGTGTCAATTTTGATAAAAGTTTTAGATTTTATTACAAATAGGATTATAAAAAGTAGAGTTTAAAACAGAAATTGAAATTGCTCTTGGTTTTTATTGTCGACTTTGGAAACATTTCGTTTTAAACATTTGAAATTGTTATTTATAAATTAACTCTAGGTGATAAAAATAAAATGTTGTTAATATGGAAATGAATAGTAAAAAGTAATATTTGAAAAGATTTTTGGCATCATTTTGATTTGCTATTTTCATAGGCAAAATAATTTTAAACTTTTAGCTATAAGGGAATTCACATTTTTGAGCAAGTAAGGCAATATAAAAATCTTCGTTTTAAAAATAATTATTAAAAATCAATAAATGAAATGTTTTTTTAAAGAAATTACCATGAAACTGAAGTTTTGAAACTTTAAAGGATTTTTATATTACATAAAAAAATTATTAATCCTTCAATACACACACATTATTCTTGAATGTATCAACCATTCTGTATTTAAACTCAAATAGAAAGCAAATTGATTTCTCTTAGAAAAACTTCTGATTATAGTGAAATTTAAATTCACATGAATTATGAAACACTGAGATGAAATAGTTCAATTAAATCACCGAAAAGTCTTTCCAAAACAAGTATTCAGAAATAAGTCCCTTTGAAAAATATTAAAAAACAACAAACACGGTTCCACATTTGGCTTTCCTGCAAATGTCTTCTTTTTCTTGAGAAGCATATCGTTTGAAATATATATACATCTCTATTAAAAATCATATGATTATTATAAAAAAGTAGATATATAATAAAAATACTTACGTTTCATCTATAAATAAATGTATTCAAAATAAATATGGTGCATAAAATTCTCACCTTCAATTATTACACTAGCTGTTTTTCGATCTTCTCCATACCTATTACTGACAACACATGTATAATTTCCAATATCACTGGACTGAATATGTCCAATAGAAAAATGAGAACTTCGTTCATTGAACATCACTTTTTTCTGCTTTTCTACAGAAACAACTTGTCCATTGTGTAGCCAAGAAAATGTAACAGGAAGACTCCCTCGTTTGATTGTACATACTATTTCAATACTATCGCCTAACGATGGGTTTTGGGGAACCATTAGAGGATAGAGAGCTGGCTGCTCTTCTGATGCCCGAGTGACTAAAAAAAATAACAATTTTAGCTTTTAAACGGCACATCTTTTACATCAGGAACAATACATTTTAGTAAAACATAAAAGACTACTTATAAAAGAAAGTTTGTTCGCTACTACATTAATTCGTTAGACGCATTTCAGATATATCTTACCGTACATAACAAAGAACACAATTAACAATCTGCATAGAGAGTCTTTAAATAGATATATCTTTCCCATTTTTGTTTTAAAAAGGTTACTTGAATGAGTTTTATAAAAACTATAAATGATTATTAAATATTGACAATATCAATAACTTCTTAAGTTTGACTATCGAGAATCAGTTCTTTCCACTGTATATCCACCACAGTTATGTCTAATAGCTTCATTTGATTCAGCGAACAGAGAAAAATTCAAAGAATTGATCGCTAGCGCCACATAGTGTTGAAAACAGTAAAATAAAACTGCACTGAAATTTTCAAGGATTTCCTTCGTCATTAAAAGTTTTAGTAACGTTATAAGAAAGAGACTGAAACATTTCCTTAAGACAACAAGTACTGCCAGTAACAAATAAAGTACAAATTAATAAATTCTAGAATTTTTATTAGCCATGATTTAACTGTGTTTGAAGTAAATGGTTCAACACAAAACCGAAAAGGCCTTTAAGAAAATTTTTTGAGAGAGGGCTGAAATACTTTTATAAGTGATTTATTAGATTCAATTGAAAAGTACTCATATTAAATTCAAGAACATCGCGCAAATAGATTTTTTTTTACGCAAAGTGTTTCACTTTTTGAATTTCTGATTCTATATTTTAAAAAAATCAGATGATTTTAGGGGGAGGGGACCTGAAAAAACACGTGCTTTTATAAATTTACACAGGAAAAATCAATAATTAGCAATAATTAAGCAAAATTCAAGAAATTAGAAGATTCGGCTTAAAAAATTAAGAGTCTGCTTAATTTGCCTATTGAGAGAAACAAATAAGAATTTCTTCTACTTTAAAAATGATTCATTTACAAATTGCCTTAGAAGTTTTAGAATTATTATCAAATGAAAGGGAAATGGGAAGTTCTCAGTCAATTCTCAACTAGAACGATGAGTGAATCGGAATGAGATAAAGTGAAGTGAAAATGATATTAATAAATAGATATCACGAAGTGAGGATAGAGCTGGCTAAAAAAAGAAATAGAGCATTCAAAAGGACATACGTTTTGTTTTGTTAGCTACCTGTGGAGAAGTTCTCAAATGCTATAAAATTTATCTGTAATAGTAAAACAGTCAGCAATAGGAACGAATTATAATAACTCAGAATTAGTGAACTTGTACTTAAAGCTTGTAAAGAAATAGGTAAACATATTTTGTAAGTGATAGTTCATAGTTTTGTAAGATTTGAAAAAAATTTAAAGCATAAAAAATCCATCAAAAAATTACAGAAAAACAAACTTTACAGAGATTGTAGGTAGATTTAATTATGCAAGTAGATCGTAATATCAACATATTTAATACTTATAAACTTATAAATGCATACATCTAAAACTAAAAATTCTTATGTATGTGTTATATACAGAATACTAATTTTCATCTTTTAGAACTTTCTTTGCTATTTTTGTTAATCGCTGTAAAGGTTGTTTCTCTACACACATAACTACTCTGTAAGGAAAACTAACACTATTTTTAGCTACTTTGTAAAGTCTGTTTTTTCTGTAATACTCGGGAGAGAAGTTCTGTTCCCCCCAAAAAATATTGAACACAAGAAATTCGTAACAGTATTTTAAATCATCCTTGATCAAGACTTTGCGTCATCTCTATATTTCAATTAAATATCGTTTTTTTTTAAAAAAAATCCAGATTCAATCATGTATTGCAGTCAAAGTGCAGTTAGCAATCCGAGTCAAAATTAACTTCTATTACTTTATACGAAAATTAAATTACATAAGATGATTTAAAACTCTTTTTTGGAAGAAAAATAAACATCGTTGTTTAATAAACAAATTTACCATCGTTGTTTAGACTAATGGATTAATCGTATCAACAAAGCGTTTAATACATACAATCAAATAGTTTTACTGAATTCATTTAATTTATATATATATATATATATATATATATATATATATATATATATATATATATATATATATATATACAATGAAAGCAGCCACATTTAATTCAGATCCAGTACTTCTAAATATTTTAGTTAGACATTTATGCATATTTTAAAAATCCGGGTTAATCTATGTGGATGCGGTAAATGAACGGTCAGGGATGCTAATTCGTGGGTAGCTTAATAGTCGTAAGTTCAAGAGTCCTGGTGCCACTAAAGGCTTGCTGTGTAGAAGGGTTGATGCACGTTAAAATATGTCAAGGCTCAAAATCATCTCGTTAGCGTGGTGTGGGAGAATAAGGTGTCAGCTCAGATGTCATCTTCGTTTCTTGACCATGTTTCAAAATTACGCTGTTAATCGCTATTAACCCTCGAGTTGATTTTGAGTGCGATTTCAATAAAATAATCCATCAGAAAAAAAAAACAATCAAAAACTTATCTATTTAAAAATTAAATCTTTAGAAGTATGTTTCTACCTTTATAAATTATTCTTAAAAACATAAAGCAAAAAGTCTTTAAGTTTAAACTGTTTTTCAACAAGGTAAGAACTAAGTTAAATTTGTATTCATGAAAAATGTTCAACTATTCAAACATGAGTAATAAAGATAAAAAAATGTAGTGTTTCTAATTGATACAAAATTTCTAAGCAATGATTATTTAAAAACAGCTTTTTTTTCTGAAGATTAAGAAACGCCCACCCAAAATTTCAAAAATAATAATAATAATAATAAATTAATTTAGAACTATTTTTTAGAAATGTCATGGTATCTGGGAAAGGGAAAGAAATTTAAAAAAAAATCAATTGTATCAAACATAAATTCTACCAATTGATAATCAAAACCGGTAGAGAAGCCTGATATAGCATCTATCTAATACTTATAGAATCAGGCATTACAGGTCTAAGTATATCTTCAAAAATATGCATTTACTTAATACTTCTACGAATTTAATTTCAAATCAAAGTTCAATTCTTTCAAAATTATTATATGCCTAGAATCATTTTTTTCACCTTTTATAAAATAAACAATTATTTACATTTAAAAAACAATGACGAGCATATATATATATATTCTTTATCTATTATTTCTTGTTTTTGATATATAATACATATTTCTTTTATATATATATATATATACATATATGAACAAGTTGCGTCCATGAAATACGGCTTAGCTTCAAAAGTTGCAAATAAAACTTTCATTTAGACAAAATTTTGAACTAATTTCAAATTAACTTGCCGCTAGAAGTAATATAATTTGAGCCCGATCCTGTAATTTTGAACTGACGAGTCAGTGCGTGAAGCTGGCTGCACGAGGGCTTTTCGCAAAGGACAATGTAATTTTGAACCATGGCCAAGTAACGAGGACGACACCTGAGCTGGCCCGCTCTTCTAACTTCCACATTACACCAACGGGAGGACATTTGAGCCTCGACATATTTAACATGCATCAGCCCTCTTCTACACGGCAGGTTTTCAGCAGTATTAGGCACGAATCCATGACCTTCACCACTAGGCTGCCACGATCACAAACCGAGTGATGAAGACGATACCTGTACTCGTCCTCGTAACTACCAGATCCTGATACTTCATCCTCTACCAGATCACGCAAACCCATAAAATTTTTGAGCCAATTTTGTAAGACTTGACATAGGATTCGAGAGTTTCGGAATGTCATTTCCGTGAATTTAACTCAAATATATATATTTATTAGAATAGATTGAACTACTTATTAATTTTTTTTCAATCGCTGTACCCTGGAAAATTTGCCTTACTTCTTAATAAGTATTAAAAAAAAATCCGTTTGCTTATTGCACTAACAATTTTTTAGATTTGGGCAAATTTTGCTATTTGTTGGTAATTTTTTTAAATAATTATTTGACTTACCAATGTTGAAACCTGGAATATGAGTAGGGAAGAATTAAAACATGTAAATTCAAAATATTATTCATAAAGTTCAAAAAACACATTAAAAAAATAGGAATGTTTCTTAATTTTATTGTTTATCGTTTCCTATTACTTTCAGATTTCTTTTATCTTAGCCTTAATAAATTTCTAAAAAAATTTTTTTTATTGAAAAGAATATCTTTTTTCAGCCAAAGTTCTAAGAAGTTTCTAGCATAATAGGGGAACTTAAGGCAGTCGAATCGCGAGCAGCTCACATGTTTGATGTCTTGTTTCTCTGTTAAGAGATTAGCGTTGACATGAGACTACTCAAATGAAAACATATAGGAAATCTAAACATCCTTCTACATTTCACCAAGTTTTAATCAATCGAAAGCAAATATTAATGCGGTAATCTCTAAATTTCTTGCGAATTATTTTTAATTTGCTTATGCTTTTTAAATGTTCAGTGTTAATTTCAGAGTGTAATAAAAAAATAGCCGAGTAATAAATTCGTAAAACCCTTACTAGAAAGAATTGTGACTGCTTAGTATTCCTGAAGTGATTTTTTTGCCAAATAAGCTCCCAGTTTACAAATGTGTCTTCCTGTGCTATTTCCAAGAACGATGAGATGTCACTATGTTCCAACAACCATAATGTGTTTTTGTAAAACGGCTGAAATGGTGCTTTATGTAATTAAATATTTGTACGAACTCCTTTCTTGAGGCTTCATTGTACAGATAATTAATAAATCCCCCATCCATGATAGTTAAAATAAATTAAGAAAATCCTATCAAACCGCAATCTACAAAACGTTTCATTCATAAAGATTGGCATTTCAAAAGTGGATGTTTTTAATGTAGCAGTATATAAATGTACTATTGGCACGAGAATGTGAATTGCATTTTCCAAAAAATAAACAAATAAAATAAAAGTTGAAAAAAAATCTATTTGTGTGGGTGCAAGATTTCAGTTAATTGCCACTGTGATAAAATCAGCCTAATTCCTTTAACTGAACTACGTTTCATGTTCCCGTGATTCGAATTGGAAAAGTTTTGATTGTTAGACTTACACAGTAAGCAATTGCCTGAATTAGCAAAGAGGCTTAAAATAAAAATGAGCCTCTACAAAATTTTTCCAAGTAATAATCTGGAGACCTGAAGTATATGAAATTGAAGCTCTTATTTCCAAGTGAAAATAAGAGACGGCAGCATCAGGATGATTCTATCAAAATAAATGCATGCATTTTCTGAGAAATCTCAGAAAAGTGCATTCTTTTTAACAAAAATATTGGATATTTTTATAAATTATGCTTAATATGTTTATGTATAGTGTTAAGAATATTCTGCATGAAAAATGTTAAAACATTTATATTTTGCTACCTGAGAATCAAAAACTAAAGTGAAATAAAACTACAAAATATTGCTATTAAAAAAATTTTTTTGGAGGGGGAGGGAGTTTTTTTTTGTATGTGCAATAAATATTTAGAATTTATAAGCTCTAATTTTTTCCTGTTTCTTATAACTTAGTTAAATGATTAAATTGCATTTTGTCATAAGTAAATACATGATATAAGATTAGTGATTCATTTTCAAGATATTCATGCAAGCATTTTTTCCCCCTCTGTTAATGTTAGTATATAAACACGAAAAGGAATTTCAGTTAAAATATTTTTGTATTAAACTAATGCAATATAGACTTTGTAGCTTGACAAAATGCTATTAAATGCATAGCTAGAGTTTTTTGGCTACTTAAACATGACTTTTAAAAATATTATTTTATTAATCAAGGGTGAAATATTAAAAATATGTGGGAGTTATTCTAAATTTATTGATTCATAAAATATTTCCTGATCATTTATGCTGCCCAAATTCATAACATTCAAATATCAGTATTAAGCCATACTTATTTATTTTGATTATATTTTTAATGTGTGGTAGAATTCTGCAAATATTTTTCTTGAAAGAAAAGTTTTTCACTATGCAGAGCTGAAAAATATTTGTTCCAAAATGAAGAAGTGTTCATGTTTCTATTTGCTTTATAAATGCAAGTTTCCCTCACCATTACTTTTAAACAAAATTTTACTTGATGAATATAAAAATGTATTTTAAAAAATTGATAATAAATCATATTATTCTGCAGATCTCTCTCTATATATACACAGCATGATTTCTTAAAAGATATTCTGGAACTTTAAATAACATTTTTAACAAACAAAAAGTTTTTGATAGCACTAATATAGATACTTCTGCATACAACTCAAAAACAGAAATATTAAAGCAAACCAAAAGAAAAATGATTTCAATCCTTGGAAGAAATGCCTTTCACCTAGTTGAAATAAAAAGATTTAAAAAAAAAGTTGAATATAAAAAAATGGAACAATTTTTCTATTTGCCATTTTTTTTCTACTTTAAACTTATCAATATAAAGTTTGAGATAGACAAGTATACTTGTCATGGAGAAGTAACAGGATTTTGTGTCATGATTAGTAAACTCATCATGCATATAATGTAGTTACCACTGGCTATTTAAGTTGTAATTTTTGAGAAAAACAAAACACATTTTCAAATTTCAAGATGTTTAGAATATTTTCAGGATTGGAGGGAGTAAAACAAATAAAAAAATATAAAACATTTAAGATGAATTTTGTGCATCCCTGTATGCAGCAGCTGAAACAGCATATAAATACACTAATAAATTTATTTATGGGTGATGATAATGTTTTTTAGATAACCTAAAAGAAACAAAGGCAAAAATCAGAAAGTTAATTTATTACAGGGTTCTTTCAGGTATGGTCAGCCATGGGACAAATGCATGATACCAACCACGCATCGAGCCCATTGATAGTTGTTAGACCGTAGTTACCTAGCTTTCAAGTGGGGTAAATGCCAGTTGTTTGATGTTAGAATCATGTGCTGATATTAAGAGTGATGGCCCAGTGCCACATTACTTAAAGAACAGTTATATTATTGGGTTGGGAAAGGTAAGGAAGCCTTCTGGTAAGAGGGCTGTGATCAACCCTACAGCAGAATTTCCTTAGTGTAAGACAGGAAGAAAAATTGGCAATTTTATAAAAGAAACCCATCTTTTTGATTCAATATTTTAGCAGCGACACTTACTCTGTGATTGAGGAGTAGTTCTTGTCACTCGATTCCTTTGACACATATAGTTGCACACTCTCAAACAGAAGCGCCACAGATAACTGAATGGCTTTTAAAATGACTTTCTGTGGATACTTCACTGCTTAAAACAAATAAACATGTATACTTTCTTTTAAATAAAAAATGTAGTTTACAACTTTCCACAATTATTCTAGTTGAGATCGAGCAGGTTTCAGAAATTCCACTTTACGTTAATTTTTCATCAGCAATTGTCAAGCAGTATATGTATATATCTGTCTGTTCTATTATCAAAATTGGCTTTAATAATATTTTTGTTTTTCAAGACAATTTTCTTTTGTTCCTTAGATGATTATGGGTTTTCTTTTGAAAAAGAATAAAAATTAAAAACAATCATTGAAATGCCTTTTATCTTTTGGAAAAATGCATTAAAAACATTTCTCTACAATTTCATCACTTCATTTTCTCATGAATATATAAATAGAAATGAATTCCATGTGAATACAATTAAATAAAATTTTAAATGCAATATAATCTCAATATCTACCAGCATAAAGTTTCCAAACTTGAATTCTCATAAGTATAATCCGATTCTTTACTAATATTTCAATGCCATAAAAATGTTAAAATTCAAATATGGAATCTTTGGATATAGATAATAGTTTTATTTTCACAGATATATTATTGGTTTTAATAGATGTACCATATTAAGGTATGAAATTTTGGTACAGTGACATATTTTCTTAAACATGTAATTGTTTTTGATTTAGCATTTTTTTAAAAAAATATTCAAAAATATTTGAATGCTATCTTTTGTAAAATAATGGTAAACCAAAAAGGAGAAAAAGTTGCTATTAAAATTAAACACTTCAAATAATACCTGGTTGAACAAAACATCAATTAGCAATTCAATATATATACTATTATTTTTTTTTCTGACTACCCAATGATTTTTTGAAAAATGATTTAGCTTTTAAAGATGAAAATATTGCAGATTAAAAAGCTGTAGATGATTCACTCTTAATATAATGTTTATTCTTATAATAAATGTGTTTGAGTGCTTAAGTAAAAATATATAAATAACTGGATACATAATAATTAGACAATTTAAATGTTAAATTGAATATTTATTCAACAAATTTTTATACCACAGGTATTATACAAGCAAATGTTATAAGTACACTTCAGCATGAAAGTAGTAAAAAACCTCTTAACGTTAATAGAAGAAAAAAAGAGCAATGCACATTACTCCTTTTTATTTGTATTAAAACAAAAATGTGCAATGTTTGAAATGGTATGCAGTTATTCAGTTCCAGATGAATTTTTAAGTTAAGCTTCTTAGTCATCATGACGAGGATCTTTTGGTTCTGGAGCAAGTTTAATAAGATCATCTATTCGAAGAATAGTGATGGCAGCTTCAGTTGCAAATTTAAGTGATTTGATCTTAGAGATAGCAGGTTCAAGTACACCAGCTTTTTTATTATTCCTTACAGTACCTTCATATAAGTCAAGGCCAACCCTAAAATTAAAAACACAATTTTTAATTTTAAGTCAATTTAATATGAAATTTAATTAGAATGGAAGACAAAAGATTTACATAAATTAATTTTAAAAATCATACATAGAATATATTAATATAAGAAAATGTTATCAAAGAGGAATTAAATTTGATACATAGTATAAACTCTAATGAAAGAAAAGGTGAATATGTAGAGTACCATTTTAAGTCAGCATGTTCAGGCTTTGTTTGAGAGCTGTTGTGGTATGCTCTTAATTTAGAAACAAGGTCACTAGCATCCTTTGCAGCATTAACAGCTAATGTTTTAGGAATGACAAGTAGGCTCTTGGCATATTCAGCAATTGCTAATTGCTCTCGAGAACTCTAAAAATAAACATTGCATGATAATTTAGAAATTTTTTTTTTAAACAGAATATTTAAAACTAAGCTAATACCTTCACTTTATATAAAATACATATGCATTAATGTTCAAAACAGCTTGAATATACTTACTAATGAAGTTGCAAAATTTTCTAAATAAATTGATAAGGCAGCTTCAACAGCCCCTCCACCAGGTACAACAGTTTTGGATTCTAAAACTCTTTTGACAACACACAAAGAATCATGGATAGATCTTTCCATTTCATCTACATAATAGTCGTTTGCACCTCTCAGAATAATGGAAGCTGCACTGCGGGCTTTAGGTCTGGAACAGATTTTTAATGTCAATTAGTAAAATATATAATCAAAACGCATATCATAAAATAAAGATGATTTATATAACTAAGACAAATATAGATAAAAAATCATTATTTCAAAAATAAAACTTAATATAGAAAAAATTATATTAATAAAAATTTTTCAAATTTTTAAGTATGTAAAAAATTATATATTTGTTTCTATTATCTTATAAAAATAATAAAATATAAGAATTATCTGTAGCATAAATAAACTTATGCATATCGAAAACTATTGATGACAAGATTACATGAAACAGTTAAAAGATGTAACACAGAATAAAAGTGATGAAAATTAAGACATGAAATTTTTTTGAATGCCTGCTGGGTGGTGTAGTTGGGTTTGTTGCTGGCCTTGTACACCTAAGGTTATGGTTTTGCTCCTGATCTAAGTTGGCAGATTTTCACAATGCAGAAAGTTGACAGTAACCCTTTTGTATGATTAAGTGGCATGTTAAAAATCACACGAGTGCCTGTTTGGCTTAGGTGTCTTTGGCAAAATTAAATCCTAGTACCATTTCAAATCATCAAAGCTTCGGTGCCTCCCTCTGTAGAGGAAACTGAACATCAAAATTGCACTGCTGTGATTCACATGAGTGAATTACATTCCACCTATATGGTGCAGTGCTTAAAAATGATACAAACTTTCAGGAAATGTACTAGGTCTACAATGGTAAATACCAATCTGCAGCCCAATTGGGAATTTTTTTTTTAAGTAATACATTTCTATATTAAAATACTTCACCACTATAAGTTTATATCTAGATAGAAAAAGTTCAAAAAGATTCCAAAAAAAGTGGCAACACTTTATTATGAAATATGTTCATGACATGTTTCATTGAAAGAAACTTACAACCTAATGCACAAGATGTTATTCAAATAAATAAACTTTGAATTTATGATATTTTGTCGACAACTTCACTCAATATACTGTGGTTAACAGCTCCATATATTTTCCTTTGCATTATTCACATTTTAAGAATTAATCCACAGTGAGTTGGTTAGTATTCTCTCCACTAGAATTCCAAAACAAATTTCTAATTGCAAAAAAAGGCCACTTTCAATTAGACATTTTGCAATATCAAAGCAAGTGACCACAATGTTATGTAATTTGTAGTTCAGACAATGCCACACATTGAAAACATATTTTTCAGAAGAGAGAACTAGCTGCAATCCAAAGGATTGTTTTACAATAAAGGACATCAGCAGTACTCTCACCCTATTACAAATGATTGTACATTGTCCTTAAAAATGATTCAAATTTGTGACATGCTTTAGAGTTTTCACTAAACAGGTATCATATTGGTCATCATGGCAAATACATGTCAATACAAAATAATTTTTTGTTTTTGTTAAACATCATGATAAATACTAATATTTGTTAAGCACAAGACGAGTTCTAGAAAGTTGCTACAGAAGAAGGATACAAATGCTTTGCTTAACGAAACTACACTTTCAGCTGTGAACCAATACCTCATGAAATACAGTATGTAGGAGGAAGGATAAACTTTAATTTAAATTTATGGGATATGAGTACTCGAGCTTCCATGTGCCTATCAGTTATTTTTCCAGTTGCTGTAAGTAGTAAATGAAAAATAGGAGCAATAGGAATAATGTAGTTGGCAGATGACAAATTTTATGAAATGTACAAAAATAAAGAATCTAGGCAAAAAAGTGCAATGAGAGGTTGAAAAGCATGAAAGATAAGTATGGACATATGTAATGGATGTTTATTCTCAGGAAAAAAATTGTACTTATAAAAATATAAATATTAAAGTACCCTTTAATTAAGATGAGTTCATCATCACAAATACGTTCCTGGGTCACTTCTTCAGCTTCTCCTAACATAGATGCATCAAAACTTTCTTCACCTTCCAAATTAGCCAAACTTGGAAGAAACTGAGCTACAAAGAGAAATTTATAATGATTAGAATTATATAAATTTAATATTTTGGTTAATCTAATTTACAGTCATTTAATACAAAGTCATGAGATGTATTTTCAAGATGAAGCAATATTTAAAATCTAAATTAGAAGAAACTCCATAAAATATAAAAGGACAGCCTACATTTAAAAAATGTCAAATTTTTTTAACATGGAGGGAAATAAGAAAATCCACAAATATTCACAATACTTAGTAGAAGTAAAAATGAGATAAAGTAGACAAGCGTTCTGGATGTAATATATATATATATATAAACATTTCATAAAACTGAATTGAATATCAAATAAAATGTGTTTCAGCAATTATTAAGGCTTCCAAAATATTAATCATAAATTGTTAATTTGTCAAAATTCTAAAATCATTCAGTTGAACTGAAGATAATTTTAAAGTAATTGATTCAAGTAAACATACTTCATAAAATAACACAAGTTTTAGATACACTGATTTCATAATACGGGTTCTATCATTTAACATAAAATTTTTACCTATTATATTTGACAATACATACATTTTTATAGATAAAAAAGAATGAAAAATAAATTTTGTTTTTATTTTTTTGAATTTACCAATACTTGTAATTGAAAATAGAAGCATGTGCTCCATTATTTATAACAATAAATTAGCAGACCAAATAACTAAAGAATGTTTAATTATACAAATGTTAGACATTTGGCCACTAGTCATTAGTCTTGATCTTGCTTCTCAATAATCGAGAACAATAGAATTAAAAGATAATAGTACAGTGAATTCACCAATATGCACCTTATCCATGGACTGTCCAGAACTACAAGGAAGACTGAAGAATTTATATGTCAAATTTTAAAAAGATGGGCATTTAAACAATTGCACAATGCTGCCGCTACAGGACAAAGAAAATCTAGAATAACTGGCTTGAGCTAGTGAGACATTCCCAAGCCTTTCCCTCAACCCCTTCGGGAAAAACGTCCCAAATGTGAGCCAGCGCAAAACACCGCCAGAGGCCGGAATGACTCAAAAACGAGACAGTGCGTTTCTTCTCCGTAAGCCGAATGACTAATCGGTGTGCCAGGCATTTAGAACGTTTTGTAAGCTCAGTTTTTTGGCAATAGATGGCATTCTATGTCCTTAAGATTTGAGATACATGGAGATCTGACCTTCTACTCGAAATGAGAGAAATATTACTCACATACACAGGGTTTTTGTTACATAAACATAAGGGGAAGGGAATGTTTTCGAATTGAGTGCTTTACGACTGCTCTTGAAATGAACATTTGGTTTTTGTTTATAGTGAAGATAAAAGAGATCTATTTTCACTAAAGCATTTGATTTGGGTTTGCAATCTAGTTTTTAATGGATAATTAGATCTGGTAGACAAAAATTATCTTTTTTTCCTTACTTTTTTACAAGGACGACTTTTATAAATGCTGACAATAAAATGTTTAAATACTTGTACTTAAACAGAAAGCGGCTTAAGTAAATAAAGTATATTAATATGAAATATATAAAGCATATGCCGTTCGTATAATATACAAAGAATATTGAACAATGTGTTTATATTTCAGTATTTTTATGGATTTAGGCTTAACTACACAAAACCCTCAGGCCTGTGAACGACACTCGCGATGGAAACCTCCGGCCCTGGCGGCACGCACATGTTTGTGGCCTGAAAAAGTTAACTTCATTTAATAGGTAGGAGGCAAACTTCCTCTTAAATTCCAATTTAATTAGTTCTGCAGAATTAAAAGATACGGTTATCAGTGGTTTGTAGAATAGTTGTTCCCTATACCACGAAATTGGCTCTTTCATTTCTCTTGATGTCACAATGAGCAAGAATCCACTGCAAGACAATTGAGTCAGCCAGTGTTGAGTCTTTCTGCATTCATAAATTTGTTTGGAAATGCAAACTTTATTGTTGGACTTTGCTATCAGACAAAATAACTCAAGGAAAATTAATCTTCCAAGTGCTTAGCTGATTCCGAGCTATAAATACAGCCTCCATTTCACCATCAAAATTTGTAATATCTCTTCCCACTGCCTCATAGAATGCAAAATGGTTACAAAAACTTCAGCACTAGCTCAAGTACCTTGCTCAATCCTAGATTCTTCAGGGTAAACATGGGTCCAGAGGTTACTGAGATATCTTCTATCAATAGTTTCACAAGCAATGGGCATCTCATTCTTAGCAATTTTTTTGTCAAGTTCAAGATATACACAGAAATCCCCATATTCAAGAGGACACAAAAAGGCACAATCATTACATTCATTTCTCAAACAAGGTCTAGGTCTATTGATTATTGATCCAATTGGAATCCAATTGTGTCTTTAAATTTCTATCATTGTTAAAATTGCAGCAATTTTAGGAATGCCATGCATGACAGGAGAAATATTGGTTAACACTTCCATAGCAGCAATGAGAGTGGATTGAACTGCCCGTTATTAGGTGAAAAGATTGGTTTTGTAATATTGTCAAAACATCCAATTGTACTAATGAATGCAGCCACCAAAACTTCATTACAGTAATAAAATAATGGTAGATTGTATACATCTATATATATAAAGGAGAAAAGCGACTCACTCACTCACTGACTAATCCCGATATCTCTGGAACTATTAAACCCACAGACTTGAAATTTGGTAGGTAGGTTCCCTTCATGGAGTAGACGTCAGCTAAGAACGGATTTTGCAAAGTTCGAACCCCAAGGGGTGTTCTGGGGGTTTAAGGGGCATTATAGATAATTATTTCCATTACTAAACTATTAGACGTACAGTCTTGAAATTTGGTAAGCGGATTCCTTTCATAGAGTACAGATCCTCTACAGAATGGGTTTTGTGAAAATCGACTCCCAAGTGGCGCTGTAGAGAATTAAGTGGCATTATAGGCAATTAACTCCTTTTTTAATCTATTAGGCGTAAAATCTTGAAATTTAATAAGCTGATTCCATTCATTGAGTAGAGATCCGCTATAAGATGGGTTTTGTGAAAATCGTTTCCTAAGTGGCGTTGAGGGCGCTTAAGGGGCGTTATAGATAATTATTTCCATTTTTAAACTATTAGACATACAGTCTTGAAATCTGGTAAGTGAATTCCTTTCATGGTGCAGAGATCCGCTACAAAATAGTTTGGGGTAAAATTGATCCCCAAGGCTCACTGAGGGGGATTAAGGGGCGTAATAGATAAATATTTCCGCTTTTCAACTAATAGAACCACCTGCTTGAAAATTAGAAGATATGTTCCGTTTATGGAATAAAGTTCCTTTTACAAAGATTTTGCGAAAACGGACCCCCAAAGGAGTGGGGTTGTGAGGGATTAAGGCGTGTTATAGAAAAATTCCTGTTTTTGAATTTAACTCATTTGCTTGAAATTTGTTGAGCACTTTTCTTTAGTTGAAAAGAGTTCCACTAAGAATGGATTTTACGGAAATCAACTCCAGGGGGAAGCGGGGAGAGCTATTGGGTTGTATCGATAGACAAAATTCCCGTTTTTGAACTGCTAAGACTATAATAATAAAATTTGGTTTGCATGCTTCTTTTTTTTAATTGGAATCTCCTAAGAATGCTATCAACGAGGTATTGATGATAAAAATTCCGTTTTTGCTCTGTTAGATTTAGACTTGAAATTTAGCATGCATGTTTATTTTATGGAGTAGAGATCCACTGAAAGTTGCTTTGGTGGAAATCCACTTGATTATTAGGTTAAGTGAACGAAAAAAATCTTTCTACTTCCATTTTAGATAGAAATAGAAATTAGATATTATAATTTATGTTCTTTTTATATCAAGGGGCGAGAGTGTAACAGCTATAAATATATTTTTCAATACAATCGAATTCTTAGTGCTAGATATCAATAATTCATATATATGTAAACAGTATACATATATACAACATCGTGAAATACCCAGTGAAGCGGGTGGGTTTAGCTGGGTTGTGGTCATAGAGCACTTAGCCCGCTAGGGCTTTGATCTCTTGTCTGGTGATTTTAAAACATGATAACTTAATTACTTTGCCCATTTTGTTTTAGAGGTTTAAGAATTTAAAAATTAAAAGAGATAAAAAAAGAATTCATAAAATTTTAAGTTTAAAATATCGGAATAAAATAGTTGAAATTACTTTTGCTGTAGTAGAGAAATTACATTATGGTGAGATTCCTTCGGCCAATGGGGGCCTCGGGATGGCTGATCGGGAGGCAGCTTTTCATGTTTGCGTTGTGTGTGAAACTTGAGATTGACTGCTCTCTCCCGCGTTGCGAGAGGGAGCTTCCTGATTGGTAGTTGTGTTAATGTAGTGACTTCGGTCCCGGGGATGGTACCGTCGCCGTGTACGGGATCGGAGGCTGCCAGAGGCCGTACTGGTCAATGGAGCTCTCCGATTGGTGGATGAGTTTCGTGATGTTTGACTGTGTATTTTTGTTCATGAATTATGTGAAATGATTGAAATTGGAGTGAAAATTTTTTGGAAAAGTGGTGTTTTTAATAAAAAGATGGGAATTTTTTGGGTGTTAAGCAATTAGTATGTTTCTGGGTCTGTGTATGAGTCTCGATGGAGTGTACTTCTTGATTTTTTGGATCGAGATATTGTCTGATTTATCTATTTTTGTGAAGAAATTTTTTGCTAATTTTTTCATGAAATCTTTAATTGTTTTGAATTTAATGGCTTTCCTGAGAGCAGAGTTTCTCATGTACCATTTGGCACGTAGAATCTGTCTCAGGGTTTTGTTTTGGATTACCTCAAGTTTTTGTATGTGTGTTTTAGCTGCGAAACTCCACACTGGAGAGGCATAAGTTAAGATTGGTCTTAGAAGTAGAGAATAAATAAGTAATTTATTTGATCTGCTTAGTTTAGATCTTTTGTTAATTAGGTGGGATAATGTGTGAGCTTTCTTGATGAAGTTCTCACGTATGCGTGTAATGTGTTGTCTAAAAGTGAGTTTGTTATCTAACATAACACCAAGGTACTTGGTGTTCTGAGACCAAGGAATTTTCCATTATGTAGGAAAATGTCTGGGTATGCTAGGCGTGTTTTTCTAGTGAAGAAGACTGCTTCCGCTTTTGCCACATTAAGGGCAATTTTCCATTTGGAGAACCAGTCCTCTAAAACTAGAAGGTGTCTGTTGATTGCTCTGGCAGCGAGTTTGGGATCAGTGTGGGATGCCAAAATTGCTGTGTCGTCTGCGAACATGCATAAAATCGTGTTGTCGTGAGTCGGAATGTCGTTCACGTAGATGTTAAATAAGAGGGGGGGATTAAAGTTCCCTGTGCTACGTCCGCTTCCGTGGGTCTGTGGATGGAGTAGGTGTCGTTAATTCTGACAGAAAAATTCATGTCAGCTAAATATGAAAATATTAGTTTGATTAATGGGGGAGGGAAATTATATTTAATTAATTTGAAGATGAGACCTTCTCGCCAGACACGGTCGAAGGCTTTTTGAATATTGAGGAAAACCGCACCAGTCGATTTTTTATTTTTGAATCCTGACTTTATCGTTTCCACTACTCTTAAGAGTTGGTGGGTGGTTGATAAGTCAGGTCGGAATCCATGTTGTTCCAGTATCAGGATGTTATTTGTGTCCACATGGTGGTACAATCTATTTAATATAATTTTCTCGGCTACTTTGCTGAGAATGGAGAGGAGTGTGATCGGGCGAAAACTTTCTGCCCGCGTCGGGTCCTTTCCTGGTTTTAGTATTGGGATGACTGTTGCGGTTTTCCATGCAATCGGGAAGTAACCAATTTTAATTATATTATGGATTATATTTGTTAGTTCAAAAATGGGGATTAGCGGGAGATGCTTTAGCATGCGGTTAGTAATGCGGTCAATACTCGCTGCTTTGTTAGTTTTGACTTTATCGATATGTTCGATAATTTCGCTTGGTAGTGGTGGTGGGGGGATGTTAGTAAAATTATTTTCATTATTCAGATAGGGTGGGTTACAGCTAGTTTTATATGAATTCATTAAAGGTTCTTTGTTATACCCCCCCTCAGCTGTTTCAAAATTGGAAGTCTCCTTTTAGTTTTTCCCCTTTAAAGAAATATGTTCACTCAAATTCAGAGATTTAAAGAATCTAAAAAATGTATATAGGATAGTTGAAAATATTCTATTCTAACTTTCTTACAGAGGAACAAAAAGGATATTGCCATTTTGTTTTTACTCACATGACGACTTTCAGACTGTATCACATTAATAGCACTTTTTGCTGATGAAACTTAAAATTATTAACCTTGTATGACAAATATTATATTATAAATCAACAAGATAATTTTCTAATTTACACTGATAGTGTTTTTACATAAGTTAAGATTTTTCAAAAGTGTTCTAAATACTTATACAATACAAACTTTTTAAAAAGAATCCTCTATTTTTGATTTTTTTTAATGAACTATAGAGCGCAACAGTTCACTGACAACAAACTTCATAATCTCAAAACAGTCAGGTAAAAAAATGAAGGTACTAGAACTGATACTTCACTAATGAACTTGCAAGCCTGCCACATGAGGATTTTGCTTCTTATCTATAACTTATTGATTATTTCAATGAAATCAGGGTTTAAATTTTATTAGTCTTTCATTCATAACCACTGAGTTACCCCCCAGAAAAATTACTAACTTCACACATATATATCAACCATATAAATTTCTTTAAAACTATTTACCTCCAGTAGCTTTTGCAATTCTCTTCAAATCCGATTTCTTACATCTTCTCACAGCCATTGCTCCAGCTTCCACAAAGTATTTTAAACATAAATCATCAATACCCCCAGTTGTAAGAATAACATTGGCTCCAGCGGATAAAATCTTTTGGATTCGTTCTTTAGTAATATCAGCTTCTCTGTTAAAAGATTATTATTGTATAATAAATATTACAGTAAAAGAAAAGAAAATTACACAAATTTAAATAAAATTATTTATAACTTTGAACATTTCATCACTTAGGACAACTGAAAATTTTTAAGCCTTTTGTAACCATGCATTAAATCAGAGGTTCCAAACTTTTTTGTCTCATAGACCCCTTGCCATGATTCTCAATTTCGGGTAGACCCCTGCTTATCTAATACTGAATTTTTGCACATTTATCAACTTGTATGTCTTTTTGATACAGCTAATACTATTACTTACATTAAAAGAATTAAATATCAAACTGTAATGAAAGTATAGTGTTTAAAATTCAAGCACATGTTACAATGAATTAAATTAATACATAAAATAATGAACAGCAAACAAATGCTTTTTAATGAGAGGGATGAATTTGATACTTCAATAAAAAATGTTCAATATCAATCTAGAGGTTTAACCCTTTTTAGTTTTTGTCCAGTTTTCTTTCCCTTTTTTTTTTTTTTGGGATTGGCAAACTCAATGAAACTCCCTCTCACCAGGAAAAGCAATTAAAAACTTTTCACGATATTCCATAATTCAGGAGCAAATAACAGGTATGTCTTTTTAAAGCAAAAATTGCTGTTTCTAAACTTTATTTTAAGATCTTCGTTAGGGCCTATTTTGATCAATTCCTATAGTAATGACATTTCTTTTTCAATTTGACTATATGAATTCAATGTCTATTGTGATATTACCATAGTCAAAGCATTCTCAAACCTAGTTTCAAAATCTGAATAAAGGGCATTTAAATGTTGAACGTAGGTTAGAATGCCCTGACAGATTGTCCGTGACAAATTGAAAAAGTTCGTGATGTTCCGATGTACTTCTTTAGTTTAATTCTGGGAAGAAATGCTGAAATGGTCCTTGTCTTAGCAAAATTTATGCTGTTACCTAGTGACCACAAATTAACCTCACCAAATTTAGTAATTAAATCAGTTAAATTAGCAAAATCTGGTTTCCACAAGATTAACTTTTTTAAAGATTAAAGTCACAATCGGATTTAATGAGAGTCACTATCATAGACCCCCAAATTATTTTTTTACTGCCGTGGACCCCTTGCAGGTTGTGATAAGACCCCTGGGGGTCTATATAGACCACTTTGGGAATCCTTGCATTAGACATTAACATACAGCTGCATCAATAGTATGATTTATCAAGGTAATTTTTTTAGAACAAATTTCATCAGTGTATATTTCAAGATATATTACAAGAATGATACGAAAACATGAACAATTACAGCAAAATTTACCTTTGTCTAATAGCATCCAACTTTTCAGGATCAGTAATAAGTACTTGAACACCAAGATGCATTTTGGCCTTTTGCAAAGAAAAATCAATGCAGGCAACTTTAGCTGGTCCTACAGTCTTAGGCATAGCTAGAAAGAATTGGTTAAAAAATATATTAGATATTTTTTGAAAAATACATAAGTAAAAATAATTCATTCTTCCTGCACAGAAGAAATAGAATATTAGTTCATAGTGATTAAAATACTATGAAACTACTTTATTATTCAATATTTTATGGTAAACAACAGATTAAATTGTTCATTTAAGTAGATTAAAAGAAAAAGAATTTTTTTTTTTACCTTGAGAAGCCACAGTACAATTTAATGCATATCCATTGATCAAAAGACTTTCTGTTGAGCTTCTACCATGGGCTTTCAATACATTAACAGCTCTAATTGGATATAAATAACCACCTTTTCCATCTGACACTCGGACAGCCATAGCAGCATCAACCACCATGTTTGCAAAAAAATCACTTTCACTGATGACTTATTAAGGATTAAAATCAAATTAAAAATATGTAATATATCTAAAGAATAATCAATTATTTTGGAAACCTGGATGTAAAATATATTATCATTTATTTCACAAATTTCATATAAAAATTGTTTATGTTCTTTAAAAGGGGATTTGATAAAGAGAAAGAAAATAATGTTTTTTTAGCATATAACACACAAAGAACAGAAAAAAAAAATCTATTCCATAACACACATTCTAATGTAATTTTTTTGAAAAAAAAAAACTTTTTTAATTAAAAGATTTCTAAAAAAAAATCTAGATGTATTATACCAGTTGAGAATAATCTAAAAATATTTTTATAATCATTTAATTTCTCCCAGAATTTTAAAAATGAGAAATGAAGTAAAAATAGTGTTAAATTTATAGTAAACACAAACACATTATTAAACATAAAGACAAACTATCATTAAATTCTGAAAAAAGTACAATTGCAAAACAGCATTATTTTTCTCCAAAAGATTTTATTATTACACAGGATTAAATAGTACTGACAGGATATTAATTGTGAACTGAATAACATTTGAAGCTATTTTAAAAAAGGCACAATTTGATTCAACAATACTAAACTCAGAAGGAGAATGGATGACAATTTCTCATAACTTTGAAAAAATGTTTCAATCACCCTGCACAATTAATTATTCAGATATAAATAGAAATACATGGCAACAGTCCTGATCCAAAGGAATAGCAGCCACATAATACTTTCCCAGAATGAATACTCATAAATAATATAAATTTCTACGCTCTCTACATATATTCTTGATACAAAAATGACTTTTTGGAATGCTTTTGTAAATTGTTACTTTTCCCCCTTTTCTTTCTGCCAACATTTTTAATTTTAATGAATCTTTTACAACAGAAATAAGCTTATTTTAAAGATAATCTAGTAATATTTGAAAGTCTTTTACTACACTGAGTTTTATGTAAAGAATTACTATCAGAGTTGACTTTATTTTTAAAGTTTTTGCATGGACACTATACAACCATACATTATCAGTAATAAGCTACTTTTTTTAATGCATATGTTCTCAAATATATTGTATATATTGATGCATATTTTGATCATTATTTAATGCATATATTGATCATTTCTTCATTAATTTGTGTTATTTCACTAACTGTGCTCTTTCAGAAGAGATAAAATATGAATATTGTCCTTGGACTAATTTTTAACTGTTAACCCTTTCTGTTTCATTATCAGCAGATGTTGTATCAGGTCCACTGTTCGCAATGAGCTAGATTCCCCCACAAAGAAACACATTTTTGAATAGCAGAATACACTGCTGCAAAAAAAAAAGAGTTTAAAATTATTGTAGTATGTATTTGGTTTTTTAATAAGATTAAAATGTCTAGTAATAGATGTTACATTCAATTTCTACAGGAAAGAAAAAAAAGAAATATTTTACCCTTCCATTTTCTTCGAATAGAAAATTAATAAATAAAAATCTACCAGATCAAGATTAATTTTTCTTTTTTTCCTGCAGAAAGAAATTATTCAACCATGAAAATTTGGGGGAAAAAACGAATGTGAATTTTGGATGCAATAATTTAAAGATATAAAGAGAAATACCTTTATTAAGAAAGACACAATACCATATGTTGATCATTGTAATACTATAATATGCAACATGTATATTATGGGAATATAAATAATTTCGATACTTAAGATTTTTAAATATCTAAAATAAATATAAAAGAAAGGATACGCTCCAATTAATTTGGAAGATAATGAGGTCTTTGCAGCATTAATAATACTTTCTTTTCCAAGGTCATCAGTACTAATTGTCAAATGTTCCTGTATGTATTTGCATGCCTCTCTGAAAAAGATTAATTAAAAATATATATGTAGGAAGAAAAGCAACAGAAAATTGAATAAATAGAAATACATCTTGCAAAATACATTAAAGAATTAATATTTTAAAACTATTTTTAAGGAATAGTTTCAAAACAATCATTCCATTAGCTTCTCAATTTTGGTACAATACAAATTCAGCTAAATGATTCAAGATGGAGTAGAAACTATTTTTATTTCTTCACTTATCCAACTCCCATATACTACTTACACATAGTTTGCAAATGTTGGTTTGCAGATTAATGAAGACATAAAAATGATTAATAGTTACAAGCCAGACTAAAGCACTGTTTATATGCATACCTCTATGGTTAAAATACATGATTCATTTTCTTCATTTATATATCTGCACTTTCATGAAGAGTTGCAAAAACATTTCTTTTGTCCCCTTGACTAGTCTGCTAAAAATCCATTACAGTGACAAAATGTGATCAGAACAATTTTTTCCCTTCGCAAGTTGTATGGCTGTAAAAAAAGCAACTTTTCTGAACCAAATGTCATGCCTAATTTTGTTTTGATTACAGATTCCATCAATGTAATCAAATACATGACAAGGGGATTAAATGCAGAAACTAAACAATGGAAAATGACTATATCTGGGACGGCCAACAAGTTGATCCTGAAGGCAATTTGTGTTGATCATTTGTGACATGTCAATTACAAACCAAAAAGAGTGTATAAAACTTACTTATTCTACAGCAATAATGCCAACAGAGCAATTAAAATTTCTTTCTAAACCATTAATTGTAATTTATCTGAAATAAACATAATTATGAGAAATGTATGCATTATACATTATGTTGACATTATGCCACCCATAATGTAACATAAAAGCTGATCATGAACAGAACAGAGGTAAAACATTGATCTTATGCACACAAAATTTGTCCACCATTATATTATAATCATTGGTCCAGATACTACTAACAAATCAAACAAGCGGTCGCTATGAAGCAATGCTGTCAAACTGGTATATTTCTCCACCTAGGCAATTTTTATCAATATTGCAATAATATACTAAAGTATCATAATTTGGCATTTGATATTGCAAGTTTTTTTCCTTCACACTATATATTAATTCATAGTCCAATTTTCTTTAAAAGCTAGAAAAGCATAAGTTATTCAATATTTTTTACTCAGCTTGCTTTAAGCACATAATAGTACTTCCAACTTATATTGATTGGAAGTAAACACTGAATTGGTAAGAAGAAAATTAGTAATTATCATCGCAAAACATCTTAAAAGCAAACTTGTGAAATTGCACTGTGACATGTTACATTTAATACTCTAATAATCTCCTCATAATTCTTCACTAATTTTCTAGCATCAAATAAATAAACTGACCAATAATAATATAATTTCTTTGTCTTTAAGATACAAAGAATAAACTGAATTAAACTTCAGCTAATGCATTTCTCTTTGAATGTAAACTTATTTTCTTTTTAAGTATTGTATTTACTTTTCGATGAATCAAAAATCTTATTGAAATTTTTACAGATAAGTATTTATACCAAATAACAAGCAAATTAAGATATAATTTAAAAGCAACTGAAAAACAAGTATGATTTTGACTGGTTTTTATTCACAATTTATCTTTGAAAATGGGAGCCACACATATACACAAAAATCATTAAATATCTCATTCTTCAGTGTTACATGTACTGCATATCAATCAAATGTTTAAATATATATAACAGAAAAATATGGCTAAATATGCATGTACTAAACATTTTCTAAAGATTGGGAGAATAATTTTTTCTAAGTAATTGTATCTACACAACATAGTATGTATAATAACAATAATTAAAATCTGAAATTACATATGATACATTGTTAAGAAAATGCAATTGAATATTAGCTTAAGAAACAGTAAAATAATGATTTTTTTACTCAAGTATTTTAAAAAAATGATAAACACAATTTATACTGCAAGACTTACTTGCAAGCTAGCCTGTATCCACTGATGATTGATGTAGCATGGATTTTACATTTTACTAATTCATCAGCATTTTTCAGAAGTTCAGCAGCAATCAATACCTATTAAATATAGAAACAAAACAATAACTATCACACATACAAAATTTAAATAATTCAATCAATGCATGCTGAACCAGTTTTTTTATGGTATGGAAGAAAAACATGAATTCTTAATTGGTTTGTGAACAAAAAGGTTCTTACACCAACCTCATTAAAAACTAATGTAGATTCTTTTCAAAACATACTAACTTTTTTTAAAAAAATCTTCCTTGCTTCATAGTAAGTAATCAAAGCAACTAAAAGAGAGCCCTAATTTGGTAAGTTCTGTCATCCCTAAAAAGTATCCACTAACATGTTCTCCTTTTTAATACTTGAAAACTTATCGGTAAATCTCTATATTTAATTGATGCAAAATTAACTCATGTGATGCAACACATTTGTATTTGATATGATACATCAAAGCTCAGCATTTATGATGAGATGTGATCATGAAATGTAAATACTTCACACAGATAATCTCAAGAGCAAAAGTATGTTGCAGGTTTTGATTACTTATTAAAGCACAATATACTTAAAAAATGCATGGCTACACTATTATGACTACCCTACTTTTGTAAATGAGTTACTGCCTCACAGTGCTGCACTAAAAGGCTAGGTTGGTATATAAAAAAAGCTTAGCTATAGAGTGTAGTATGGATATCATATGGCCTATGAAAATTGAAGACTAGTATGAATACTTTAGCTGTCTCAAGCAAATAAGATGAATGCTTAAATTTGCTCAGGCACATAAAGGATTAGATGGTTGACAAATGAAAAAGTAGATGGTTAAGTTAGTATGGCAGAAAAAAACATGAAAGCATGTACCCTGAATGCACTATTAAAACACTTCAAGTTAGAATGCAATGTGAAAATCTTTATATCATATGAATAAAACATCCTAACTGAACAAGTACATGTTGTACTTAGTCAGCAAAGCTGTAATGCTGATGGTTTATCTATCTGACAACAGGTATTTTCAACAGGATAAAGAATCTTACCACACCACAGATATTGTACAGAATTTATTTAACAAAAAAAAAAAAAAAAAAAAAATATTTCACTTTGTTAAATTATCCCATATAATAATGCCTAAACTTCAATTTTATACAGCCATAGTGCAATGAAGTTAAAAGAGTTAAATATCTAAATCTGTAGCCATTTAATCTCACTCTACTAGTAAGTGCCCATAGCATGCCTCAGATATCATATATACAAAGGATCTGAAACTCTTAGCAGAGTACATACCAGGCTGTATTCAAAAGGCAGTACTGATCAAATGAGAAACTGACAGTACATATGCTTGCTATATCCTTTCTCAGTGAATCTCTTTCTTCTTTCTCAGTGAATATTCAATCATTAACAGGTAGGAACAACACATGTTTTATTATTTTATTACCTATTTGATAATTAATCAAAAAGTAAAATTTTATTCCCATGTTTATACTACCATACGGTCAACAGATATACAAAATAATTAAAAATTTTAACAAAAATGAAATTTACCTATGTTATAAAATTTTACTCACAATGTACTTATATTGTTTGTATAACTTAATATTTTATTTTTCACTTATAATTTCACTTCATTCTTCAATATAAATCTAAATTTGAAGAAAAAAATTTTTCTTTTAGGGAAAAAAGAAATTTGAATAGACTTAGACAAATCAAATATGGGCACAATGAAAAAGTTTATAAAATAAGGACAGAATGTTTACAGTATATATTCTCTATATATCAGAGGAAGATCTGAAACAAACATCACAGAAAATAACAGTTTTTGTCTGGTTCTTTTTTTAGGGGGGGGGGGCAGTGGCGTAACGGAGAATTTTTGCCCCCCCTGCAAAATCAGATTTTGAGCAATAGCTGGATCTTACGCAATCGGCATAGCTCAGGCTTTGGGCCCCTAGAGTCCTGTCCCCCCCCGAGGTGCAGGGGTGTACATTACGCCACTGGGGGGGGGGGGCAGATTTTATGACAAGAATGTAGGATAGATAGTGAATCTTGTTGAATTTTATGAAAACAGATGGTAACTTATCTTTGAAAAATTAATATAATAGTAAAATAAACATATTAAATAGATTAAGTACATTCAAAAGAAATACATTAAGATACATGAAAATATTCAGTCATTTAAAATATGAACATATTCTCCATTTGAAAATTTGTTTTTCACTGATTTAGATCAGGGGTGTCCAACCCAAATGACCTAGCGGGCTACTTCGGAAAAACATTATAATCTCGCGGGCAGCACATAAAAATATGTACATTTATATCAGATTTGGAAACAAAAAAAAAAACATTTATTGGAGTGAAAATATAAAACAAAGTGAATTATTATTGTGTTTTCATTATTTTTCATGTATACAGACATAGGTAATATAATAATGTTTATATAATATAATAATGCAATGATCAAATAATGTTTAAAATGTTACAGTGTTGCCATTTTCTTGAAAATTACGGAGTTCCTTTTGAATTGATCTTTCATTACTCATTTTTAAAATTTGATTGTGCTGTTATTTTCAAACAATTTAGTATACATTGCCCTTTATCTTAACCATCCTAAATACATTTTTTAAATTTAAAAAAAACATATCTGACTGAATCTTGCTTTTTGGACACTCCAAAAAATAAAAATAAAAAAGATAGAATGAGAAATGAAAGTCGCACACACAGTGAATCATGTACCATCCATAGAAAAGGATATGCATAATGCCATTCGGAATTTATTAAAATATAAATCTATTTTAATCTAAAGGACGTTTCTATCATCAAAAAGGATTTATTTTGAAACAAGAACAGGTAACAGGCAAATAATTGTGGATATATATAAATTTCCCCTCAAATAAATTTTGAAATGAAAAAACTTTAAAAACCTGATATTTAAAAATTTTGTAAAAAAAGAGTTGGCGGGCCGTGTGTTGGACACCTGATTTAGGTCATACTGCCTTGGAATTAATGCAGGAGAAAATTTCTTTTCCCCAGTAGTTAATGATTTTTGGATAAGTAACAAATTGATAATACTCCACCTGAAGATATTGCCCTAAAATTCCCACGAAGAAAATTCCTCTAGCTCAAATATTTTTAATATACTGTAATAAGATAATGCATTGATAAAAAAAATAAAATCATTCAATGGAGGAAAAAGTATTCTATAAAATAATAATTAGTCATGTACACATAATTACAATATAAAATGTTTTAAATATTTTTCCTCATTATATATTCTGTATCATGGTTGCAATAAATAAAAAAGTCATTGATCCCCATACTTTTTATTGTAAAAAAAAGTTGTTTCCTCTCTCTATTTACAGACAATATATCTCATTTGCAATAACATTCTAATTCTTCCCAATTAATATGCAGCAATTGAATATACAAGACCAGTTATAGAGGCCAATAAGATTTATGTTTGTAGTAAATTAATGTAACTGATTAAAAAAAGCATCAAATACTATTGAATATATAGAGGCATTCACAATTCAATATTATACAAGAAACAGTACTTTACAGCAAGTGAGCCTACATAATTTTTTCCACAAACATGCTATTTTCAAATACAGTACCTAAATAGTCTGGAAATTTTTGATTTACCATTTACTTTAGATCAGTGGTCTCCAAACTTTTTCGATTCAAGGAACCCTAAGAATTATAAAGTGTATTCAGGGAATCCCATCCCCCCCACAAAATATAAAGAAAATAATTTTTAAGTAGATTAACATGTTTTAGGTACTTTATATAAAGAAAAAAAGATATTTTATATTAAAAAAATTAATGTTATTTTGTAATATAATTTACTCATTAATAATATTAATTTGTGATCCAAGTGTCATAAACCTATACATTGTATTTAGAAGCTGGGATATGTGCTTATATTTTTTTTTATACACAAAACTGTCGAAATTTAGGTACATTGAGATTATCTGCAATTGCATTTTATATTCTGTCTTTAAATTCTTTTTATATTTTATTTTTGTAGCAACTTATATGTAAGGAAAATGTTTTAATATTCCTTTAATAAAATTTTCAGTTTTAATGACTGAATTGAGCTTTAGATAATTGTTGTTATACAAACTTCATACAGAAGGTGAATTCATTTTGCATGCACATTTATAATTTTTGTGATTCGTGGAACCCCTGGGTATGCCTCGTGGAACCATAAGGTTCCGTGGAACTCAGCTTGAAGACCACTGCTTTAGATAAATCCATTTCATGGTAATGAGAGAGATCTAATTTAAGTTATTTTGTGAATTTTATACAGTATACAGCTTTATTTATAAAGTTACAGCATATGCCACATCACTAGCAAAGCTCTCCCCCTTATGTCGTAAAATTTTATTTTACACAATTAAGAACAATATTATTCAAAGGTCTTGAACTTTTACTTCAAAACACATAAAATGGAAAGTTATTCTCTGCATCCTTTAAAAAATAATCTGACAAAAAAAAAAAGAAAGAAAAATCAAGAATGCAAATTCTTTCTAAAAAAATGAGATCAATTAAAATGATGAGAACTATAGTAACTTGAAAGTAAACTACACCTGCAAGGAATCTAAGCAATGCACATATCTGATGACAGTCCAGAACTACTTGAAGATGAAAAATTTTGTATTGGCAAAGATATTATTAAGTGGCAAAAATAGCAATGCACTAAAAGCTCAAAAATGAAGTTAAAACACTGAAAAAATTCTAACTAGTATAAATTTTTTTTTCAAAAATAAATATATAAATAAAAATAAAAGATGAAATTCTATAATATAAAATATCAATAGGTATATAGATTACATATTCACTATTAAAATTTAATATTCATTCTTGATCGTGGATATAAATATATACTTGTTTTTCTTAACTTGCTTTATATATATATATATATATATATATAATTATAATGAAATATCTTTGATCTGTAAAAGCAGAAATAAAGAAAACTACTATGGTGTAATAAAAGTATGACATATGCCTAATTTGGCATTCACTGGAAGGTTAACAATAAAAAAATTGGTAATTTTTATCTGAAGAAATTAGAATATAGTACTGGTATCAAAACAGTTTACAGGGTGTATATAATTATATTTGTAAGACAGCTGCAAAACTACATCCAATATAAATGTTTCTTCATGTAACTTTCTATCAAATATACAGTCAACCCTCCTATAACGCGGTACGCACTCACCGCGTTATAAGAAACTCGGATTTAACCGTACAAACCAGGCTAATTCGTAGCGCATTCTATGGAAACTGTTGTATGTCATGGCTAAATTCTAAGAATAGTTTGATAAGTTGTGGATAACTTACATGACATCCCAATGTTGTCAGTAATCCAGGAGAATATGGTATTACTTGTACGGCAAGCGATGTGGGCGTTTCAAAATGTGCCGCCATTAATGAAATGTAAACAAGCCCGGAGAAGGAGTGGAGTTGAGAAACGGCTTTTGCTGATGGCAGCTGTGCATTAAAGATCCGGTCGCCGCTTGTGATGCCACGGTTCTATCTGACCACTAAGGAGTTTTCTTAATAGTTTGTATCGCTTGTTGTGGAAGTAATGCAATATGCTAATTGTATTGATGTATAAATACTAATTGCTACTGTTGTATAGTTGGTAGCAGTTGGGTGTTTCTCAGCAAGTAGCTGACTCCATACTGTACTCAAATGAGTAAGGTGCTCAGTTAGTGTAATCAATTATTTAAAACTACCATTGTAAATTCTCATTTTTTATTGCATCGTCATCAATAAATATGTTGCCTATATATAAGAAATTCTCTTCTTTAATGAAAAAGTCCTCCATATGTGTTATTTAACTTTTAGATCCACTGTTCATAGCTCTACTGGTTAGTTAGTTTTTCACAGTTTAAAGTTAGAAGTGAAGAACTTAAGATAATAGAACAGAAACCGTCTACAGCGTTGTATGATGGGAAATTCAGAATTAGCACAAATCACATCATTCGTACCGCGTTACATGGAGACTAATAAATACAAAAGACGAGATTAACTCCACCGGCGTTACTGATTTAATATAGGAGTGCATCGCGCCAAGTGCTTTTTGGCGCGATTCCTTAATCGTTTTGTTGTCTACGCCATGCCTCAGTGCGTGCTCCGCTTTTAATTTATTCCTCGATCAGTGTAATCACTACTTTTTTTTATTTCATAACAAAACTAGATTTCGAAGGGAAAGGTGGAGGCAAGATTTTAACATAAAATAAATACAACAGAAAGTAATATTAATGTATTACACTTCCAGATGTAAATTATTTACACTATTTTAAGCGTTCATTACACAAAATTTGAAACAATGTTTTACTTTTGCTGAGCAGAGATACCGCGAAAAAAAAATAATAAAAAACTAACACTAATATACGTTATCCCTATCGGAAAGAACTGATGGAACGTTGTTAAACGGAAACCGGGCAGTAAGAGTACTGCGTTATAGGACAGCTGTCACAATTTCAGCTCTGTGTTATATAGAAACCGCATTCTGAGAGTACCGCATTATAGGAGGGTTGACTGTATCAGATTGATTGAATATTTATGTTGCACTGTTCAGCTACATGAGGGCTTTTGGCGACTGACCACGTAAGGTTGAACCATGGTCAAGTGACGTGGACGACACCTGAGCTGGCACCCCCTCTCCTAACTGCCACACCAACGAGAGGACGTTTCAGCTCTCGACAGATTTAACTTGTATCGCTGCCCTACACGGCGGGTCTGTAGTGGTACTGGGCTCAAACTCGCGACAAGGCAAGCCCCGATCCGATACCTTTACCAATCGGCTACCGCGGCCACATCAAATATATCAGAATGTTGTTAGTGCAGCTATAACTCAACAAACACATAAAAGAATGTTCTTTCAAGCTCAATTAAAATGTGAATATTTATTTCTTAATTCTAGCATAAATTACCTATATTACTTAAAAATTTATTTCTATGCACAGACATTCAATATGCGTTTGCAATTAAGCTGTGGCAGCTTCCCCCCTGAATGAATGACTAAAGCATGTTGAATTAAATCTGGTAAATCAAAAAGCTTTGATCAAGATTAAATTGAATATACTTATAGTTCTATTAAGTAGACATTCAAATACAAATGTCCCATCCACCAAAACCCCTAAATTTTGCACCTTTTTTTTTAAGTTAAAGAATTTAATCTCCAAGTATTTCATAAATTCTAACAATATCTCTAAATCTAAATGAAAAATTTTCGCAACTTTTGCCAATTCAAATTGTAGCTTACTTAGTCATAAAACAGTTGATGCTTCAGTAACAATATGAAATTCTAGGTGGTGCATTCTGAAACTGAGGGAAGAATGTTCTTGCTGGTCTGATAGACAATGTTCAGTCTCTCAAGGTTACAAAATAACACAAATTTATACATAAGAAAAAAAAAAAATACTGACAGAAAAGCTACTCACAACAGAAGTTGTACCATCTCCAACTTCGTTATCTTGTAATTCTGCCAATTCAACTAATACTTTAGCAGCAGGATGTTCAATTTCAAGTAACTTCAAAATAGTTGCTCCATCATTTGTACAAGTGACATCCTATAAAAGAACAGAAAAATTGATAATAAAATAAAGATGTATGAAATAAATAGACTTAAAAATATAAAAAATTTTTTGAGCATAAAATATTTCATTTTCACTTTTTAGAGTTAAAACAATGAAATTGATAACTCAACAAGATTAATTATTCTTCAAAAACGACAAGACAGAATTTAGAAACAGTACAATTTAAAAGTCAAAAATAAAACGGTATTTTTTAAATTAGAAAAAAACAACTTCTAAATAAGTTTTCTGAATGATGGAAAGATATTTAAAAGTGATCTTACACAAATAACGTATCCAACAGTTCTTGATGTTTGCTAAATATTTATCTAGAAATACATCTACTGAAATAAGCTTTATTTTTTTTATACAAAAGGAAATAAATAAATTCAATACTTCATTAAAAATTTAAAAACTATCTCTAAAATACAAGAATATAAAAGCAACAATTAAGAATATTGAGTAACACAAATAATTTCAATTTATATACTTTCAAATATAAAACTTACCCCAATATTATCAACCAGCATTTTATCCAATCCAATTGGACCCAAGGAACTTTTAACCATATTTGCAATAGCACAAGCAGCATTTACTTAAAGGAGGAAAAAATAAAATGAGATTTAATTAAGTAAATAATTGTACTATTTAAACTTTTAATACTAAATATAATTGTATTATTTAAGAGAAACAAATTACATTCAAAAGTAACAGAATAAGGGATAAAAATGTAAACATTTAGGAACATTAGGTATTTTTTTTTAAAGAATCAAAAACTAAAGAGAGGAGATTTTAAATATTTATTTTGCCATTGCATTAGATGTTTTTTTTCTCTCCTTTTGATTGCACAGAGTTACAATAATGTTTTTCTGATGCAAGATTATTAGATTACATAACTTGTAACAGGGCCACCGCAACACACAAGTACAATAACAACACATGTAATAATTTAGTTTTTTATATGCATAATATAAATACCGATCAGATTTTCAAAAATTTTTCAATTTTGGCTCAAACACATCAACTTCACATCTGTGGACGCAAGTTGAATTAATTTAAGATATTCATAAACTGAAAGACTTATATAAAAAAAGTTTTAATTTCATAAAAAGAACAGTAATAATTTGATATTAGCAAGCTAAGTGTGAGTAAGAGAATATTAATTTTGCACTGTCCAGCTACACAAGGGCTTTTGGAGACGGACCACGTAATTTTGAACTATGGTCAAGTAACGTGTGGACGACACCCCCCTCTCCTAACTACCACACCACACCAAAGGGAGGACGTTTCAGCTCTCAACAGACTTAAAGTGCATCGCTGCCCCACAGTGCCTTTAGTGATACTGGGCTCGAACTCATGACATGCCCGCCATGATTAGATACCTTGACCACTGGGCAACCACAGCCTGCAAGCTAAGCGCAAATTCACTGATGTTAGGCAAGTTGGATGATATTACAATATGGTTACTTAGATTTTTATCCCTTGGTTCTGCAGTTGTCAACGCTATTAAGCTTATTATATAACAAATTTTTACTGTTTTTTTTAATGGTAACCTTATTAATTTCAGACGAGTTTAATCTGTTTTTTTTAGCAAATTTAACCAGACAAGATAAGAAATTTGATTTTGTTTTATTGTGGATGATACAGTGAAAATTTTAATTACCTCAATAGTAAATCTAACAGGCATAATTTCTTTTTTTTTTCACTCATAGCAAATCCTAAATTTCCACCATTTTACTTACATAATCAATGAATTTTTTCCTTGTTCAATGGTAACTTTGGAATATTTCATAAGCTGTTGTTGATTTGTGGTGACTGTGTGTCCTATGCGTTAATCGATTTTATTGGAGGTTAACACAGGGGAAATACAAGTAAAGAGTAAAACTGTAGAAATAAAAAAAATAATTGAAATACATTCATTCAATTGATGGGTTAATAGGTACATTGTTTAACATTCCACAAACAATCTTTATTTTTGCCCAATAATAATTTCTTTCCTCGGTTTTAAAATTTTGATTTCTTCTAACATTCACTTTAGCATTTCTTTTTCTCACATTCCTTTTTCATTTTTTTGCTCTTTACTCCCTGTATCCCAAAATCCTTAATCTATTTTTTAAATCGTGGTACTCATAGTTTTTCATGTTATTTTCCACACATACACAAACCCATTTTTGCTTCCTTAACCTTTAAAAATCTATGGTGTTTTACCATTTCACACACTTTAATCAGAAAGAAGCATTTTTAATTACTTTCATGTTCAGTTCTTAGTGCTAGATAGCCATCTAGGATTGAAAACTATTGGGGAGCCAACATCTTAATTTGCCAAGATTTTTAAACCACACCAAAAAAGTGTTTGGAGCATGGTGTTGCGAGTTGTTCCATTAGTTGCAAGAACATTTACTTTGTATAAAAAGTTAAATTTTGTTCAATGGTGCATGAAACTAAAAAAACTCAAGATTTATTGAAGTGATTTTTCCATTGAGACAAAGATTTCCATTAATAAATTTTAAGAAAAAAATTAAAATGTGCTTTAAAATTAATATAAGTAAATTAAAAACACATATTTGAGACTTAAAAATGAAGGTAAAGTGAAGTAGGATTATCTTAGAATAATCCTCAGGTACTTGCGTATTATTGCAACCTATTGGCGACATTATATGAAACAAAGCACATAATTCCCAAATTCAGCAAATATGCCACATTTAAAATTGGGGTTGCTAATGGCAAGTTATCTTGAATGCTAGTGATTGTTGCAATAATACGCAAGTACTAATTTTTTCTACATGGTGGGAAATTCCATTAATCACGAAAGTTGGTGCAGTTTTAGCTGAACTTATATCAAAGTAAAAAACTTAGAATAGGTAATTGATGAACATTAAAATGTTTCACAAGAATGGTCAAAAGGATTTAAAACATACATCTAGCCATTTTCAATAAAACGTCTTTCTTATATTGCAAAAATTTTAAAGAATTTATTTTTTTAGTGAAACAGGCAATGTGAAACTTTATATAAACTGAGAAAAAGTATAGAAAAATGTGTTTTTCGGTTTAATAGGCAAGCAAATTGGGTACTACAAAATTCATCACCACTCACAACCCAAGATTTAATGTAAAAGACTCACAAATCAGGACCTTGTATTGATTTTTGGACCAGTTGACAAACAACAAGCCGTGGTAGAATGTTTTCATCCAATTGTGAAAGCATTTATTTTATCAATGAATCTGAATAACTATTCACTGATTATTGGTTTCCTCGTTAATTTCAATTTCAGATATTTCTGAAGGAACAAATTTCAGCTCTAGGCTTGAGATGAAATATCCAGAATGAATAAAAGTCAATCGTTTGCACAGAGTTAGAGATCTTGGCTAAAGTGTAGAATAGGTGGTCTCTTGGATTTGGCGATGTTTATCTAGGTGCCAGAATGAATTCGTCTCATTACTCTCGGAACATCTGTCTCCACATATAGGAAGTTTGGTAACTGATTCTAATTGCCAAAAAATTGTCTTAGCCCAATGGCCCACTTATTCTACACTTAAGCCGTGATTTTTAACCATTAAAATTAACCATGGTAACCTTTCAAAACTTTTGGGAGGCCACAATACAATACATGTTGCCGAAAAAATTATGTACTATCATATTTGGAGTAATACTGCTTGCAAAAAAGAAATTTTTAAAACATACTTAAGTATAGGTGTCTCCATCAAAAAAGTAAGTAACTTTTAAAATTCATATAAGCTTAAGTGATTAATAAGAGAAAGATCATAGGAAAAATGAGTCCTCTTCCAACAACAGTACAGTATATTTTAAAAACCAGTGTTTATATTCATAGATAAAAATATAGCATGAATTTTAGCAAAACATTGACACCTATTTTAGATAATAGATGCGAAAACCAATCAATTAAATAAATCTGTCAGTATGTATCATTAAAAAAAAACCACGTGATGATAAATTAATGAATTTATAACCTTTTTAATTTTAAGAACAATGAAGTGGATTGACAGATCGGTTTTAAAGCTTTATTTACAAAAATACGCCACGAAATAAGTAAAAAAACTCAGAAAACACAATTTCAATATAATTATTTAATGTTTTATAGCTTTCAAAACTCAAATATAAAAATACAAGGTACGATTAACACATTTAATCGCACGTGCACACCCGGCATAATTACTATGGCGGATATTAAATATTATTCAAAATATTAAAATATAACCAAAATAATACCATTTTGTGTGCGAACGGGCTGTCCAGTAGACCTGGCCCCACCAAGATGAAGCATACCTGTAGACATTTTTATAAATGTAGTAAATGCTTTATATAACAATATATACTTTAAAGCAAATTTGCACAATAACAGGCGAGAACCGAATCTTTTAGATAGGCATTACAAATACAGTTAAAGAGAATGCTGAATCATTGAGCAACTAACGACAAGCTTCTGTGTAAAACGAGTTCTAACAATTTCAGCCAGAGGGCCGCATGAACAATCAGTTTGTGGGTCGACTGCTCATTCTAGGTCCAAATAAAAAGAAAGTCAAATCATAGAGGTTATTTTTAATTATTTATTTAACATTATTTTTGTTTTTGTTTAATAATGCATTGATACACTACACATGAGTACATGTATTAGTGGGAATGATGAAATTAATTCCTGGATGCCAAAACAGCAAATATTTATGGCTTAAGGGTTGATGTTCCAACATCAACAGTGACTTGAGATTACCATCAGGCAAATTTGTTCTTAAATTGTTTTTCATGTATTTCATTCTTGAAAATATATGTTCCCACAAGGGAGTTGTTCCAAATACGGTAAGGTACCTTGATGGAAAAATTTTCCCAATAGGGAAATTTACTTTGGGGAAAAATTGTAACAAGCCACCAATACTTCTTTTAATTTGTACCTATGGACAAAGATCACATCTGCTTCAAATGGGTTTTGAAACAGTCTTACTTCTGTATTTGAATCCTAGTCAGAAAACCGCTTCTGAAACTGCAGTTGGAGGTATTTGATGATCTCGCATGCAAATGACTAGGAGAACTCAACTGTTGCTTCACCCATGAAGACAGAGAACTGCTAAAAGTGAGTGAAGTTCACCTGTATTTATCCCAAAAATAAGACTAGATCTAAAGGATTTTAGGTAGGTATATAGATCGGAAACTAGATATATTTTCCTTGTAGATTTAAGAGAGACTTTGTCACATATTTCAGAAAATGTAAGTAACTTAGACATGTCTGCAGGTAAAACCAGTTTCCATACGTACTGTTCATCAGATAGTAATGGCTATGACTTGCTTTTATTTTCCAGGAAGTCGACTGTTTTCTTTCTTAGCCTCTTAACTGCCAGTTGAAAGTAACGCGATTCACTCCCCACTGCCACCGTTTTTCAAATAGACCCTCATATATGGTGTATTGGGTGGGAAAGGAAAGGCAGAAATAAGGAAAATTTTCTCTGAAATAAGTGAATCCTCTGCAAACACTGTCAAGATCATTTTACAAGACTACTAAGCCTTCGGAGTAGTTTTACTGATAGCGGCGCGAAGATAAAAATTGTACTTTTGGAAGTGTACTAAGAAATGGTTCGATCTTTTCTTACCTGACTTGTTGTTACTTAACTCGATTTGGAAACGCCATCTCTTGCTGCACCTAGAAGTAGTTACTTATTTCTTAATAATTGAATTGGTCTGAAAAGAAATAGTATCTTTACAGCAATAAAGACGACCACACCCAAACGAGTTTGAACTGTTTATTTACGCTAACGAATATTACAACGGAATACGCAGAGCGCCATCTGTGGACTGTAAGATTAAACAGGAAGGATGGATGTATACGTCCGATACACTCAACAAACCAGTTGAGCAAGATGGATGTATAAGATGGCAACACAGGGGGTAAGGAGTTAATTCAAATACCTACTCAGAACTGTCTCACAACTTAGCCTTCTTACTGCTGCGTAATATGGTAAATTTTGAAAATTCTGTGTCAGTGTCTTTCAACCTGTATTTGAACTATCAATGGTTGAGCCTATGAAACCTTATTAGATTTACTTTATTCACCACATGATTCAGAACATTGTCAATGCCCTCATGTTTGGCATACAAAACTTGCTGTTGAATAATTCAATGCAAGAACATTAGTTGTGGAATGTTTTTTTTTCATTACCAACAGCTTCACTTGTCCAACCAAGCCTTTCTTTTTATCACTCATGTTCTTTCCTCCTTTAAACGTCAAGTAAATAATGTTAATCCTGCCCAAATTATGATCAGCAAATGTTTTTTCAATTCAATGAATACATCCTCTCCGGCAACAGTGCTATAAAGAGAAGCCAACTCTCTTCCGTATCTTCAAGTCTTTTTTCGTCCATTGCAATTGAAAAATGGCGAAACTTGCTTGTACTTTTCTCTATTTTAGTCACAATGTTTTCACCGCTGTCTACAACAAGGTGGTTAATGGTATTTGCATTCAAATGTACATTTTAAAATCATTTCGAAATTTCTGGGCCAAGTTCTTTAGCTACCGCCAACAAACATCCCTTCACCATCTGTAAATAGTTTGCTACTTTAAACCAGGACGTAGGTAACTTTATAACTGCAGGATTAATTTAAAGATTAATTTTTATTTGAGGTTTTATTGAACAATATCCTCCGAGATGTGAGTTTGTTTTGTAATTTTAAATTTTTTTTGACATGGGCTTCACTTTTCAATTGTACATATTACTCATGATGTTTTCTTTGATGACAGCAGCACGCAGGTTGTATTCTCTTTAATCATAGCCATGGTTTCGTTGAAAATCACACATAATGCTTTCTCACTGGATTTAATGAAGTATTTCAAATAATATTCTTCTTGCAATTGCCGACACTTTGATTACTATTTGTTCCCTCCCCACTTTCTTCTCGACCCTCGTTGAATACCAAATAAAGTGACTTCAACTTAAATAAATAGTGAAATTGAAAGTATTTTGCATACAATATCGCTCAAAAAATTGATTTAGTCACCTAATTTCGTCACAATTAGAGCTGCAAATAACCCGAATTTTTTTTTAAAATTCTTATGATTTCTTAAACAAAATTTACCTGAATAGGGCGAGGAATTATATTCACTTATGTGACAGAAATATTGGCTTTTAATATTTCCTCTTCAAAATATTCAGAAAAGTTTTGTTAAACTAACGACATTCCCTAAACTTTATAAATAAGCGTAAGTAACTACACGAAGCAAATTATCACTAAATAAACTATAGTGGTACGTGTTTCACAATTAAAAGCTACCTGACACAAAATTTCCCCTTTGCAGCAGTCACCCACATCTAGTAAACTGATCAAAGTAGTCTTGAATATAAGCAAAAAACTATTTAAAAACTCCGCCACTAGATGACGTTATATCAGGGGTAGCCAACCTTTTTGATTTGAGTACCACTATTAGATAATAAATCTTTATTATCTGATGGTGGCACTATTGATAAATTAATTATTACTTCAAACTTTTCCTCCATCAAAAAGATATGAAAAGATGAAAAAAATTTTACTTATTGGCTTATGGGATTCTTAAACAACTAGCATATTTTTTATGCAAGGCTAGCAGCGAAAATTTTAAAATAATATAATAAATACTTAGGTTTTACTGCTAATAAATTGTTACTTTATTTTTAATAAACTATTTTAGGCATAAAATAAAAAGGAGTAATTTTATAAGCATATAATTCTAATCTAATATTAAACAGTCAGTACTTGTTTAATGTGGCTTTTGAATTTCTATTTTTTTTTGCCAAGTCATCTATATTAGGATTATTTCTTGAAGATGCTAACAAAATTAAATTGTTTTAGTCGTACATCAATTAATTTTGAGCCATATTATTTTGTTATGGTCGTAATGTGAAACATTTGTTCATGAACATATGTTGATCCAAAACTACAACAATATCTGACAGCCAAACCGTCTAAATTTGAAAAAATGCTTGTTAATACAAATATCCAAAATTCAATATAATTTGGGCCACTTGAGTTGAAATAAGCTCCTTGTATCTTCTTTTCAGTTTAGTATGGTGCTGTAGGTTAATAATTCCAACTTGGACTTCAAGTGGAAAACAATTATCGCGTCATGAAGATTGAATTAAAAAATTGAAAAAAGAATAATGAAAGGATCATCATTTTATTGAAGTGAAACTTTTTTGCTCTCGAGAGTGACTGAGAAATTTCCCCCCTTTTGCGTAACAGAGAAAAAGCGAACGGAAGTAGTCTTTGCCCCCTCATCCCCCCGAATCGTCACCATGATGATAGGATAGCGAATTGGGAGGAAAAGGGGGAGCCGGGACACCACGTGACTTGCATCATATCCGTGAAAAAGTTGGATGATTGCTCACTTCTCCGATTGGTCAATTTGTCCATCTTACTATTGGGGATCCTTTTCCCCCAGACCCGGGAACATCTATCAACGGTTGTATAAGATGCAGTGACATTGCTGTGTAGACGAAATAGCTCTCGCAAAAAAAGTGTTCCTTTTTGAAATATTTTCTTAGATTGTTTGTTACATTGCGATGTTTTCGGCGGTTAATTTGCTTTTTTGACTTTTATTTGTGTTGAATTATTATATTAATTCTAGTCAGAATGCCTAAATGCACAAAAAGAGTTTCGTGAAAGAAATAAAAAAGAAAACTAGCAGCAGCAAGTTCAATAAAAAAAGTGACAAAAAAAAAACAACAGAAAAATATTGCAAATTTATTAAGTGCTACTGCCAAATCTCCATCAGAGTACATGAGAGAATATCGAGTACGGAAATAAAAGCACTGCAAAATACTCTCTTAATACTCAGTTTAAGGAATGGGAATGCTATTGAGACTCTTCTAATGACAGCCCAGATTAATACGGACTTCGTGAACCACCCTGTGCCATTAACTACAGAGCCCTCGACAAGTCTAATGCTTTTTGAAACTGTTGCATGTAAATCAATAATAAATTCTGTCTTACATTACAAAGACTATGATTCCCATAAAAATGCTCACAAAGATTTTCAAAAGCGATTCATTGATAATCGTTCATTTTATGATAGATTCTGGTTTAGAGATGATTTGAGAATGTCTGTTGCTGAGCACAAAATTTTTTACAAAATATTTTACCGGAAAATTATTTAGACGACACATTAAAGCATGCTACAATTGCCGACAAAGTTTAAATAGGAAAAGTATACCAAATTTATCAAAATATAACGGTTTTGTATATCCATGAATTCCAGGACATCTTTCTGCTTTGGATTTGATATCAGAAAGACTCATTTCGCCACGAATACCTTTCATGCAAATTAGGCGATTGAGCATGTACTCAGTCAATTTGGAATATTAGGGTAAATAATCAATGTTCCAACGTCGCCAAAGAAGTATCACTTCTATCTCGTGGCGTTCCACACAACATTTTTTTTTATCTTGAAAATCATCAAACCTAGAACCAAATGAATTCTGCAAAATGAATATTAAATTTTTAAATCTATTATAGCTCGGAGCATTATTAACTTTGGTAGATAGTTGCTGCATTATTGTGAAAGGTGCTAATCTTTTTTTCTTTAATATAAACACAAAATATGCAAAAGTTTGATTACAAAAGATACATAACTAACTAGGGTAGGAAAAATACAACCTTCTTTCTGCAATCTTAAATTTAAATTATTTAAATGTCCCATAATACCGAAAGAAATGTTTAATCTGATAATCAGTCTTCATTCTTGAGTAGCAAGCACTCACCGGGTAGCTCATTGTTTTTTTCCAGGTATTTTAAAACACACTCCTTCAAATTCCTAAATCTCGTGAGTGCACTACTTTTGGAATGCCAGCGCACACAACAATAAATGAGTACTCTTTGCATGAAATTTTTTTTATTTTAATTCAATTAATTGTGTTTAAATAAATTTTGAGGTTTTTTTATTTGAGACAACCACATTTTAATAAAATTGTTAAAAAATTGTTGTTTATTTTCAATTTTTCAATAAATCTTCGCATGCTACTATTACAACTCCACCATGCCGCCGGGTTGGCCTTCCCTGATTTTATCATCTCATCGATTGAGAAGAAGAAAAAGTAAGCAACGAACAAGGTTTTACAATGTAGTGATTGGTTGGAAAACTTAACGCACTAATGCGTTCCTCTATTTTAATTTGTTAAAAAAGTGACATTCACGAAAGTAGTGGCAGATCTTGGCAGGATACTCGTAAATGCTCGTCATTTTCTCTGTAAATAAAAAGATATCTGTGGGCTGAATGAGAGGGCCTCGTGGGCCGAAGTTTGGAGAACGGGGGAAGGGGAAGATAATAAAATTATACCTTCTGCTGCTTAGTTCACATGCCTTTCTTCGTTTAAATTGTTTCATATCTGAATAGGATGAAGAATTGCTCGGTAATAGTTTTTTTAGTTGATAATTTTGTATTTGTGAATTATACACATGTCCTGAAAGTGGGGAGGGGGGAATGTTTTTCTTGAATTAATTTTTGAAATTGCTCAGAGTTTATCTGAAACTTTATTCGGAGTTCCCTCAACTTTTAATGAGGAGAAGAAAAAGAAAATGTAAAGAAAATTTTCAAAGAAATATGTTTTTATTAAACACATATTGTATATATCGTGAGTTAAAATTTCAAGTTAGTAGTTATTAATTTATTAAGTTTTTCGAAAGGAAAGAAGATATTTTGAATGTTACGGTAAGATTAACCATATCGCGGTCTTTAAATCTTTCCGACAATTAAGAATAATAATTTATCTCAAGACATATACAAAAGGGGAGAGATAATCCAGTATTTAAGCCGTAAATATTTTTGGTCGAAATGCAATCATTGAATCGTTCGTTCAAGTCCTGATTCCATCATGAATATGAAACTAAATCACTTATTGCCAATCTGGATACAGTTTATTCAAGTTTGGTAGAATTACGTAAATGAACTATGTAGTTTTCTTTGAAAAATCCAAATATGAAAAATATGTAGTAATCAAGGAATGTAACTTAAAAATGACTGATAAAAAGGTCAGTATGGACGTAAATTTGAAAAAAAAAATCACTTGGAAAAAGAAGGCATCGACTTAATTTTTCTGCAACTTAAACCAAAAAATTTAAATTATCAAAAATCTAAAATTAAATTGAAACGGTGAAATTGAGAATTGGTCGACTTTGTGAAGCCATGAGAATGAAAGAAAGTTCAGAATTTTACAAGTTTCAGTCTGTACGGGGAGGAACGAGAGTTCATGAGGAATTACAGACAGTTTACCTTTGACAAATCAAATTTACTATAAAGTAAAGAAAGATCGTATTTTTGAAAAGAAAGGTTATTACCGAGATTTTTATTCGCTAATTTCTACACGTAGTTATAAAGGGAATTAATAACTTCACTAATATCTGATAAATTAGAAAACGCATTTACTTTTAGAGTATGGTTACGCAGTCCTATCATTATTTTAAATCACGATTCATCAAGCAATGTTTATTTAGAAAAAATGAAAATTTCTTTGCTGTTTCTGAAAATGGAAATAGAAAGAGAGAAAAAAAATACATCGTTTGAGAAAAACAGGTTTTACATTCAAGGAGTGTAATGAGAGGAAATAAATATCACTACACATGCTATCACTATAGATTTATTTTCAGAATACACCGCTAAAGAGAAGAAATATTTATTATGGGAAAGAGGAGAGAAACTAAAAAATATTGCTGCGTTTTTTTTTGGGTGTGTTGGATTCACCGACACGCACAAAATTATTCATGAAGAATTACATATGGAAAAAGTAGTCAGCCATTGGATTCCCCATAATCTAACTGAGCACCAAAAAGAGGAGCGTGTCAAAATCAGAAAATAAACCCTTACATTGCTAAATGTGGGTGTGCATCGCAACATTTCTAAAATTGTAATTACATACCTTTTTTTTTATGTTCGAACACGTCAAGAAAGCAAAGTATGGGTCTTTGAAGATGATCCTATGCCGACAACGGTGAAAAGACAACTAGCAACGAAAAAAGTATTGTATGCCGTTTTCTTCAGTAATACGGGATTGGTCAGAGCCATCAAGTTGAAAGGACAGAAGACAGTAACAGCAAACTGGTATACCACTAAATGTCTTCCAGAAATTCTCCAAGAAGTGAATATCAGAAGACTAAAATGCTTCACTATGACAATGCATCTTCCCTTACAGCCCGATTAACAGTTGAGTTAATTAAACAAAAACAAGTTAAAGTGATAGAACAGCCGCCTTATTCTCCAGATCTAGCTATGTGTGATAGCTAGATCTAGCTCTATGTGTATAGTTATTTTTTTAATCTAAAAAAAATTAAGCGAACGTCGTTTTCATTCATAAGAAGAGGTTGATATGGCTATAAATGGATTTTTCATCAATTCCAAGAAATGAATGACTCGAGGAATTTAATCTGTAGAAAATTCGTCTACAAAAGTGCATTAAAGCTGCAAGACACTACTTTACACATTGTTAAAATTTTGAATTACAGCTTTAAAAACTTAGGTGTACCTCCAAAATTTCAGAATGACCCTCGTATTTGGAAAGGAATATTGCAAAATGTTGTCTTGGAATATTATCATTCTATGCCCCATCGAGTGGCAGCTAGAATCCAGATCACAAAAGGACCAATGCTTTAGTGCAGTGCTTCTCAAATTTGCAATATTCGCACCCCAATATTCAATCATAATTTTCATCGCACCCCCCTCCCTCATACAATAACAATGTATCGAATTAAATAACACTATACTTTGACACTAAAACTATGATACGACCTTAACCTCTATGTGCCACTGGCGTATATAAACTTCTCACTCAGCCAAAGCGCTAATTTTCCCAGACGCGTATATATATACGTCTTTCCGAAGTACAACCTTTTCTCTGCACTACTATCCATATAATTATTCCGAAGGCTTTGGAATGGAACAAAAGGAACTTGACAATGTTTGCGAAGGATTTACTTACTTCTGATTATTTGCTTCTATTTATTCCTTCCTTCCTCCACAATACATCATATACGCGCACCTACTTGGAAAACGGTTGACATTGGGAAACGAATTGCGTAACTTTTAATCGGCAGTTAAGGGATTAATTATAAACCGTACAAATTATAAAGATAAGTGTTGTTAAGTGTTAATTTTATGTATGACAATTCCATGGGGTCACTGGTAATTATTAAACTTGTTCATAACTTATGTTGTTAAATTAATTATAAAATATATTGTGTAGCACTGATACATTTATAAGTGTAATGTATCAGTGTAAATGTGTATTTTTTTATTAAGTCAGAATGTATTTTGTTTGTTTACATTCATTATATTAATAATTTTTTAAAATAATCTTTTGTTTGACTTTTCAATATGCTCGTGCCCCCTCGTAGAATTGTCACGCCCCCAGTTTGAGAAACGCTGCTTTAGTGACTTCCTAATTTTGAAATGATTAAAGTATTGTACAAGTAATTCCTTTTTTCTTTAATGTAATAATTTTCTTTGTTTCATCCCGTCTACTCATTTTTATTTCAACTGAATAGTTACTTCCTGGTGATTTAGTTTTTGCACTTGTATTTTAAAATATGTATACACATGTACTACATAAGAAGGAAAGTAAAATGTCTGTTTCCGTTATTAACTTTAATAGGACTCTTTATATTTCTTTATAATGAATCTTGAAATTTTGTTATTGAATTATAGTTTTATATTATTTTTGAGTATTGTCAATGGATATATTGTTTGACTGTTCAAGTGATGAATGGTGTCTTATTGATAAAACTTTACGTATTTAAATATTAAATATATATAAAAAAGGTGCCTTAATATATATATATATATATATATATATATATATATATAAATGTAAATTAAAAATAGAAATTAATCAAGCGCATTAACTTTAATATAAAAATTTGAATTAAATTGATACTTTTGAAAAATATTTAATAAAAACTTAGTTAACGGTAGAAAAAAGCACAGAGTAATATTTAATATCGAAAATTAAGTACTTTTGTTAACCAGACAAACCCCCTTAAGGTTAAAAGTTTAATTAAATGTAATAAATCATTATATTTTAATGCCTTTTTAATATTTTTTATTAATAATTAATAAACTATTTTATTAAACGCAATAAAAATAAAAACCCTACAGGGTTAAATATTCTGGTATCTCCAGCTGATGGAAAACTACGGAATATCAGTAGTGTGTATTAAATTTAAATATTTTTTTCTTAAATATTATTTTGAAATGTATTTAGTGTTTATTATATTGTGTCAGTATTTTTTATTAACTGAGATTACAAATACCGTAAAATCCGGCGTATAACGAGCACTTTGAACACAAAAAATAAGATCGAAACTTACGAGTGCGCGTTATACGCCAGGTATAAAAACGACAACTTTAAAAATAACCAAAGAAAAAAAAATTAGACATCTACATATATCGAAATACTATTTATTTAAAAGAAATGAATTAAAAGGATTTATTTAAAGAAGAACTTAAAAGGTTGAACTTCTCGAAGTATACTATTTTTTCAAAATTCTGGGGTAATACCTCGAATAAATGACTTAAAAACTAAGAGCAATGTTTACGAATATTTCAGATTTCTTCGTTAAAAAGGGGGTGCGCATCATAAGGTGAATATACGTAAAAATTTAAAAAAAATCAGTTTGAAAGTATAGGGGCGCGTTGTGTACACCGGTGCACTTTATACGCCGGAGTTTACGGTAGATATTTTAAAATATTTTTAATTTTTAAGTATTATATTAAGAAGTTTATTAAAAACATTGATATGGCATATATCGGAAAATCTTTAAGGTAAGCCAAACAATAGCATTCGAATTAGGAATCGGAAAAATTATTGTGTTTAAAGTTATCGGAATATCAATAACTGAAAGCTCTAAACATGAGAAAGATTTTATGAACGAATTCTTTAATTTAATAATATAAGTTAAATATTACAAAAGTAGAAAATAATATACAAAAAGAAATGCTAGTACAAATTAGAGGAAAAGAGACGAAAAGACACGATAGAGTTTGAAAAAGAGAAACTCCGATTAAAAAAATGAACGAAATATGAGTTATTATAATGAAAACCTGGTAAAAAACAACGATTGGGAAACCTGGATTGGTAATTCAAAGTTTAAGGTAGAATTTGATTCTTCAAATATAGTAATATTCAATTTTCTTTGTTTGAATATAAGATTCAAAGAGAAAATATTGCAAAAAGTCTTAGATATCTTACATAGTTAGCTTATTTCTAAATCATATTGTCTGGATTGCAGCTAAAGAAAATAAAAAAAAGTGGCAGATGTCTATGATTCTGCCAAAAACTTGCTTTTGAAGCGGTTTAAAATAATTTTGATTTTGATAATTTTTTATGAACCATAACAAAAGCCCAGAAATTACTTGAACTGATTTTGCTTTCCAATAAAAATTATTCTACGAGATGGAAATCGGTCTTGGTATCAGAAATCTTTAAGCAACCAGTGAACTCAGTTATTTGCGATCATATATAGCGAAGAGTTTTACCAGTTGTACGAGATTCATTGATGGTAACAGGTAAAAATTCCAGACGAACTTACCACTAAATTAGGTGACTATAAAAGTGTGAGAATGAGTATTAAAAAAAGATAGATTTATTCCAAACTGATGATTATAGTTAATTCTTTTAGAATCAGATAAAAAAGCCCAAGATTTAATCTTTCAGTTCCAAAAACGGAAAATGTATGTAGATACTATAAATAGAGAAATGAAAACAAAGTCTAACAATATCATTTTGCCATTAGCAACAGACAGAGGAAATCTTGAGACCACAGCCACTCTCAGCAGATTTTCATAATAATACAGATAACAAAAGAATTAACCTACGACTTCAAAAATATTCTTCCACTTAAAAACACAATCTCGAAGAATAGTTTAGAGAATTAGAAACGAGTGCCTTACAGTTACTGTCAATGGGAAAATCGACAGAAGTATCATTTCTGCAATGATTGAAAGTGCTGTAAACTGGATAACTGAAAATGCTTATATAAACATTTATACACTCTAATTGGAAGATAAAGGTATTAAAATACCATTAATAGGGGAAAACAACATAAAAATTCTTGAATATTTTGACAAAATGATAACTATTGATGAAACAATTTCATGGCCTTTCCAATCATATGACTTTACACACTCAACTGCGTCTTGGGTGCCCTGCGTTTTCTTCCGTAATGCGCGCTAAAGAAAACACATATGTGTTATGTATTCAATACTAAATATTCTTTTTAAAGACGTTTTAGTCAAGAATAACTACTAAAAGTCACTTAATTAGCATTTAAGAATTACTTACTGTTCAAAGAAAGAAAACTCGGGATAGTTCAGATGTCAAAAGGACCCGGAACGAGATGAGAAAAGTTAAGCACAATTGGTGCACTTTAAGCGAATGGACATGTAATGGAATTTATTGTTCTCATGTAGAACAAAGGAACTTTGTAAACGCCCACTCGAAATGCCAAATCTATAAAATGGGATTTAGAAATTGTGAAGAATATAGAGATCACCATACGGGTAAATAACTTCAGCATTGTTTGCAGAGTTCCATTATTCGTGAAGTTTAAATTTAAAATCCGCTGAGAAAAGATAACACTTCTGTTGAATCATTAAAAGTTCAAAAAGAAAACAAGATTTATCGTAAAAGTAGAAAATTAACTCAAAAGTACAGAATTATTGAACTTGCGGCCATCAAAAGAAAACACTAGGATTTCTTTGTATATTCTAAATAATATAGTGTTTGAGTTAATTGGAACAAACATATTTTTCTTGTTTTAATTGGTGTGATTATCAGTGAGGACTCTAACCACCTCAAACCGATTATATTTATCTCAAACTGGTGTAAAGGATCGGAATTTACTAAAATTTACTCTTTTGATTGGTTTTAGTGTATGGGTAACTCAATTGGGAGCCTTTCAGTGTGTCAGCTAGTCTTTATAATTTTACGTTCCGTGTAACATCTGTTACTTTTGCTTGTTCAAAGGTAAATATTACTCCGAGGAAGCGACCTAAAATAATCGTTCGTATTGAGTACTCATAGAACTGGCTTTGTATTTGTAAAAGTCATATTTTGAGTGGGTATAGTTTGATTGATCTTGTAATGAATGGTGTCTAGTAATATTGCTAAAAGAGTAATTTAAATAAGTCCTCTAGTAATTAAATAAGTTCTAAATTATTAATACAAAGGTTTTTAAGATATGCTGTTTGTCTATGGTGCTGAAATATTTCTCATAAGGGATTTTCTTAGTGATGCAGGTGGGAATTTTTCATTGAGGGCAGGATTTTAGATTCATGAAAATATTCGATAAAAAACAAGGATTGGCCAGGATTGTGCAGTTTGTTGCTTGAGAAGAAATGAAAATGGAAAGATAATCCAAAAAGGCCGATATTTTCTCTATCGTGAATGCATTAAGATCGAATATTACACACTATGCTTCAAACTGTGCACGCACGCACGCACGCACACACGCACGCACACACGCACACACACACACACACACACACACACACACACACACACACACACACACACACACACACACACACACACACACACACACACACACACACACACACACACACACACACACACAACACACACACACACACACACACACACACACACACACACACACACACACACACACACACACACACACACACACACACACAAGCAATATCTTTTAAGGAATTTCTATCTAGAATACATTATGTACATGTAATTCATAAGACACTAAGCTTGTTGAGCTAAAAAGATAAATGCACACCAATTAAATTTATACACATTTTTATATTTCAACGCACAAAAATGCCTTAATTGTTCAACTTCTTGTTTTTTGTATCATAGATTATATTTAATGAAAAAAGGTACTTGAAGTATAAAATTAGTCCAGTGAGATATTTTCTTTTCAACTGATTTAACTATTTCTTTACTAAAGTCATAGTATATTCATAAAAATATTTGAACCGCAGTAAATGTTATTTTCGAAAGCAATTGAAAACACAAAACTAGTCCAGTATGAAATTAATTTTCAAACGACTGAGTTGTATTCATTTGAAGATATTAAAAAATGCAACCTTTTCAATTGTCACTGAAGCATGAAAAACTGTTCGATGAAGCAGCGCTGTTTTTCTTTTTCATCCGCTTTTTAAGCATATTTAACTCTTTTGAAGTAAAGTTGTTTCTAAACATACAATAATAAGTAAACACGATGAAGATTCCTATTAAAACATTTTTTTCTTTTTACTGCCCTTTTTGCATACAGTCATAAGCAAATTTCTTTCGCTTTTGTTGTCAAAAACATTTCCAGTCTCTTAAAAAAATGATGTAAAAAGGAGTTTTTAATGTTTTTTTTTGAGTATCTACAAAGCAAGGGGATTTCATTTAAAACTAAGCAGTTCTTTTCCTCTAAGGGTATTTGGTATTGATATTTATATTTCTCAATATTTCTAAAATAATTGTAATGTAATAAATACATCATAATCTGGTCATAAATAGTTTAATGTGAAACTATGAATAAGGGATGCAAATTGAGGTATTTTTAAGGAAAAGTGTGACGTCATGTTATTGTTTCGATTCTCGTGAAACAGAACACCTTTTGTTATTTTCCGTGATCCGTTTACAGATGTTAAAATCAATAATCAATACAAATGGCATGCATATTTTGAATAAAATAGTGTCATTTGTTTCTGGAAAACTTTTTCGCTGAAGTAACGAATTTTGTGACAATATATTAAGCTTCTTATTATTTGTCGATCGAAATGAAAACTGTGGGAAAAATGGATAAAATAAGAAATTGGAATAATAATTCACTGTTTCATTCGAATTTTTTACATTACATTACAATGAAATTGCATCATTTAGTGTTCTGAAAACAAATTGGATTATGCTTGGAATAAAAAAAAACAAAATGCAATTTTTCTTTTTAGTAAATACAATCATCTTAAAAAAAGAAAAATACTCAGTGATAATTTTGGTAAATGTTATTAATATTTGTGTATAGAAATTATTAAAAGTTGTGTGTGTGTTTTAAGAGGGGAGACAAGTCTAAAAAAATGTACCCTTTAAAAATTTATAAGAAAAATTCAAAAATATATGAATGAAAATTTTGAAATTACTTTATTGATTAAATAAGACATTAAATAATATTTAGTTAACACAATTTTCTTAGTAGGATGATATTTTTAAGGTTTTCGAGATGAAAATGAAACAGAAGAATAAATAGTAACTCAAGATTGCTGTAAATCAAAATTTCAAAGACTTTTTATAACAGAAATGCGAAAAAGACAAAAAAGAATAATATTGCAAGATATTATTATCTTCCTTGATAATTGAAGATATTATCAAGATATTATTCTGATTTTTTTGTTACATCAGCGTTTCTCAAACTGTGAGGCGCACCCTCCTAGGGAGGGGGGTGAAAACTCTACAAGGGAGGGGGCGCGAGGATATTAAACAGTCGAAAAAAATTATTTCAAAAAATTATTAATTTGCTGAACATAAACAAACAAAATACATTCTGGCATAATCTATATATATAAAGGAGAAAAGCGACTCACTGGCTCACTGACTGACTCACTGACTAATCACGATATCTCCGGAACTATTAAACCTACAGACTTGAAATTTGGTACGTAGGTTCCCTTCATGGAGTAGACGTCAGCTAAGAACGGATTTTGCAAAGTTCGAACCCCAAGGGGCGTTACGGAGGTTTAAGGGGCGTTATAGATAATTATTTCCATTACTAAACTATTAGATGTACAGTCGTGAAACTTGGTACACAGATTTCTTTCATAAAGTAGAGATTCCCTACATAATGATTTTTACGAAAATCGACCTCCAAGGGGCGTTGAGGGCGCTTAAGGGGCGTTATACATAATTATTTCCATTTTTAACCTATTAGATGTTCAGTCTTGAAATTTGGTAAGCGGATTCCTTTCATACAGTACAGATCCCTTACAGAATGGGTTTTGTGAAAATTGACTCCCAAGTGGCGTTGTAGAGAATTAAGTGGCGTTATAGGCAATTAACTTCTTTTTTAAACTATTAGACGTAAAATCTCAGAATTTAGTAAGCTGATTCCATTCATTGAGTAGATATCCGCTATAAGATGGGTTTTGTGAAAATCGTTTCCAAAGTGGCGTTGCGGGGGCTTAAGGGGCGTTATAGATAATTATTTCCATTTTTAAACTATTAGACGTACAATCTTGAAATTTGGTAAGCGAATTCCTTTCATAGAGTACAGATCCCCTACACAATGGGTTTTGTGAAAATCGACCCCAAGTGGCGTTGTGGAGAATTAAGGGGCGTTATAGGCAATTAACTCCTTTTTTACACTATTAGACGTAAAATCTTGAAATTGAGTAAGCAGATTCCATTCACTGAGTAGAGATATGCCGTAAGATGAGTTTTGTGAATATCCTTTCCAAAGCTTAAGTAGCTTAAACCTATCGTTTTTTTTTTTAATCTTATTCTTTGCATTATTATCTTTCGATTGATATATCACTTGTGCATGTCGGAAAGTTAGAAGTTGAATAAAACTTCATTTGAAAACAAATTAGGCAATTCAGCCACACCCCCTTTTTAGAAAAAAAAAAAAAAAAGCTAAAAATGCGTTATGATAAAAAAATCTATTTTATAAATAGAAATAAAAACTATAAAAAAGAATGTGTAGTATTAAAAGCAGAATATTTCCGAGGCAATACAATAATGTAATTTTTCTTCCTTGTGAAATGTGTGCATGTAAAATTTTTAAATTTAGGCATTTTATATTAATAATTTTATAATTTCAGTTCTTATTCCTGATATATTTTTCATACAAATATAATACTTTAATATTATAAGAAGAAAAACAGCTAAAATTTCTTTCGTGACAGAAATTTTTTTTTTTAAAGCTTTTCTTGAGTTTTCTTGTGCAATTAGTACTCTCTAAAAGTTGATCATGTATAAAAATGTGTGGGTTGAAAACATATGAAAATGCAATTATTTTAAAGAAAAACGTATAAGTAATATCTTAAAGTGGTATTTTAAGTTTAATTAAGCTTATAATAATTATTTTTTCAGAATTATAAACTTTAAAGTGGTTTTTCTCAGTCTGTGTTTTTCGAAACTTTAGTGCATTCAAAATGCTACTCCTTCGACAATTATTTACCAATCACTTCAATTTTTTTCCTGCGTGTTAAAAATAAAGAATGTAATAAAATTAGGGATCCGTTTTGCTATAAACTGAATACTTTTTTTTTAAAAAAATAAAACGTAAGACATGTTGGCTTTTTCATTGATTTTTAGCCTGTATATCAACATTTTATTTTTTTTCTCGAAAACGAATGAAGTTATTCTAAAATCGATCCCAAAAGTTGTTAAGAACATCCATAAGAATATTATAAAAAATTTCAGGTCAAAAAATTAATTTTTACAAAAGGAGTAGGATTTTAAAATTTTCCCAATTTTCTTCAAAAAATTTAAATTTTTAAAATTGTGTGAATAATATATGAAAATTTTCATCTGGTAACATTTTCTTGAATAGAAACATTGTATAAAATGTTAAAATATAATTTTTAAATACGTAAATAAAGAAGTTTGCTCAAAGGGTGCCAAGTCCCCTTAAGGGGGCTTAAGGGGCGTTACAGATAATTATTGCCATTTTTAAACTATTAGACGTACAGTCTTAAAATTTGGTAAGCTAATTCCTTTCATGGCGTAGAGATCCGCTACAAAATAGTTTTGGGGAAATTTGATCCCCAAGGGTCACTGAGGGGGATTAAGGGGCGTAGTAGATAAATATTTCCGCTTTTCACCTAATAGAAACACCTGCTTGAAAATTAGAAGGTATGTTACATTCATGGAATAAATTTCCTTTTACAAAGATTTTTGCGAAAACGGACCCCCAAAGGAGTGGGGTTGCGAGGGTTTAAGGCGTGTTATAGAAAAATTCCTGTTTTTGAATTTAACTCATTTACTTGAAATTTTTTGAGCTCTTTTCTTCAGTTGGAGAGTTATTGGGGCGTATTGATAGACAAAATTCCCGTTTTCGAACTGCTAAGACTACAATAATAAAATTTGGTTTGCATGCTTCTTTTGTTGAATTGGAATCCGCTAAGAGTGCTCTCAACGAGGTATTGATGATAAAAATTCCGTTTTTGCTCTGTTAGATTTACACTTGAAATTTAGCACGCATGTTTATTTTATGGAATAGAGATCCACTGAAAGTTGCTTTGGTGGAAATCCACTTGATTATTAGGTTAAGTGAGAGAAAAAAATCTTTCTCCTTCTATTTTAGATATAAACAGAAATCAGATATTATAATTTATGTTCTTTTTATATCAAGGGGCGAGAGTATAACAGCTATAAATATATTTTTCAATACAATCGAATTCTGAATGCTAGATATCAATAATTAATATATATGTAAACAGTATACATATATACAACATCGTGAAATACCCAGTGAAACGGGTGGATAACGGCTAGTAAAAAATAAAAAATACACAATTATACTAATATAATACACTTATAAATGTATCAGTACTTCACAATGTATTTTATAAGTAATTGAACAATATTAAGTTAAGAGCAAGTTTAATAATTACCAGTGACTCCATGGGCTTGTCATATATACAATTATATACAAAAATTAATACTTATCTTGATAATTTGTACGGTTTATAATGAATCCCTTAACTGCCGAGATTAAAAGTTATACGGTTCACTCCCAAAGCCACTGTTTTTTCACATAGGCGCGCGTATGAGATGTATTGGAGGAGGGGGTGATAAAAGAGGAATAAAATCCTTCCTAGAGGAATACGTAAATCCTTCGCAAACACTGTAAAGTTAATTTTATTGCATTACAAAGCTTTCGGAATAATTCTATGAATAGAAGTTCACTGAAAAGTTCGTACCTCAGAAAGACGTATATATACGTCCGGACCACTTAATACATTGGCTGACCAAGACGTTTATATACGTCGGTGGAACTTAAGAGGTTAAAATCGTATTGTTCCTTTAGCATCAAGACATAGTATTACTGAATTCAATATACTGTTATTGTATGGAGAAAGGGGGGGGCGATGGAAATTATGACTGAAAATTGGGTCGCAAGAATCGAAAGTTTGAGAAGCACTGTGTTACATTTATGAATTTAATAGCATTGTATTTATAAGAATTTAACTTAATCAAGTGAATAGTATTTTGTGTGACTAAACATAAATTTCTTATAAATTATACCCTTAAAACTTCGAATTAAAATGTTTCGGGACCCAGAGCGTATTTGGAACCTAATCTCATTAAGATATATGCTTAGGTTTATTAAGTAAAAATAGACTTTAAATAAGGCAAAAGATAAAATAATGTGGGAAAACAACTTCAAGTAACAAATGGGGTTTCATAAACACTTTTGATGTAAACGCATCTTCAATAAAGTAACAAAAATACCTTTGATACGCAAAGATATTGCAATTGTTTGTTGAAAAAGTTATACTACCTTTTAAAATATAAAATTACTTCGATCTTTATGAATTTGTTGCTCAAAAATCGAAAAATAGTACAGAATATTTGCATGTGGAAAATAATCTTTTCTTCATAAACTATTTTAAAAAAGTAATAAATAATAACATTTAGAAATACGTTCATACATATACAGCCATTAGTCACTCTTCATATTTACAAATAACTTATTTACTAGATTTCTAATTTGTAGAGGAGTTATATAATTAAAATTAATGCAAATTTAACTGTCATGATTTCCAAAAAGGAAAGAATATATTTACGATCAGTTACTTTCTTTCCAACGGAAGTGAAAAATCCCTTATAACTTATTGGGTGGAGGTTTAATAACTCTTCCGTCTGGGAGTTTAGTAGATCGCAGCCAGTCGGAAATATGTTTTTTTCCTTCAGCCTTCCGTGATGCTTATAGCATTTAGTTCCCTAAAGTAGCGATGCCAACATTCATGCAACCACAGCTGACAAGTTCTCAGAAGGAAAGCCGCTAGCTGTCACGCAAAGAACACGTAACAGTTGCACGGAGAAGAGATGGTTTTACTTACAGAATAAGAAATGTTTCAGTGAGGCTGAGTTAGAATGATTCTAAGGCGGAATATGCTTTTCGAATTTTGATAGCGACTGTTGATGTGACTTGTAATTTAGATATAATGTAAAAACGTTGTTTTCTGTCTGTCTGATAATCTTCAACCTTGAAATAATGGTCCTATATTTTTCAGCAGTTTAGCTTTTTGTTAATCATTGCATATATGCTTGGAATGCTTAAGGGGTGTTGGAAAGCTAAAATCTTATTTTTTTGACAATTTGAGATTTTTACATTTTCAAATTGTATAGATTTTAACCTTTTTAAAAATACCTTACTTTAACCTCTAGGGTATTTAGAAGCCCTTAAAACGTATTTTTAAATAATCTTTGAATTTGGGCCACACCCATTTTAATGGGGAAAATTGTAAACAAATTACTTTGTTTTTGCTTAAAAGTGTAACGACTGATATAAACCAAAACATGTATCTTTTATTTTAAATTGAGCCTTTTATTTTTTTAATTTCCTAGCCAATTAGAAGTCTCACTGTATACATTAAAATCAATTTATCTCAAAATGTAAATTTTAATGTGCGATGTATCTTTTCTGAAAAACTACTGTTCACAGGTATGTAAATTGTTTATGAATTATTTACAATGATGTCTAATATAAACTAAAATGAGCTTTTTGTAAAAAACTCAAAAATTTAATTTTTACAAATTTTTTAAGTAAAAAATGGGTCAAATTTTGCAATGTTTGATAAAATATTTCATAATTTCTTAAAAAATTCAAAATTAGCTAAAAGCTCATTTCAGTATAATGAGAGAGGTGTACTTTAATAGTATGAAAAATTTCAAGCATGCACATAAAACAGATTTTGAGAAAAGGTACATCGAAATTAGCCAATTTAACATTGTCAGTAGAGAGAGAGAGGTTTCCAATTCTCCTCTTAAGTTAGATGATAGATTAAAGTAAGAAAATGTGCTTGAAATCAGTGTCCATAATTATGGAAAAAAACACTTAGAGAACTAAGAATACAGTGATTGACATTATTTTATATGCATTGAAATCTTAAGTGTGTACGTCTTCAAGGTGTACTTAGTGTGCATAAATATGGGATATCGATAGTGAGTGTGTGTGAGAGAGAGAGAGTGGGGGAGAGAGGTACAGGAGTTATGTTTTATTTCTCCCATGAGATTTATTGTATTTTATAAAGACAATTGTTACATCCCGGTTTCCTTGTGATCTTTCCATGTTTTGGAATGTGATCACGTATAAACTAACGTCTTTTACTTTCTTCAGCTAAGCCTAAATCACATATAACTCTCTCTTCTCTCTCTGTATATATACTCATAACTACCACCGCCCTCCAAATTCTCAATATGTTTTCTGAAAAAAATATTGTCTTCGATTCTAAGCCCCCCCACCAATTCTCTACAGGTTTTGAAAAAAAATAATAATAAATTGTGTAAATGGTTCATTGATATCCTATACTAAAAAAGTTTAGAAATTTTTTTAATGAGAAATAATAAGAAGTTAATATTTAATTTATTTTACCAGTATTAAAAACTTTCAGACACATACATGAACCTGTATTTTCTCTAATCGTCACTATCATGTTTCGAAAAGGATTCGTCACTCCCATTGTCAGAGTTGATTTTGGAATTGGTGCAGGCACTGCCATTTTCCCACACGGTGTCGTCTTCCCTGTTATCCAATGCAAATTTTCGGAAAAGAATGAATAAAAGAAGAATGTAAAAGTGTTGTTGAATATTAACAAGAAAAAAATTATATGATTTTGCTTAAGTCATCGGTGTATATTTGTTTCATCCGTGTCAAATTTTCAGTGGCCGCTGCTATTCTTCCACTTTTTCTGCATATAAAATTGCCTCCCTTAGCATACTTGTGTCATAACGAGCTTCTTCTGATGCTATTACCGATGTCTTTGAAGTTTAGATGATTAAAAGAAAGCGTATACAAAAAAAAATTCCATATACAAGCAGATAACTGGGATAATACTGGAGAAAAACTACGGAATGGGATAAATCATCGATGCAAGGGGCGAGAATAGGCAGTTACATTTTCCTTTTGAAAGGAGCGAAAACGCAATTTCTCCCATTCAACAAATGTTTGCCTTCGATTCTAAGCCGTACCCGATATTCAGCAGCATTAACACTGGAAAAATAGTGCGGCTTAGATTCGAGTGAATACGGTATATTTATGTACGTAGTGAAATCATAATATTACGACCACTTACATATAATCCAAAATAGCCTTGTTTTTAGCATTTAAAGCAGTACTTAAGAAATGAGGAATTAATTTCATGTGTGCATGAAATACTTGACAACAGCAATAGCAAATCATCTCGCAAGCGTGAAGATTCAGAGGAGGAGCTTCACGTCTGTAGAGCAACTTGAGATTTGAGGAGGCTTTCAAGATATTCTCATTTATTTTCATAGGGATTTAGATCTGGGTAATTTGGTAGGCATGGTAATAAGTGGATATCGTCTTTTTGCTCCTTTAATCATTCATGAACAATTTGTACCAATGTCAAGTAGCACTTTCTAGTTAGAAAATTTTATCATCTAGTTGGAAAATTTTATCATTCTCAAAGTACACCTCTGCAATGGCGTGTGTTTGATCGGATATGATGGATAAATACACTGCTGACCACCGTACTGCTGGCGGTATTGGATATCAATCTCGCACTCCTCTAGTACGCATTGCCGGTACTTTAAACAGCCAGAGCTACATCTCCGAGATGTTGGAGCCAGATGTCCTTCCTTACCTTCAGGGCTTGGCCCCAGCGATATTTCAACAGGAAAATGCGTGACCACACGTTGTCCAAAGGTTCTTTCGTCAATCACCAGATTGAATTGCTTCCCTGGCCGGCTCGCTCTCCGGATCTTTCGCCGATAGAAAACATGTGGTCCATGGTTTCTCAACGATTGACCCAGATTATACCCCCAGCTGACACACCAGATCAACTTTGGCAACGTGTGGAAGCTACTTGGTCTGCCGTATCCCAAGAACAGCAGACCAAGGAGTGTGGCAGCGGGGATCTTTACAAAATAAGTTTTGTTGTGATATCTCTTGTCTTTCTTAGTGTTGCATTTACGGTGGCCAGAAGTGTATATTCGGTTATTGAGAATAGCTTTCAGGTAAATAATTGAACCAAAAGTATGCCAAGAAAAGGCCTTAAGCCATTATAATACCCTCTCCACCTAGTTGGCTTCGAGCGATGGTTTGCGGAAGCTTGTTTTCTACTGTCTCTCCACACCTATCTTCCGGATGCAGTTGGAAACAAGACCCATCTGAATAAGGAACTATTTTCGACTTGTATGGTCCAATATTTGCACTACAATACAAATTAACGACGTTTATCACGATGATGCAATCAGATGTTGAATGCGGCCAATGCGCAAACATGCGATTTGCGCAATTATCTTTGAAAGTGTTGATTCATTTGAGTTATCAATTTATCGACGTGAGCTGGTTTATCATTTTTTAACATGCATAGCTGGTGGCACTCACCTTTCTCATTTATTGCCATTAATATATTACATCCTGCACTCAGGAGCTCTGCAAATCCCATTAATTTTTCCATTTATTACTTTCAGACACTATGCACCATGTGAACATTTCATGAAGGCTGCAGTTTCAGAAATGGTTCCGTCTTGATCTCGATAATTGATCATCATATCTTTTTCAAAGTCTGTTATATAAATCACTTGTTTTATCAATTAAGACATGCTTAGCTATACGAACACATGTTCTGCTGTCATCGTTTTATTTGGTCTAAAAAACGAATTTGTCCATCTATTCTATGATTTGTGATTTGCCACAGTATGATTATTACGTTAACCAACGAAGTGGTCATCATATTATGATTCGACTGTATATATATATATATATGTGAATTAACCCGTTTCTCTCTCAAAGCATTATGAATGGTTTTCGCATATTTTAAAATTTTCATTATAAATTTATTACTTCTTTTTCCTTTTTGAAACTTCAGAAAATGAACAAATGTCAGTAAGCATGCATTTCTGAAGCTCTTTTTCATTGTTAAACTATATACACAGTATAATTTACTTTGCTGTTGGGAAACGAGATTTGTGTGTATATGTTTGAATATTATTTTCTTGGAGTCTTTCCCTTTTTATGACTTTCACATATAACATTTGTTGTTGTCTTTTAAAACTTGATAGGTGACCAAAAATTATAATACTGTTATAAGTTAATATAAATAATTAGCAAAAAAAAAAGGAATTATGTTTTTCGTTTAAAAGATTCCATAATCTTACTTCTTGCATTGCTAAAAATGGATATTTTTAAAAAATAAGAATTAACTTAAACTATTATTAAAAACCTATATTTATTCAATTTTTAATTTTTTTAAGATTAGGTATTCTTTTAAAACATAGAGATATTATGTTATTTGTGTTTCCTCACCATATAATATATTTCTCAGGTATTAAACTGGGAGAATTATGAATGTAATAGCCTTATTTTTTAATAATTTAGTTTTAATTAAATAAAACTCATTTTCAATTAATTCTATAAAGTAAAAATGTCTCCTTAGAGAAAAATGACAAAAATATGAATATGATTAATTTGCTGTTTATTAAGATGAAACACACCACTTATATATAGAGTTAAAAATTTTACCAAGACAATAACTTGTATAATAATTTCAGTGTTTTTAATTCCTTTTGGATGCTACAAAGTACTAATTTTTTCATGCTCCGAATTTGGCATTCTTTATTTTTGCATGATTAATTTGTTACAAAAGAAATTTTGTTTCAAAAAGAACTTTGACATAAATTAATCACTTTTAAGCGTCCTTTTTTGTAAGAATTCTGAGAACTAATTTATGATATATGATTTAAATAAGCAAACTTTTCTTAGAGGAAGTTTTTCAATTATAAATTTTTACATTTCCCTGATGAACTGGAGCTAAAAAAATGTATGAAATAATGTTTCAGTCCCTACGCTCTAAATATTCAACAATACAATGAAACAGTTTTTAAAACATTTACAAAACAAATATTCTTTATAACAGATGTTTCTCTAGAGAGGTGCAAAAATGAAAGTCCTAAAATCAAAAATTCATTTCTTTAAGTAAAAGAAAGACATTCTCATTTATAATATTTATTTTTGCTCATTTCATAAGAGACTCGAAATAATTTTTTCACTGGTCATTTTCTGCCGTTTGAGTTGAATAATTAATGTGTTGCAATATTAAAAATAAGATTATCGAGCAGTGAGTTTGGGCAAAACGTTAACGACTTTAATTAATTAATAAATTCTGAAAAGATATCCGTTTTGAGAATATGAAAACGATATATATATATATATATGCAATTGAAAAAGTAAAATATATGTGTGTGTGTATAGCTAAATTAATTGTGTGGAGAGAAGTAATTATAAAATAATTCGAGAATAGCTTTTAAAATAATTAGAACAGTCTGGAATTTCTAAGAGTTACAAAGTTTCATACACTAACATTAAAATTTTTTTTTTATCAAGAAGGTATTTCTTAAAATTATGTGGTTTTTAATGATCAAAAATACATATATTTAACAATAGATTCAGAACAATTTGCATGAAAATGCAATAAAGTAAGAAATGATTAGATTTAGAAAACAGGATCTATTATATTTCAATACAAAAATTCTTGGGGGATAAATTTAATTTAAGAACTATGAAATATCTCTGTATTATGCGTTATTTTATTTATTTCTGAGAATCTTTGAAATAAAATTACTTTCAATTATTAACTTAAGTTGTTGATCAACTATTGCATAAACTGCCTTTTATTTCTTCTCATTTATATTTGGAACAATGAATTACATTGTTATTTATTGTTTGTATTCTTATTTCATTTGATTCACACACAGTGGGTGCTGGTTTACTCGTTCTCCCACAGAGGGATTAAAAAGTGTAACAATTTAGATGGAAGGGGTAAAAGAAATTATGAGATCAAATTATATTTAAAAATTTTTAAGTAAAAAACAAACTATTAAATGAAAAAATATCTACAGCATATTGATATCAGTGTACCGAAAACTTATAAATCAGATTAATTTCTGACAAAAAAAATTTTTAGACCTATAATTTTAAGCAATTTATTTCAGAAAACCTTGCTTTGACAAGATATCACAGCGTAAGCTAGAATTCTAAGCAGAAACTCTGTCACAAAATCAAAAATTTAAAATTTAGTTATCGAAAGAAATAATTATTAAATTTATTTTTTCGAATAACAATTGCAGTTTTAACTCAAAATAATGGTTAAATACACACACAACAAATAAATATAATTGAATTAAAATTATCCAGCAGTTCTGAAAAATACTGTATGATATATAAAATTTTACATTCCGAGATAGTTATGGAGTCATATGACGTCATACTGCCAAAATTATTGAAAATCACTTAAAAATTGAATTAAAAAATTCATTCAGGGAGGTAGATGATTGTAGACGATATTGTCACATATTGATTCATGACAGCGGATAATATAGCCGTATTGTTATATCATTTTGAAATTCTGCGTTCAGCCTGTTTTATGGATAAGTTTGAGATCTGAGGTAGCATCTCGTTCAATTAAGTACCAAATTTATGTATTCTCTTTAACTTGGTTTGTTTGCATATCACGTAGTAGTATCTATTACCTGGTTAATAAAAGTAAAGCATTATTACTTAATTGTAAATTTTTCATTTCGAGGATGATTCAATGACTTCTACACCCATGCTGCGTTTAGATTCCCTCGAGAATTCAAACAATGAGCGAAATCTTCAGATCGAAATGAAGAGTAGGCCCCACAACACTGATACACCACGTCGGGCGGTAGTGACGTTTACCTGCATTGAGGCCTTGTAGCTAAAAGTCCTAATTTGGCTGGACGGAAGAAAACCCAAATTCGAGAAGATACATCCCGCGGATAGCCCATTCTTACAAAGCATGGATTGGATTCACACGGTATAGTTTGTAAATGCATTTTAATGAATATATAATGAAGTTATTTTTCATAACTATTCATGAAACCGATGATATACAGGCATTGATCAATCTTATTATTTAATGTAATGAAATATAGATTTATCCCTCAACAAATATATTGTTTTTTGTTCCTTTTCTGCACAAAAATATTTTAAAATTTAATTAATTGTATTTTTTAATTACCAAGTTTTAAAAATTGACATAATAATTGCTTATTTTTCGGTATTTATAACTTTAATTATCTTTATTATTTTTTTATTTAAAATTTTGCGCTTTAATTTTTACAGTTTAATAATTAATTTTTCCCTTGATTTTTCAATAGAAATGGTGTCATTTTTTAAATGGTACTATGAAATTTGAAATTTATATATATATATATATATATATATTTAAATATATAAAAATATATATATATTTAAATATATAAAACAATCACAATTATCAATTTAAAAATTGAAATATATGAATCCTAAAATACCAAAACACTTCAGAATATCAATGGCGAATATAAAAGATAATGTTCCATCATTTTCAAACAAAATTAAAAAATTATAAAATAAAATAAAAATTTATAAAATATATAATATATATATATATATTGCTTTGTTTCTATAATACTGAAATACGCTAAAAATATAATATTCGTAGGCTGTTTGGTTTATTATAAGAATTCTATTTTCTAGCGATGTAAGATACCTCTAAAGAGGAAATACTTTCTTCCGATAGAAACGAGTTAAAAAAAATTTGAGACCAGAATAGAAACTAAAACCAAACACTGGAACTTGAAAAGGTAAAGAAAGGAAAAAAAAACACAGAGTGAGGCATTGGAGGGAAATTTCAAGTTTTCTAATTTGTATATAGAGTAAATAGTATTCTCTATGTGTTATTTTATCCTTCATTAAAGAATGCAAAACGTCTCAAACTCTGATTCATTTCATGGGAATGTGTCAGACATAACAGCAATATCATTCTTTCTTATTAAGTAAATTAAAACTGAAAATATAGGAAATATTCATGATCATAAGCACTTCTTATTTTTTTAAAAAAAGAAGAAATATCAGGACCAAAAATTAGATCAGGGTATTTAAAAGTATAAAAGTTGCAAACATTCTTTCAATTTAGGTTTAATTGAGAACAGCTTTTACTAAAATCAAGTTAATTTAAATTAAGTTTTAATTCTTGGATGTACGAAATTTTTGCTGTATTACATCATTGCATAATATATCACAATTCATAAAAATACTCACCTCCGATAACACACACACATAGATTTTAGAACAATTCTAAATTTTTATGCACAGAAAAACCGGATATCAAAGGGAAATGTGTGTTCCGTATTATCTGATTATTAATGGATGCCTACAAAGTTACTCAAAGCAGTATTTAACTAGTTGACCGTGAAGTCATCGATTCAGTTTCGGGAACTCGTAAAACGGCACTTTGAACATTGATAGTTCGAAAGCTTGATAGACAGACGATGTGAATTTCATTGCCAAGAGCGACATAAATTTTCGTACGTGCTCCTTCTAACGAGTCAGAACGTTAGATTTTACAGCCGTGAACCGATTCAATTATCTAACGCGCTCCTTCTTGTTCAGAGAATCTATCAATTAGCAATGAGGCATTGGAGAATATATGAGCCGTTAGTATATATTAATATTGAACAGTTAGTAGAACTTGCTTGAAGTTTAGATCTCTGAAATGTTAATATTTTCTGGTAATAACTGTTTAAATTAACTTACAACTTATATTGTGAAATGTACTCTAAATGCATAAATTATAAAATGTAGTGCTAGAATAAAAAGAATATTATTAAATATAGAGGAAACACAGAGAATACATGAAAACAGCAAGAATGGAAAGTAGGGTTAACTCAAGATATGAAAAATGTATTAGAACTGAACAGAACGTGTCAGCGAGAATGATTAATCTACTGGGATTACATTATCTTTATTTCTACATCACGACATCTGATGGCTTGGAAGTGCCGTCAGGTTAAAAGTTGTTTAGGTAATTTTTAATAATTCTTATGGCATGAAGCGTGACTTTTGTTGAAAATTTAATTAATTTCTAACATCTTAGTCTCTTAAAGGATAACTGAGTCTGTTCAATATTGTAAAATTCATAATCGGGGATGAGCCTCGCAAATTTGGTCAAATGATAATGATGTCATCTGAGCTGGTACTACATCTCCAGATTTCTACGCCATGCCAACGTGTGAGGACTTTCAGTCATTTTAACATGCATCAGTTCAACGAGTCTTCATTTGCACCGGTACTCGAATTAAAGATTCGTTAGGCACATCCACTAGGTTACTTTGGACATTCTGAATTCTTAAAGGGGCACTTTGAATGTGACAATATAAAGCACATCCAATGATTTATTTAGGATGTACTTGAATGAAAGGCGTCAGCTTTTCAGCTCCCAGCAATGGTTACTGCTGGGCTCAAAACCATTTTGCAAGAAGGATAAAATCAATCATTGCAATCGATCTAACTCTCATTCGCAACAAGAGGTGGATACATTCTTTGGTCACCGCATTCCCCAGATTAAGGTATCCGACTACGTTCGGAACCGTGATTTTAAAAAAGCGCATACATGGATCATTTTCATGATATTTAGTGTCACTCAGATTAGAATACATGCATAAAATTGTTTTAAGGACATTTTGACAAAAAAAATTTATTTAAATATAATATTTTGGCAAAAAATTAACTTAGAATAATCTTTTTTTCCAAATGTTCTCCTTTTGGGAAAAATGGTTCTATTATAATAATATTTTGCCTATATATAGCTCAGACCTCTCTACAGAGGCTCAACTAGAAATTTTGAAAAATTCGCATTATTTTCAGAGTTACCACCAATTGAAATAATTATTGGCATTTTTTTCTTAAAATTGCTCCCCTCTGTTGTCGTAAAATGTGAATAAACCCACTTCTAAGATATATATTTCAAAAGATATAAGATATGTATTTGCCAAAATATTGTATTTAAATAAATGTTTTTTGTCAAAATGTCCTTAAAACAATTTTATGCATATATTCTAATCTAAGTGACACTAAATATGAAAATTATCCATTTATGCACTTTTGAAAAATCACAGTTTCGAACGTAGTCGGATAACTTAAAAATATGATGTAATGATATTCCACTGAGTCTGGTAGTGATTTGATGACCGGATTATCTTTGCTGCTGGATATGTGCGTGACATGCCTGATATTTTTTTTGATATACCCATCCATACACCGTCGCTGTGAATCTTGTATCATTGATAGCGGGGTCGCTCTTTCGAGCATCTATTTAAAAAAGATTGACTATTAAAATGTGTATTTCCTTTGTCTTTACTTGTCTCTTTTAACTTATTCGTCAATATTTATTTGCGTGCTAGTACATAATGGAAATTTCCGTTTTCCTGTATTTGTCTTTACATTTTTTCCAGATATTTTTGAAATTCCCTGTAAGCATACACTCACGCACATACACATCATGAATTAAAGAAAATCTTTCGAAATAATAAATGAAGAATTGTAACACATGTGTGTCTTTTAAATCAATGTGGCTTATAATTCTGAAAAAAAAATGGAGATTTTATGTATATGTTTAATTATGAATTGTTTACATTGTTTAATTTAAAGCTTATTCGGTCAATTTATGTTATTTCTCAATTAGTAGTTTTTATTTACTTATTTTTGTAAGTTTACTTATTTTTGTATATTGATTGTACATGAGTAGTTTCAAACCGCATCTCTAACGGAAAAAGCAGTACTTATAAAATGAAAAAGATTAACTTTCTTTTGTTTTTGCAAAAAAATGTTACTGCTAATTTTCAACATATAAATTGTATTAAAAATTTGTTTATGGTATTTTCCTCGAAAATTCATCATATCCTGTCTTGAAGATAATCTGAAAAATTATAACTGTGCTTTTAAAAGTTCTGTAATCGATATTGTATATTATCAAGTAATAAATAAATATCGTATCGTTTTATTAAGCTCCTTTAATGCGAAGTTTTAAATTATAGCAAGCAAAATCATTTATAAAATTATTCAGAGAATTTAAAAGACTGCGATAAAATACTTAGTATACTACCAAAGCTATTCTGTCAAATTAAATGAAACATTATTTGAACATTTTAGCAACTAGATTATGCTTGCGTAGCAATAAGAAAAAAATATTCATAAAATATTCTAGAAAAGTTTAGAACAAGATTAGTCATATCTGTGTATTTTATGGAAATAAGCTACCGATGTTCACTCTTTAGTCGTTAACATTAGCATAAAAGTATCATTACCAGGAAAGTTCGGATGCTATTAATAGAACAATGACCTTTACGACATCATATTATCATCGTATCAAAGAATGACTAGTCACAGAGATCATTTTGCATGCTTCCAAATATAAGTTGATCCCGTTATCAAGGTATCAAAGATTCAGAAATCCTAGTTTCCGGCAAATAGGAATTTCTGAACGTGGTAAATAAGCGATAAAATGTAGAATTAGTTTCTCGTAAATATGGGTTAAATGGTCCTTGTCTACGAAAATAGTATTCTTTCATATCGTGGTAGTGGGATTTTGTCTTATCTGCTGCCGTGTGTAAAGTTAATTAAATGGATTTTTATTTGATGATTTCGAAAAATATTTGCGTTAGTTAATTAGTACGAGTTAAATTAGTTTCAGTTGCTATTTCAATATTTATCACAGTTGAAAATATAAATAATTTTTATATACCTCAAACATTTTTAAAAGTTAGTCTCAAAATAAATGTTAATAAAAGTTTAGCTAAAAGTTTGGAAACGTAATTAATATTTCAATAATGTTTGTTAATTTACTAGAAATGATTTTGTTCGTTATAAAATAGCTTTTTTGTACTAAAGTTCATTCCCTGTTTTTGAAAGATATCACTAATCGTCATTATTATTACCAGAAACTAAATTTCAACACATCTCAGAAATTCTCAAATTCTCATTGTAATTCTCAAAATTTAAAGCGAGGTAACAAATACTTTAAAAGAATATTACGTCCGATTAGAGATGAAATAAAAGGAATTTAATTATTCTTCACCCATTTAAATACAGGTGTTTATGATTTCTTCTTTTCTCGTACCATAAACAAATTTCATGCTAAAAACTTATTTCTGAATTCAAAAGTATAAAAAAGTATATTAGAATGAACTTAATTTGTTTCTATGTTAAGAAAAGGAGCCGATAGCAATTAACGCTTTCATTCGTAAGGAAAAGTAATTAAAAGTATTTTAATTTGAGTATCACTTTTAATTTTCAAAATAAATGCATTCTATTTTAAGAAAAATTAAAATAAAATTATGCTGGGAAAAAGAATAACAAGTAATGTGAAGTTTCTTAAGAAGAAACATTTCTTAGAATTACGTTGTCATATAACGTTTTCCTAATTACCTTTTTTAAAGAATGAACTACAAATTTCATGCTATTTAAATGATATAGTTTGATAGATTATGAAAATTCATCATTGAAAAGTCTTATGATAAAAGATAAATAATGCATTTTTTTTTTTTTTATCGTAAAATTATTTACAGTCTTATGATAATAAATATTTTGTATATGTAACATTTCTCGCATTTTGAACTATCTATTTATGCAATTAATGAATCTAATTTAAGCAATTTTAAGAAATACTTTTTAATTTAAAAAGGCAAGCTAAAGAAGAGCATAATTACCGATAGGAAACGAGATTTTCGATCAACTTTGTTTTTATTCATAAACACACATAAAATTGACTTTTTTTTCACTAGGATACTGCATATGGATTTTCATTTCTCTACAACTAAACATTCAATGTAAAACATAATATTTAGCAATAAAATTCTGGAAGTGCTTTAATCATATCGAATTTGACTTTTGCATGAAATAAATGACAATGACAGAAAACGGTGTGAATGAGATATTACGTACAGTCGAAAAATATTTTGTCGAAACATAAAATATCTAATTGAGATGTGGTTTTGTGATAGGCATGCAATACGTTTCTTTTCCACGAGAAATCAATTTAATTTAGAAGATGATAACAAAATGTAACAGAATAAGTAAATTTTAATTAAAAAAAGGAATTTTTCTATAGCTTTTTCCAAATAATTTACTAGAAAAAATCGAATTACGTGTTGTAATCTTATACGATTTATTTTTTTGTAAATATTTTTTCAAGTGAAAATGAAATTTTTTGTTTTTAAGTAGGGTAAGCGTGATTTCAAGATTAAAAAATATTAAGAATTTTGTTTCCTCTGCAAAATATGAATCATTCACACACAATAAATATTTTTCAAAAGTAATGTGTTGCAAAAATACTTTTTAAATTTATTGTAAAAAGTAATATTACTCACTTATATATTAATGTTTGAAGTTTACAAGCGGATTAATGAAGTTTTTGTGGGCATTACAAATCAATGCCTAATTCCAATTATACTTTGCCGTCTGGGTTGAAACTTGAAATTAAGAATTTCCTTTGAAGTTAAATTCCTGGTCATTGTAATTAAGTTGTTGATACCACCTGCAACAACCTTTTTTCAAAGTTTTGAATCTTTATCTTTCAAGATAACGTAATGTAAGAAAAAAATATGCTTAATTTTCAAGTAACTTAAAACGTGTTTCATGAGTTATATCCTTTTGTCATGAATGAAAGATATCAAAGATAAGTTTCCGTTATTGTTTTGCCTTCAACGAAAAAAAAATGTTTTGTTAAAATAAACTTTTATTTTTTTTTCTACTGTAATTTTTTAAAAAAATGAACTTTACTAATATTCTTCATTGGAAAAAAATCAATGAATATAAATAAAAAAATGCACCACAATTAATGATGAATTCCTCAGTGTTATAGGTCGTTATTTCTTTTTGAAAAATAAAGTAAGGACATTTTTTTTTAAAAAAAAGTTCTCTCTTTTCACGATTATGCTATGCTGAAATATAACGAAGATAAAAAAATGAAAATATAAAACAGCTTTCTTGAAAATGTGTAATATTCTTTTATATAATATTTTAATAGCAAATATATATATCTATATATATTTATGAATTTAAATGTTTAAAAGGAGCTTATAACTTAAAAAATACAGGTAAAGATATTTTTAGAGTTGTATCCTTAATTAAATTTATTGTCTACTAGCTGGTATACCCGTTCTTCGCACGGGTGAACTGAAAAATTAAACAATACAGATTGAAGGATAAAGAAGTTTTTAATGAGTTAATTTTACGTGAATTGCAAATTAAACAAAAAAAGCTTTTTGCGTAGCTCAGCTAAACAAACAAAAGAGAGAGAGAGAGAGAGAGAGAGAGAGAAATAAAACACCTTTGATAAATTTTAAGTACGTAGATCTAATAGCTGATAAAAGGGATTTTTTTTATTTATAACTCCCCGTAACACTCTTGAGGGTCGATTTTTGAAAATACCTTCCTAAGCTGATCTCTGCTCAGCAAAAATAATACATTGTTAAAAGTTTTGTGTAATGAACGCTTAAAATAGTGTAAATAATTTTTATCTGAAAGTATAATACATTAATATTGCTTTCTGTAGTATTTATTTTATGTTAAAATTGTAATATTCGCAAGCAACGCCATTTCTTAAATTATAATGACGATTCAATAAAAAACATAGCGAAATGTTAACGATAGAGTCAAGTTGGCAAATGCCTAGCTACTTTCATAAATCGAGCTTTATTAGAGCTTTGTAAGACCCGCCGTGTAGGGGAGAAATGCACTTTAATACTTTATTCAACCGCATTATGATTTACTGCAGTTTTTTTCATACAATATTTTTTTTGGATCACTACATTTGAAATTAAGGGATATACATAAACAAAATACTTCACTTCGGAAAATTTAATCCGTTAGAGCTATAAAATTAATTAAAAATATTCCACTGTAAAATTAATTATATATACCGTTCAATAAAATAAGTAGTCAAATAATTTTCTAAGGTCTTCATCAACATACAAAAACATAAGACACTTAAATTTTGACAAACTATTTTTTCCTCTAAAATACTCATTATGGAACCCGTGCTGCTATATAAAGGGTGTTTTTTTTGAGAGGTATAGAACTTTAAATTGCAATAAAACAACGCGATGTATTATTCGATTCACATGAATTTTTTTTATTCGAAAGATAATCTTGTGGCATTACATTTTAAATATGATTTCTGGCACAGGACTGCCACGGCTGGCTCGGATGTAGTCCAATCTGGACGTCCAATTTTCGATGACTTTTTCCAACATTTGTGGCCGTATATCGGCAATAAAACGGCGAATGTTGTCTTCCAAATGGTCAAGCATTTGTGGCTTATCCTCATAGACCAATGACTTTACATAGCCCCACAGAAAGTAGTCTAGCGGTGTTAAATCACAAGATCTTGGAGGCCAATTCACAGGTCCAAACCGTGAAATTAGGCGGTCACCAAACGTGTCTTTTAATAAATCGATGGTGGCACGAGCTGTGTGACATGTTGCGCCGTCTTATTGGAACCACATCATGATTGTTCAATTCAGGAATGAAAAGTTAGTAATCATGGCTCTATACCGATCACCATTGACTGTAACGTTGTGGCTTTCATCGTTTTTGAAGAAGTACGGACCAATGATTCCACCAGCCCATAAAGCCCACCAAACAGTCAGTTTTTCTGGATGTAACGGTGTTTCGACATACACTTGTGGATTAGCTTCACTCCAAATGCGGCAGTTTTGTTTGTTGACGTAGCCATTCAACCAGAAGTGCGCTTCCTCGCTAAACAAAATTCGCTTATGAAAATCGACCATTATTTTCGAAATAAAATTGCACAATTTGAAAGCGTTGTTCAAGCGTGAGTCTATTCATGATGAATTGCCAAACCAAACTGAGAATAAATCACTTGACAGCTGTTAAATCGGTCGCCATATTAGAAAGTAATGCCAACTTAAACTTCTATACCTGGAAAAAAATCACTCTGTATCTTGGAAGAGTGGATTTCAAAGAATATTCCAGCTAAGTATTGGTAGAATATTCCTTCTAAGTTGGTGTGGTGTGGTAGTTAGGAGAAGAGGGTGCCAGTCAGGTGTCGTCCACGTCACTTGACCATGGTTCAAAATTACGTGATCCGTTGCCAAAAGACCTCATGTAGCTGAACAGTGCGACGTTAATATTCACTCGTTCTAAAAAATACAGTACAGTAGTTTTAATTATTTTTATACTATAAAATGCAATATCTGCCTATTCAATTAAACTTATAGCGTTATAATTAACTACTAACCACAAACAAACTTTGAAAATTTGTCCAAATGATGCAGTGTGAAAGAGAAAGTTTATTTACTATCAGAACTGATAAAAGCATTTATTTGGAAAAAAGATCAATTTCTTACTACCAAATGTGCATAATAAAATGTTAAAAAAACCATTAAAATAAAGAGAGATTTATAACAACCTCTCCCTTCAAAACTTAATTTGATTCTAAAATAAAAAAAATAGGCATTGTATCAGAGGAATTAATTACAAGCGAGCGCCTTGCGTAGCCAAAAAAAAAAAAAAGGTTTTTCACAAACAAAAGATAGATATATGCTGTCGTGGGCTTTTTTGCAGCGCATGCCAGAATTGCTAGCAGATGACAGAATTTTTTCCTACTTACTTGACAAATATCGTTATATTTTGGACACTTCATACAATATCTTTATAAATTATTGTCTATGCTATAAATTATAGTCTATGCTATAAATTATAGCCTATGTGCTATTCTGATGTATAAGCTATATTACTGTAAAGTTTCATTAAAATCCATTCAGTAGTTTTTGCGTGAAAGACCCACAAAGATATTCACAAACTTTCGCATTTATGATATATATCAATATTTTTAGTATGAATAATAAAAGCGAAGAAGCCAAGTGTGTGTGTGTGGCTGAGTGGTAGTGTATCGCGCTTCCACGCCATAGGTCCGAGGTTCTAATTCCGGGCTGGGCAAGGTCGATTCAGCCTTTTATCCCTTTGGTGGGTCGATAAGTGAGTACTAAGCTTGCTTGGGAACTGAAAACTGGGGATATTTGACCACTGACCGCTTGACCGAAACATCTGCACATGTACCCCAGCCCCTAAGGTCACTAAAGCTGAGATAGGGTCAGTAGGCCTTGGTCCTCATGGGTTGTTGCGCGATCGAGTTCAGTTCAATGTTTTGCAACAAAATAGTTTTGCCAGTAATTATCAAATTTTATTTCATTCATTAATTATTTTCGTTACAGTATTTTGTAATTGTAAAACATCTTCAATCTTTTCAAGTCAAAGCATCTGTTTATGTCGTGGGAAATTCGAAGGACAGATAACAAATATCCTTTTCGCACTAAACCTAGCCACCCATCCAGTAAAATGGCAAGTGATACTGAATGCTGTGCCGTAGACCATGGGTTCGAATCCAGGAGAAGGCATGAATGTTTATAAATGTATAGTGGTTTTGCGGCAGGGGGTTACTCTAAATAGTCATCGAACCGCAAGTCCTCTCATGAGGTTGGTAGAAGAAGAAGAGAGGTGGGAGACTCCTGACCACCTGCAGGATATTCTTCCTCAAAATCGGGGCGGAACCGAGCCAAATCGTGTTGTCTCTTGCATATGGTGCTCAAATCTACGGATAACGACAAGTGTACATGTAGCTCTTTGTCGCGATGAATTTTGTGAGCCTCGATATGACGCTGTCAGACAGGTGGAATTAACAACAACACAACAGAATAAAAATTAAGAATTATAGAATGTTATATTTTTTTACAGGTATGGTATTGCTAAATCATTGTACTACACTTCATCAGATTCATTTTTAAACTAACTACAGATGGTACATTGTTGGGACATGCTCCTTCAATTTCTACTATTAGTTCATACTCTTCATATATATATATATATATATATATATATATATATATATATATATATATATATATATATATATATATATATATATATATATATATATATATATATATATATATATATATATATATATATATATACATATATATTTACATATCTTGTTCAAATTTTCAGTCGTTAATAAATTACTTTCAATTCATCCATTCAAGTTCAAATACATTTTTTAAAATTTGTAGTGGATGACACTTGATATTAATACAGTTTTGTCAAATATTAATTCATTAATTAAATTAAAAAATGAATAAATAGTAACAAACAAAAATAATAGTCCAACAGCATATATAGAAAGGAAAACTGTAGCGCAATGTATAGCGCGTTGGCTTTCTAATCTAAAAGTCGGGGGTTCGAATCCCACCTGAAATAGCCTAAGAAAATGCGATTGCTTCTGAAAATGTGATTACTTTTTACTATACTATTTTATTAGAATAATTAAATTTAATTAATGAATGTAGTAACAAACAGCAAAAATAGTCCAACACCTATATAGGAAGGAAAATGAAAAATTGCAAGGAAAATGGCTTTCTGTTTTGCCACTTAATAGTGTGATTCTGTCATATGTATATACATATTTATATCAATTGTAATTATTTAATAAAAAATAGCTAAAATAAAATGTTTCCTTGTTGACCTAAGTAGGAATTGACTTAATTTTTCTTATATTACATGTTTTATAATTGTAAACGTCATACATATTTATCACATGTTTTCATATTTTCAATAACCCTTCCGTGTGTTAATTCCTCTAAATAATGTTGATTAAATATATTAAAAATTTAAGAACCAAGAATTTATGTCTTCAGATTTAACTCTTTAACTCAGAATTAACTCTATCAATGGAAAACAAAAATTTGCACACATACCACGTTTTTCACTGCATCACACAATTATACTAGTTTATTCATGTAACTATACTTTTGATTCTGTGACTACCTTCAACAAAAGTAATATTCATCCTTAGATTTTTCCCATCAGTGAACACTGCATACTTTATTTTTAAGCTTTAATATTAAAAAAGTTAAGAATGTTTTTGAAAATGAGTTTATTCCATTCTTTTAAACGAAGCTAAGCTACTTAAATGATATTTTATTTTTATTTTCTTTCCGCTTCTAACTAAGCTAATGATAAAAATAAAACTACTTCATAATTTAAATTTTTTTAACTTAAGCATCTTAAATTTATTCTTCTGTATTAAAACTACTTTTGTAAAACGATATAACGTAAAGTTTGCAGCTTTTCAGAGTAAAATGAGTCCAAACATTTAGAGCATTTGGGGCTGGCATAGAAATATATTTTGTTTAAATTTGTGCGTGTTCCTAAATGGTACCCGAAAGAAAATTACATAAATATCGTTTATTACAATTAGAAACAAAATAAAGAGATAAAAACAACTTCCATTTAAGTGTAAAGGAAATTTATTTTCTTCTTGTTAATTCATATATTTCTTTATATAAAGAACACATTTTAAAAATCTTGTTAAAAAGTTATTTTCTGAGAAATTGATTTGTGAAATATAAATTCAAATTTTACTTTGTAAAATCAATTTAATACTTTAAGTTAACTAGAAATATCTAAATTAAATTTTAAAAGATTGGGTCAAATAATCCAACTCTTTGGAGAGCCCCATTTGCAAGTTAAAAGGGAGAAAAAGATAAATTGATAAAAATAGGTGTAACTAACAACTGATTTTAACGAACGCTTCATCTGAAAATGAAATGAAGAAATTTAATTTCCTTTCAAACATTAAATTGCCGATGTATGTTATTTGTTTGGCTATTTTTAACAAAAAAAATGTATGCATTGCATTCGGCTATATGAAAAACAAACATCTTTTTCTACGAAGAAATTAATTTTGTACAATTGTCCAACATTTTTAAGTTTATAAAAGGACGGGGGAAGAAGAATTATAATCTTTTTTTAAATATATATCGTAAAAAAAAGGTTCTTCAAATCTGAAAAAAGAACAATGCGTGTTTCTTAATGAGATTAAAGGAACAATTTTCTTTTCATTTCAGAATAAATTAATCTCAAATGAAAAAGAAGAGTGTTTCCTTTTCAAATTTATCATAATTTCTTTATTATGATAAATTTTCTTAAGACCCAAAGCAGTTTCTTAAATTTAAAGAACTGCATGTTACAATTTATCAAGCTTCATTCTTTTAATAGTATACGAGTTAATAATGCATATTTTTCAGATTTGGTACTTTGGTTATTTTGAAAACTGTAAAGTAAATATAAGTTTTATTTAAAAAAAAGGCACCTTTTTAACCTTAAATATATTAAGTTTTCCTTTTTTGCAAAAGTCACTAAATTTTGCAAAAATAACTCGACTCAATTAAAAACCAATAAAGTTAAAGATTAATTGACTGTTGTTCGAGCATACTATTTATTATACATTTGATTATGTAGAAATTTACAATGGTTTTAGAATTCTTCATAAAATAATTTAGCATTTATGTGAGAAAACACAGGAAATCATATTAAATCTAATTCTTCTATATATAAAACATCTTGACTGATACAAAAAAAGTTTGTAAGTAATACAAAATAAAGAATGTATATATATATATATATATATATTATATAGATTGTCGTTGAATATAAACACAAAAATATTCTAAAGGGGTGAAAACTCGAAAAAATCTAGTTTTATAAGAAACATTGAAATAAAAATATATAAGCACATATTTAAATTATTTTTTATTAAGAAATTTTACAAAATACTAGTTAATTGCAAATATTCTTCCGTTATTTGTGACGGTAACAAGAACCCTAATGTGCATAACAATCTATTAATGACTTCGTTTCTTCTCTCTGGTTAGAGATGGATAGCATGCTAGTAAAATACTTCAGATTTGAAGTGGACAAATCTTGGACGTCCATTTTCTTATCATCAATAACATCAAAGATTTTTCGATTGAAATAACTAATAAACTCACGAAATAGGCGGTAATCAGTGGTTTCCGAGTCAGGAGAATATGGACTTGTAGTATAACTTTCCAAGAAAACCTATTACTTTTAAATGAGTGATGCCAGCATTTTTGAACCATATGTTATCAGAATAAAGAAAACACCGAGACTTCACGGCCAATGCAGATCATAGTCTTTATAACTGAAAGCTTGGGACAATAGCATTAATGTATGGTAAGGTGAAAAGATCTCATAGAGAATTACTTCTTGCATATTATTACCACACATTCAATGAAACTTCTTGGGATGAAAATGTGATTTTAACATCGATCGATGCTGGTGGTTCAGAACATCAATAAACAGTTTGTTGACATTTTATGTTAGAGTACATAACTTACTTTTCAGCTTACATCATAATCCGATACAAGAATGGTTATCTTTTGTATTGCGAAAGCAAGGAAGCACGAGTGGCATTTCACTTGTTCGACGGATCTACATAAGTTGATGCGGAATTCAACGAAAAGCTTTCTGTGTCAACACTAAATATATTTTCAGCTATTTTTCCTCTTATAACTATTGAACGTTATGGACTTGGGTTAATGTTGGTACGACTGTCTACGGGTTGTTTTTATATTTTGATCAAAAACTTATTTTTAACGAATGAAAAGGACGTCCCTTTGATAATTTTTGTATTCTTTTTGAACTTTCAAATCCGTTAAGGGCATGCATAGTCGTGAATTTCATCTCTCCATAAATTTGATTATAGTATGAGAGAGATACAGTAATGCTTTTATCTAACTAATTCAATGAAAATGTTTTTCGTGAACATTAACTCTTACAATATTACTTTTACACAAATGTTTAAAATATTTTTGTACTATCAGAAGCAACATGTAATTATATTTCTATTTCTGAAAATTTAAAAATTGTAACACCATGATATATTTAAATTAAACTTGCTGAACATGCAAAACAGATTGAAATATGCTATTGATTAGAATTACACAGTGATCACGCATTTGTGAATCAAAATACCATCTAGACTTTTTAGTGAGTCATGTATAAAAAATCATATTAAAAACACTGTGAAATGAAAAATGTATATAATTGTTTAACTGCTAAAATTTACTGATTATAAGTCAACATGCCTCGTAAGAACGAAGAATATCATACGAGTAGCTAACGAGCTCAAACGGGACAGTAAAATTGCCCTCCATTAGGTGGACTTCAATTTTCATGAAATCATTACTCAGACTGGGCATAATGCTACAACAGTATTATGTAAAGGAAAGGGATAAACCATGAAGAAACGGATAAGCTTAACGGAAACAGGCTACCAATATGACAGCGCTCAATATGTTTTGCTTTTTCCCCAATATCTAGAAAGATGGCGATTTCTCAAGATACAAAAGTCCACATTTTGTATATTGAAAAAGGATGCCGTTAATGCGGCCTTTTTAAAACTTCTTTAGTTGCTCATATGGTACTCAGCGTTTCTTTAGCATTGATATCTAATTAAATATCTACAACCGTTAAATAATAAAGTAAGCTTTTCAAAATATCATTACATTCTTTTAATACATGGTTAAGTTGGAAGAAGTAAGTTTCTATAAGATGTTTTTCGGTCCACCCAAGCATGATCATATTGTCTTTCGAATTAATTGCATACTCTAACCCAGGGGTACTCAACATTTTTTTCTACCGGGCCGCATACATGTGTTAGCTACTTCGCGCGGGCCACAAACATATGATGGCTATTTCACGCGGGCCGCCACTTGAGGATTAATGGGGGGGGAGAAATAATGTTGTAAGAACAAGATAACATAAAAACTTTAAAATGTGGAAAATTGATGAACAATATTAAAACTCTTATTTTGCTTTTTTGAATTATTATTTTTCATAGTTTTTATTTTTCTCACTGAATTTTTCTAAATTGGAAGCATTTAAGAATCACTCCTTCACAATTTCTTCATCATTGAACGGTTTCCATATGATTACTAATAATATTAAAAACTTCAAATTTCATTTTTTTTGGTACCCCTGTGACATTACCACTGCCAAAACACTTTTTTGCTATTGTAAAGATTATTCAAGGAAGTCTATCTATAATTATACTTGAAAGAGATCTCCGAGAAAACGCGTCATTGAACGATTCCTGTTTAGTGGGATTTTTTTAAATACAACACTTTTGTGACAAATCAAACAATTACTCATCCCTGCTTGTTTTTCACTATAAAATAGTCAACTTTCCAATCTTCTTGAAGCAAACTATTTTCTTCGAATATTTTTCGCTTGCAAGGTATGAAAGATGTTAAAAATTAGTTCCACTCATAAAATAGTCGCTACTCCACTGTTGTCTATTATCACTAATCAGAAAAAAATATCAATTCGCACCCATATGTCATCGGCAGCAAAATTGATGTATTTGATTTCTTAACAAAGAATTTCCCACCAAAATTTCATAAATAAATGAATTTATCATAACAATGGGCCATGACCGGACCACTTACAAAGGCTCGGTGGGCCGCAGGTTTAGTATCGCTGCTCTAACCTGTTTTGTATTTATTGCACGTTTCATTCAGTTTGTATGGTTAATTCATTTGTTCATGGTGTTACAAACCCCTAAGAACATGCACGCGCAAGCACGCACACACTATAAGCTTTTGTTTATTTTATATTAAGAACACCTTCAAATTTCTTTAGAGGTATTTTTGTTTGTTTTAATTGTAGCTATTATGTAATCCGAGTATAACTTGTCAGCATGTAATAAATATATCTTGTTATTAAAAAGCCTTAAGCATAACATACAAATGTGCTTCAATGGATTAGTTATATCTTAGCTATATATATATATATATATATATATATATATATATATATATGTGTGTGTCATTTATATCTGAGACTTTAATACTTACATATTTATTAAGGGGACTTGGCACCCATTGAGCAAACTTCTTTATTTACGTATTTAAAAATTATATTTTAACATTTATACAATGTTTCTATTCAAGAAAAAATGTTACCAGATGAAAATTTTCATATATTATTCATACAATTTTAAAAATTTAAATTTTATGAAGAATATTGGGAAATTTTAAAATCCTACTCCTTTTGTAAAAATTAATTTTTTGACCTGAATTTTTTTTATAATATTATTATGAATGTTCTTAACAACTTTAGGGATCGATTTTAGAATAACTTCATTCGTTTTCGAGAAAAAAAATAAAATGTTGATATACAGGCTAAGTTCAACAAAAAAGCCAACATGTCTTACATTTTATTTTTTTTTTTAAAAAGTATTCAGTTTATAGAAAAACGGATCCCTAATTTTATTACATGCTTTATTTTTAACACGCAGGAAAAAATGGAAGTGATTGGTAAATAATTGTCGAAGGAGTAGCATTTTGAATGCACCAAGGTTATCGAAAACACAAAAACTGAGAAAAACGAACTTTTAAAGTTTATAATTCTGAAAAATAATTATTATAAGCTTAATTAAACTTAAAATACCACTTTAAGATATTGGTTATACGTTTTTCTTTAAAATAATTGCATTTTCATATGTTTTCAACCCACACATTTTTACAAATGATCAACTTTTAGAGAGTACTAATTTGCACAAGAAAACTCAAGAAAACTTAAAAATTTTTTTCTGTCACGACAGAAATTTTAGCTGTTTTTCTTCTTATAATATTAAAGTATTACATTTGTATGAAAAAAATATATCAGGAATAAGAACTGAAATTATAAAATTATTAATATGAAATGCCTTAATTTAAAAATTTTACATGCACACATTTCACAAGGAAGAAAAAATTACATTATTGTATTGCCTCGGAAATATTCTTCTTTTTTAATACTACACATTCTTTTTTATAGTTATTATTTCTATTTATAAAATAGATTTTTTTATCATAAAGCATTTTTTAGCTTTTTTTTCTAAAAAGGGGGTGTGGCTGAATTGCCTAATTTGTTTTCAAATGAAGTTTTAGTCAACTTCTAACTTTCCGCCATGCACAAATGATATATCAATCGAAAGATAATAATGCAAAGAATAAGATTAAATTAAAATAAAAAAAAACGATAGGTTTGTGATTTTTAGGGTACCAAGTCTTCTTAACTGTATAACATACATTTTATTTCAAAGTCTAAGCATAAATAGCATTCTATTTTGAATTTGATGCACATTTTGCACTTGACTTTGAATTCGTTACAATGGTTTATTTGAACTACTAACAATTTAATATTCTTTTTTTAAAGCATTTTTGTGATGTAAACACAACGAGTAATTTTAAAAGCATTTAATTTTACTTAATTTCTTCATACAAAGAAAAAATAACATTAAAAAATATACTGTACAAGATCAAGCATTTTGCATCTAGTGGAAATATTATACATTTTGTTTTAAGAAAATGAAAAAACCCAAATTAAAGTTTTTAAGCACGGTAATAAAGTAGTCTTTTGATAAATGATCTGTATAATTAAAAATGGTCTATAAAAAAGCGTAATTTAGTTATTTAATTAATGAGAAGTATGATTAATTTATTGAAATCATTTCTCTTAATTAAATAATGAAAGCATTTCAATTGAGAGTTTGCAAGAAATGCATTTTTCACAGACTAGTTTTGTAAACCTCTTATTAAGCAAAATATAATTTCATTGAACAGCATTTAATGAACACGTTAATATCTCTTAAGTTTTCAAAGCTTACACAAAAAACTTCTTCAGGATAATGGAATCTACTAGATTTTGGCTGGTTTTGTCCTTTCTTTCGCAACGCATTTTAATAATTGTAATTTGAATCAACTTTATGAACTATTTCAATAATTAAATAGTCAACAATGATTGAACCGAATAAATTTTGGTAACTGGCTACGAATAACGTGGTGACAATGTTTAAGCTATTTAAAATATTGTCCAATAATTTTCATAGTTTTATTAGATAGTACATGTATATATTCTTTTATTAATTTTTTGTTTAATCAAAGATAATATGACTAAGAAATTCATAAAAATAAGTGTTCAGTTTTAAAAATGGTATAAGCTAAAGATTAAATCAAATAACAAATTTAATGAAAATCTCTTTTCAATACGAAATTATAAACTAATTTTAGAATTTCACACTTTCACAAATTACATCTTTGAATAATAATTTGGTTTTATGTAACTTACTAATGATAGATGTAAATTATGGGAAATAAAATAATAAAAATGACGAAGCTTATTCAATTACCTAAAACAAAAGTACTTGCAAAACGTGTTCCGTTCTCATTCTACTTCAATCGATTTCAAAAGAAAGAAAGATTACTTGTTTAAATGAATTAGAAATTGCTCCGAGAAAATGGCAGTCGTAACAGATAAATAACGGAAGCAAAACGAACGACTTAATGAAACTGTCGAACGATTTGATAAATAATGCAATCGGAAAACAACATCAAGACTCAACAGGATACCGAAGCAGACAATTGCGAGACGAACACCTGATCCCAACGATAAATGTCTTAAGGGTGCCAATAGAGAATTCGAGAAATTTCTGGGCACTGTCAAATTAAGAGAGTTTCCAATACTCAAGAATTAATTTAGAAGAATCATTTGTTTGTTCAAGATTTTTTTACAAAGCATTGCGTTGAATTATGGTATTGAGTTATATGAGAGAATCGTTCTAAAACGTTGTCATTTCTTTACTTTCTTATTTCCTTTTGTAAATGAGAAGGAAATCTTGAATATAATATAAACTTCTCGAGACCCTTGAATGTAAAAAAAAATTTAATAATGAAACAAAATGTATGAATTTATGCGAAAAGACATTACTTGGGGAAACTAGATTTTTTTAAAAAAAATATTTTTCCGTTTCTTTTTTTTTTTTAAAGGAAAAAAAAAAAAAAAAAGAAAATGAGTTAAGGAAAGAAGGATTTTAATACAGGACTTTCTATTTCCAACATTTGAGTTTCTGAAATGGAAATGTAATAGTTGTGAGCTTGTGGCTGAAGTTATCGAACAGCTGGCTCTCCTCGTCTTTTGCCCAAGTTTAAAAATGACGAGATCCGACACCAAGAGTCCTCGTGTTGCTTCACAGTGTGGCTTAAATTAAAATCAAATCAAATCGTAAATAGAAATAATTGAGTTATATGTTTCAAGTCTTATATAAATTGGAGGATTGTATTTGCTGAGACAATTTCGGAGAAGGTAATATTGCACAATAATTTTTTGAAAGAATATGCAACAACGCAAGGATATTGTTTCTTTTTAATAAATTTTAACAATAAACCAAAATAGAGAGTATAATAAAACAAATAAAAAATAATAAAAATATTCACATGAGTTTTAGTAGATATGTTCTCATTGCAAAAGGAGAAGAATGTAAATATTTTTAATATTAAACATAAGTGATATATATCAAGATAATAATAGATTGGAAACAAACTTATCTTTCGTACATAATCAGTTTAAATACACAAGTTCCAAAGAAGTATTCCTTGGCTCCTAAAGGTATGATAATAAATTTTGCAGTGTTCATGGCATTTCCGTATTTCTGTTTTTAACCTTTATTTTTGAAAATGCCGAAAATTATATATAGTAGCTATTATAAATTAAAAAAGTTTTACTTTTTATAGCACTAATATTGAAACTAGAAAAAAAGTGCTCGAAGTGTACTTTAAAAATTTTGTCTTGAGATTGATTCAAACTTAAGTCTCCTCAGATTCTGATACATATTTTTTTCTCAATGTACACAAAAAAAGTTTTGAAACATAATGAATTTCGTATTAAAAACTGACTGTATAACAAAGAAGATGAATTGCTTAATGAATTATCCCAATTATACTTTCATTTAAAAAATCTGAGGAATATCTTTCCAAATAGTGTTAAAGCATTTAATTTTTCGATTACATTAGCAATCAAATAACTCAACATTCATCATCGAATAAAATGCATATATTCTTCAGGAATCTCTAAGCTAATCAAAGAATCTGTAGACGTTAAATATAAATATTCAATATTTCATTAACATTAACAAACAAAATTTAAAGATTGTATAATTATATAATTATACATATATATATATATTCTATATATAAATACGAAACATAAAAGTAAGTAACTCAAGTGTGAATGTGCTTAAGATAAAATGTTTATGGACATTTGATTATGTGTGCTTTCCATTAACAATCAGTTTTTATGTATCAATGTACTCGTGAGTTAATCTGTCAACGTCGCGCACAACTGATGATATCTATTGCGCATGCGTTAATGATTCTTTCAATTGGTCATAGTGTGTTTGAATCAATTTTTTTCTCTTCATACTTTGACTTCCCTGTATTATCTTACTTATAATTTGTTTTTAATAAATGTTTACCTACGTTATTCCATATTACCCAATATTTAAAGATTCCAGAATATAAAATTAGCATAGTGCATTTTATGGAATGTTCTGAAAAAGAAATAAGCATTTTAGTCCACATAATAATAAGCGAGACAATCCGCTTAGTTTAATAATATGACCTGGGAATTTTAAATAAAATACTTTCGCGCAATGGAAGAAACTGAAAAATCTCACTCCAGAAAATAAAATTTTCTACAGGAAAATAGCTTAAAACTGAATTGAAAAGTTTTAAACTAAATAATAAAAAATATTCTATTTTAATTTGTGTCAAGATCAAAATGGGATCTGAGAGAAGAACATAAAAGGATTTCGGTAAAAAAATTCGAGCGTAGCAATTAATTGTTTCTTTGTAACCAAAACTTAAGAGTTGGTCTAAATAATTCTTTTATATGGTTTTTCTGTAATTGTAGTCTAAAATAAATTCATGTAGAACAAAAGCCGACAGACATTGCAAAACCGTTAAATGGTATTACTTTTAAAACCCGATATATATATATATATATATATATATATATATATATATATATATATATATATATATATATATATATAACGGAAATAAAACTCTTTTCTGGAAAGGTCGGACTAAATAGACTCTGATAAAATACCCTGTGATATTATGTATAACTCTTTTTTTGAAACTGGATGGAATTTAATCAGATTTGTTAACCATTTGTAATGCAGCTATATTAAAGCACCATACAAGGGAAATATTATGTGGAATAATTAATGAGTAAAATGGAATTGTAATATGCTTTTAATCCCTTAAGTGGTTTGCCCATACTCCGTATGGGCTACCGGAAGCTGGCCACAACCGGTGAGCCTTTACGCTGTACGGGCACTGATATTTGCTCTTCTTTCTGTCTTTTATTTGCCCATATTTTTAATTCTTATAGTGAAATTATTAGTGCTAGTGTTTTTAAGAGGGAGAGATGCTGTTTGTCTATGGTACTGAAATACTTCTCATCCGGGACTTTCTTTGAGGTGAAGGCAGGAATTTAGATTCATGAAAATATTCGATAATAAACAAGAATTGGCAAGGAATATGGAGTTAGTGGCTTGAGAAGAAATGAAAATGAAAAGATAATCCAAAAAGCCGATGTTATCTCTGTCGCAATTGCAATGTAAAATTGAGTATTACACAATGCTTTAAATTGTGTGCGCGCACACACACACAGAATGATGTCTTTTTTCCCATTTACATCCTTAAAAAGCATTGTGAGGGGAACACTGTAAAATATGCTCATTATTTCATTGACAGTTTGTTAATGCGAAATAATGTATTTATTATTGATAGAAAGGATTAATTATCTGTTTAAGTGCTATCATTAACATTAATTGTTTTTGGATTTTTTATTTTTTGAACATTTAATGTAAATTTTTAAATGAGAATATTTTCTCCGCATTTTTGGGTAGTTCAAAACGTAAATTTTTCTAAAAAATTTTAATATATTTTTTCAATTTGTTAAAAAAATCCTCATTAATTTATGTAAATATTGCATCAGATTAATTATTTAAATATAGCATCAGATTAACACTGTGTTTTCCCATGAATATATGATTTAATTAAGAAATTAGTTAGTCCTAGTTCAAAAGTTAGCTTGCAACTAGTTTGATATAATCAATACTAGCAGGGCTAGAATGCTCTAGCATGTTTCATCCTCTATCCCAAAATAAGCACTGTTTAAATCGTCAGCCAAATTTATTATCGATTATCTAAATGAAGTACAAACGCAGCACATATATTTGATGATCAATGGATCTGAATGCGATTGATTAGAATCTTCGATATTCGATACGTCATGTCTTGCGTCAGATGATTGCTACTTGATTAAAGTGAATGAAATCGTGATTTGCTGATAACAAAAGGGTAAAAGGAACAAGTTGCCCCATTGTTTATATCAAAATAATTAATTGTTAAGATTTTTGCAGCTTTCTTAAAAGAGAAGCTACATCGTGGAATGGAATGAAAATGATTATTACAGTTAGATTATCTTAAACCACTGGTGATCGAAAGAAATGTTAAAAAAGCTTACGTGTGGATCAGGTGGCCATATATTTTTCTGGGTTGGAAGATATATGTGAAGGGATGGCTGAGAATCCCTAATCTCATATTCATGTATCCGCTATTGCCACAGCAACACAATTAGTCGCGTTGCAAGAATAATTAAAATTATCATAACATTGGATGGAAGTCTTTCAAAGAAATGAACTATTTCTAAGAAGATCGACCACAATTGTCAAATTGGAAGATGTTGAAGTGTTTAATACGAGCATGCATTCGAATCATTCGTTGATTACATTCATATATCTAAGTACCAACTTAAAAACATGATTTCTATGAATGACATTACAGTCTTTATTAATTAAGAGTCTTAAGCAACTATTGATTAAAACGATGACTCCGTGAATACGTATCTCCCACTAGTTACGCATGTATAAGTGCACCTATTACAAGTATTTTAAAATTTTCTCTTGTGTGTGACGACAGGAACTCCGTTTTTAATCAGTATTAAATGTAAGAAAGTAGAAATTGAAACTGCTTCAGGCATTGTGTTCTTGCAATTGAAAAAACTTAGCGCACATAATCAAGCAGAATTAAAAAATTGGGTAAATTTATTTTTACCACGTATTTTCAGAGTTAGTCGAAGAGTTGTGCTAATTTGGGATTATTCCACCAATAGCGAATAAAGAAATAATTAAAAGATAACAAGCACACGGGAATCAATGAATACATTGAAAGTACAAAAAGAAATCAACGAAGGTCCATTATGAAGGCTAGACTGTAAGAGATCATGACTTGAGTGAGAAATTCACAGTTTAAAGGGACAGAGAGCTGTGTTATGCATGCACTATGAGAAGGCATCCTAGTTAGGAAGGGTTCAGCTCATTTAAAGGTAGCTTTGCTGTTTGATATAAAATATTAGGACCACCAGTTGGAATTTTTTGTACATAAATCTGTAAACAGATGTAATTCTTGATCATGAATAAATTTTTACGCATGGCAAATAAAAATCTTCTAGAAATAAACTTCTATTTGTCTATTTTCAGTAAAAAATAATTTCAGACGGATTTTATTTTCAGGAAAACAGTTTATTATTATTTTGTACACAATTTTTTGTTGTATTTGGAGAACATTAGATATTTCACTATTTTTTGTTAAATTCAAAAATTTTAACTCCAGTAATTTCCAATCAACCGAATTCCTATCAAATAATCAAAAGGACTCTCTTTATTAAATTTACAACAAATTTGAACAAGTCAAAAATTTAAAATTTATTTTTTAAATTACTAAAAAAAATTAACTGAAATATTTTATTAGTTAATTCACATTTTTAAAACTTTTTTAATCTGCTTAAGGTTGTAAAGAAAAATATAATTTTAGATTGAATGATTTGTTCACAATTCTTTAGCCTGCACAAATTTCTAAGGATTTCATTTTTTTATTACATTTAATAAGAAATTCGGATGTTCTTTAAAATTTCGTAAATTGTCGTTAGACGTACTTTAACTATGGTTTTTATCACATATTTTTCGTGAAAAGTTAAGTGATAAAGTATATTCTATATATTAATGCAAAGATATAAATGAGAAGCATGATCAAAAATTCTTTATATTAATCAAAGTGATCTACGATGTTCAAAACAATACGAATGAATATAAATTGCATTTTAGATGTCAAAGGCATCAGTCTTTTAGAATCTACAAACATTATTTAGAGCTCTTTAAAATACTAAATTTGAATGTCAGTGATATTTTTATCATCAGGACAAGTGGAATGCTTGGGTATTTTCCATATTAATAAGATTCCTTCTTTGGAGTTGGAGGTATTATTAAATTCCTCTTGGATTTATATCAGACAAAAGCACCTACTCGGGGATCTAAAAACAAATTGAGGTGTTGAACACGTCGGGAAGTCTGTAGTTGTAGTTTGATTATCTGTGAACTGGATTGAAAAAAAAAAGTCTCCTTTTCTTTATTAAATCCTCAAACTAAAAACATAGCCATTTATGAAATATTTGGTTTATTTTATTGAAAGTCTTATAAAAGAATTATACATTTAAATAGAAGATTAATATAAATTGTAAATAAAATCACACGAGAAAGCAAAGTTTGAAAATTCGCATTAAATTCTTATTTTCTAAAATTCGTTGCTTTAAAACCTTTATGTTGTTATTTTGTTACCGAGGTAGCAAATCTATTTTAAATAAATAAGAAATAGGAAACTCTGACACTTAATAAAATTAAAGTAAGCAAAGATAAAAGAACGATCTCATGCCCTGCATTAGTTTTCTTATTGTGTGTGTGTTTTGAAGAATTACCTTTAATTAAAGAGATGAGTTATATATATATATATATATATATATATATATATATATATATATATATATATATATATATAATGACTCACATAAAATTTTCTTACTTTGTAACTAATAACGGAAAAGAATGAGTGATAAAGAGAGAGTTAAAAAGAGATGAAAAAAGAATTTTTGTTGAATTTTACAAGATAATTGTAATTCCAGAATTAACTACACATGTACGAATACTTCATACAGCATCATCTCTTTTTATTTTTAAAGAAACTGAATAATCTAAACTGCATGTATTTCATTAATGTTATCTTGAACAACCTACTAATTGTACCTTTTGCTATAATTTAAGAGTGGTAGAATTTCCAGTCTGAAAACAATTCTCTTTAAAGGTTCCCTTTCTAAGAATCTACGTCAAATGTCGTCGTCATGGAGGCTATATTAGATCTTTAAGCAGATTTGTTCTCCATTATAAATAAGTCTATGTTTATAGTAATGCAAAGAGAAGGCTAATTTTATTAACAATTACAAATACATTCTTTGAGGAGAAATTATAATTAATTGTTCTACTGATGTGAAGATTGTTGTGGTAAAAATAATAGATTGGAGGAAATAATTCGAATAGAATTCAACTAAAGTGTTATTGGTTATAATAAACAGTAATTTGAGATTGGAATTTAATAATACAGAATTAAATATGCTATATTACTAGTAATTTATACAGATATGCACTTTAAAGTATTATAAAGTATAATGTTCCAAAAAAGTATGTAACTATAGTAAATTTGAATTGTTTATACTAATATTCTATTAACTCTGTATATTTTTTTTTAAAAAAATTATTCTTGATTTTTGTTTAAAAAATAGTTAGAATTTAAGTTAGTTCCATTTACAAAGGAAAAAAACTCCCAATAGTTAGGTTATGAAATTCAGAACTACTTTATAAATTATCGTGCCATTGAATAATTGATAAAAGAAAATAAATAACCTTGATATATTATAACTTAGCTTTTTGAAAATATTTATTCCATGTCTTAATTTTGTAATTTGCGATGAGATATTAAGAATAAAATTAGGGATAAAGGGAGTGAAAGCATCATGCATGTATAGATGCTTAAGACACTTATTAATTTAATTAGAAGGTACTTTGACTTTTGTTTTTAATTAAAGTTTTATTCCCATTTCAATATTTTTAGGTTATTCGTAAAATTCAAGGCAACACTGGGGAAAAAGTTCATTCATTGACACCTTAAAATGTTAAATTTTCTTTATTAATATTTGCCCGAATTTTAAGTTCCTGAAAATCAAAATAAGCAAACACATTATTTAAAAATCTTGTCTTATAGACATTAAGAATAGATGCAGATAGCTCATAATTCTTAAAAGAGCTTTGAAAATTTATCATTACATACTATCATTCAGCTTTTGTAAGAACGTTTATTGTTTTATTTTTTTTTTGATAATATGATTAATAACTGCTGATTATTATTTCAAAATATTTCAAGAAGTTGGAGATGTATTAAGCTACATAGAAACTGTGAATCTTAGATAATGGAATTTTTACTGAAGAAGATATGAATTAGGGTTAATTCTGCTTATTGTTTCTCCGAATCTGAACATTCTTAATAATGTTATTGTTTTGAAGGTTTTATTGTTATATTATCACGTGATTTATTATTTTTAAAAAATTATATTTAAATACATTCTGTTTTACTTAAATAAAATGAGTATTTTTAGCAATTAAAGAATATTAGGAGAATTCAACAATATTTCTAAATGTGCTTTAAAACTGGATTATTAAAACACAGAAAACTTTAAAACGTGATGCATTACAAGTAGAAAAATGACCAAGATATAACTTTTTTGTTACAATAATTTTTTCAGAAATAACTTATATATAAATCGGTATAATATATATATATATATTTCCCTTTCTATTATTAAACTGTATTTTATCTATTTTATTTCTTCAATTTTGAAAAGACCAAAAAGCAATTTACAATTTATAAAATGATTAGGTATTTAAAATTTATTTTATGTTATATTAAGTTTGAGATATATTACAAACAGTATTTATGTAAGAAAATTGCCAGTTATTTTCTGTTTTAGCATTTCAGTCCAATATCCCCAAAATAAATTGAATACATATAGTTTATTTTTCATTTTTTGCAATACATTTATATACTTTTAAATACTTAGTTTTCAAAAAAATTAATTATTTGATAAATAAGAAAGTACTTCTGAAAAATGTTTTCAGACTCTAGATTCGAATTTATATCACAATTAAAGAATTATATAAAAGTTAACGAAAAAAATTCTTTTTGTGTAATAAGATTTGAAATATTTCTATAACAACTTTAATATAATATGATTAAAATAACGTCGTTCTCTTCTGCGATCGTTAACATGAAGGGCTCGGTCATTAAAAATAATTTTAAAAAGGCAGAAAAAAATCCCGCGAGGGATTATGAAAGCTTCAATTTTTCTTTAGAATAATAAAATAAATTTCTATAAAACGCGCTAAAAGAAGCAGTATGCTTTATACTTTGAAAGGTTGTAAATAATGTTCTTAAATGAATGCCTTAAAAGTGACCATTGAAAGAGCTTAGAAATAAACTTTAAATCAAGTAATATTTTACTGTAAATATATTTACTACTTATATGTGAATAAGTGCATGTATCAACTAGTTTATTATTATTTTTTAGTTTTGATGAGTATTTGTAGAAGTTCATCGATTGTGAAGTGATAGTACTTGAAATTATAAATACAACTTTGTGTTATTTCTTAACGAAAGAAAAATAGTTTAAAACATATCAGATTTATTAAATTATACATTTTGTATTCGCTTCAGAAGCTTCTAAATATATAAGTATGATTACTTAAAAATGATCCGAAAATAATTGTATACATGGAATACATCTAGGCTGTTAGACATGATCGAAAGAGGCTGTTACTAAAAAGAGACACTCTAAAGTCTATTTGAAATGCTTCAGTTTACCGCCTACTGACCAGTGTTCTTGCTCCAGTGACACAGTCCAGGATGTCAAACATCTGAAACTTGCTTGTACTAAATTCTTTTCCAAAAGACGTACATGCTTGAATTGCCTACAAGAGAATAATATAGCATGGACTCTTCCTTTCTCTGCCTTTGTTCAAAACAAATAATCTTTTACATCATTTTGGGTATACATTAATAGCATTTTTTTCCGTATTATTTAGATTGTAAATTTTGTCTGTTTGCTAACCCCTTACTGTACGTGAATATATATATATATATATATATATATATATATATATATATATATATATATATATATATATATATATATATATACACTCTGTCGCAAAAAAATATATGCACCCAGAAGAAATTGAGCTACATTCACGAAATTTGGTATGCATGTAGTGTATATGAAAATAAACAAATGATTAAAAATTCAGAACAAAATATCATTTTATTAAGCGGTTACAGCTTGCAAAAGGTTAAAAATCAGTAAGTAGTAAAGCCACCTCTGGCAGCTATACAAGCCGAAATTCGGCGTGGCATCGATTCAATTAGATCACTTATGACCCCCTGTGGAAGATCCTGCCATAGTCTTTGCATCTGCGCAGTTAATTCTCCTGTATCTCGGGACGGCTGCAGTTGCCTTCCCAGCGCGTCAGACATGCTCTATTAGCGAAAGATCTGGTGACCTGGCAGGCCATGGTAGGACGTCATATCCTTGAAGACATTGTTGGGAGAGTCGCGCAGTATGTGGACGAGGCATTATCCTGTTGATAAATGGCACCTGGGCGACTTGATAGCATGGGTAGCACAATCGGCGTTAAAATATCGTCCACGTATCTGCGAGCTGTCAAAGTGCCTGAAGGACCACTAAAGATGATCGTGTGTCCCAAGAAATTGCTCCCCACACTGTCACACCTTGTGAAATTGCTGTATGCCGCTCGACAATAAATGCCGGATCGGACCGCTGGCCGGTGCGCCTCCAGACACGTGTGCGGTGGTCATCAGCACTGAGACTGAATCGGGATTCATCACTGAAGATGACACGTCTCCAGTCTGTCACACTCCAAGTTGCCCGAGGTCGGCAAAATCCAGTCGACACTGCCTATGATGTGGGGTCAGTGGTAAGCGTCTTAGCGGACGTCGGCTCCTCAAGCCAACTTCGGTCAGTCGTCTCCTTATGGTTTCTCTTGATGGCACTGGATGTCTGGAAGGAGGTAAGTGGCGTTGAATCGATGCTAGCGACGTTGTTGGTGCCGAAGTGGCCACTCTTCTGATTGCACGATCCTCGCGATCATTTGTGTTCCTGGGACGTCCTGACCCTCCGCGACGGTACACTCTACCTTCTGTGATCCATTGTTGCCAACACCGAGCAACTACCATATCGCTCCGACCGAGGGGGCGGCCGATACGTCTATTCGACCAACCTGCTTCTCTGAGGCCTATTATACGGCCCCTATCAAAGTCCGTCAGCTGCTCGTACTGCCGCCGGTTACGTCTTAGAGGCATCCTAAGTCTCAATATCGTCTATCAAAGTCATCAGATTCGTTTGGATAGCCGTACGGCGCTCGTACTCATGCTTTTTAAACTCTCCCCAGTTGCGCAACTAATATGCGCATAGCACTTTTAGCCTTGTCTCATTGGCTTCGAAATTTTAATCATTTGCATATCTCTTACCAGACTACATTCTTGCCGAGTTTCGTGATTGTAGCTTGATTTCTTCTGGGTGCATATATTTTTTTGCGACAGAGTGTATATATGTGTGCGTATGTATGTATATATGTGTGTATATGTATATGTATGTATATATATGTGTGCATATATGTATGTTTCTACATGTATACGTATGTATATATATATATGCATATACACTGCTGGACAATTGCTAAGGACGGATCACAAATTGCTATGTAGCATAACATTAAGCGAGACATGAGGCCTAGTAGGATAAGATATAGTTGCCACACTGTTCAGCAATTAGAATAAAGAATATTTATTGTTCTGGAAAGTACAAAAGCTGTGAAACATCTGAAAGAAAAAAAAATGTTCATTTGATCTGCGCACGGAGAAATGGAACAATGCATCTAAAAGTCAGCAGGCACCTTAAAGAAAGGTATCAGTACGGGATATGTCCACCGTGGAGTGTGATGCAACATTCCCCACGTCGTACCATACTTTGCATAACATTATCCAGCAGCTGTTGAGGCAATTTATCCCATTCCTCTGTGAGTGCACGGATGAGGGTGTTCTTGTTTGTCGGAGGATAGTTTCGACCAGCAACTTGTCCCAAAGCATCCCACACATTTTCAATACGGTTTAGATCTGGAGAACGCGCTGGCCATACGAGACGTTGAATACCCTCGCTGTCTAGACAATCCTGAACAGCGAGTGTTCGATGACATGTTGCGTTGTCGTCCATAAAAACAAATTTATCACCGACAGCACCACGGAAAAGACGAACATGAGGAAGTAGAACTTCATCAATGTATCGTTGGCCCGTCATAGTCCCATTCGCAACCACATGTAGGCGAGTGCGGCTATTGATCATGGTGCCGGCCCACACCATGATACTGCATGTCGGATATCGGTCCTTTTCCTGGATATTTTCTGGACGATAAGCATTACCACTCTCGCGCGAGATCAGTTGGCGTCTACAATCCGATGACAGACTGAACCTACTCTCATCTGAGAATAGTACGCATGCCCAGTCGTGTTCAGTCCAATTGTGATGCTCACGACACCATTGCAAACGGGCAGTACGGGGCTGTCTGGTCAATGGGACACACACAACAGGTCTGCGTGCGTATAGTCCTCCTCCCCTCAAACGTCTGGCAACAGTTTTTCGGGAGATCTGCTTTCCTGAGGCAGCAAGAAACTGATTTGCCACCTGCTGAGCTGTGGTGCGCCTGTTCCTTTTTTGCTGATAGGACGATATATCTGTCTTCTGCGGGCGTCGTACTTCTAACACGACCTCCCCGTGCCGTCTACTACATTCCAGTAGTTTTAAATCACTTCCACAGCCGTGAAACAACGCTGTGAGCGATGTCGAACTCTCTGGCAACATCTGTTATTTTTCGCCCTTCTTCGATCTTTCCAATAATTCGGCCACGCATAAAATCATCTATGTGATGTCGGGAAGACATGCCAAAAATTTTAAGTTCGTCTATTAAATCTTTCCTGTAAAACTTTGACTTGAAACAACAACTGTCCACACGCGTCAAAACCTTTAAAGCTCTTATGAACGCTATCACGGGATGAACAGACGTAGGAAAAAATTTGCATTCTCATACTTCTTCTTACTAATATCCCGCACTTATTCTAATTTTCCACATTTTGCTTCCTTTCATTTTGAGGTTGCTATGGATGATAGTGTTATCCGTCCTTAGCAATTGTCCAGCAGTGTATATATGTTTCTGCATGTATACCTATGTGTGTGTGTATGCTTTATCTATTTGTATTTGAAAATTTTTATTATGATCATGTTTCCTAATCTTCGCAATTGTATAATTTTAATTACTGAATGTCTCCGTTTGCATGTGAACAATCTTGTTTTTTATTCTGTATTTATTTTATTTGCATCCATTTCTTCTTTTTTCGTTTCTTTTCCCTTTTGATTCCCATTTGTATGTATATCCTTCTACTTAAGTGAGTGATTGATTATTAACGTCGCACTGTTTAGCTACACGAGGCTGTTGGCGACGGACCACGTAATTTTGAACCATGGTCGAGTGACGTGGACGACATCTGAGCAGGCACCCCTTCTCCTAACTACCACACTACACCAACGGGAGGACGTTTCAGCTCTCGACAGATTTAACGTGCATCTCTACCCTACACGGCGGGTCTTTAGTGGTACTGGGCTCGAACTCGTGACAAGGCAAGCCACGGTCCGATACCTATACCACTTGGCTACCACGGCCACTCCTTCTACTTGAAACTTCCCACCACTATTGATTGAGTATTGACGCGTTTGTAAGCCTTGTGTTATACTTGTCGGCACACAAGGAGTCTACCTAGAGTTTAAAAAGAAAATACCAGTAAACGAGAAATTATTTCTGTTAAATTATTTTACGTATTTAAATTTAGTGCTTTGTTCTTATAAAATGGATTTTAGTTTCCTAAGAAATACGAACTTTTTTTGTGTACTGATTTTTGTAAGAAGAAATTTAAATTACTGATGTTTATTGTTCATTTTTACTCCACCTCTTAAGAGAAATATGAGATCTATTAACGATGATCTTCATAGTTTTGAACCATGATCAAACGATGAGGACGGAATTTATTTTTCGCTGCTTCAGCAAATCGTTTTCTCAGTTTGGTTACACTATCGATTGGTTTAAAATAAACTTTCTTTTATATAGTCCCAGTAAAAAAACCGATTATCTTAAATCTGGTGAGCGAGCTGGACATGAAATTGAACCAGGACATCCAATCTATCTTCCGTGATATTTCATGTCCAAATATTCCAGTACATGATGCGCAAAATGTGCAGGCAACCATCTTGTTGAACCCACATGTCCCTGTAGATGTTAAGTGGCATATTTTTCAGCAGGTCTGATGAATTGTTTCGGAGAAAACTCAGGCAGATGTCTCCATGTAAAGTTTTGTGTAACTCAAATGGTTAAATTACTTTCCGATTAATAATATTGTCTACATATCGACTTTTAATTGAAAATGGGACCAGACTTTAAGCATTAGATGCGAAATCTCCAAGTGCCATTCATGCAAGTTGTGTGTAAGTTTAAATATCTGTTCTTTTTAAATGGGGATTCATCAGTCCACAGCATTTTGTTCAGGAGAGAATTTTAGAACTTCTCTATTTTTCGCAACCATTTTTCTATAAAACTCGAGCTTCAGAGCTTAGTCAGAAGGTAAAAGATTTTGTGCACGTTGCATATATGATATGAATGAAATTTGTGTGTGTGTTTTTAAATACATCATAAGCAATATTTTTCGGTACTCCTGTAGTACTTTTAATTGAAAATTGAAGTATTGGGAATGTTTTTTTAATTTGATCGAAAATGATGTCATCGTCGTATTTCTGAGGTCTTCCACTGAACATACGAGCACTAGGAAATCGTTGCTGATTCATGGAGTAAACATTATTTGAGTTTTTTTTAAATGAAATCATTTTTGTAAAAAAATTGTTATGGTTAGAAAAGTAGCAAATGTGTTGTACTATTTTAGTCGTCACTAAACGGAATATCATTTGAAATAATTTGCTTAGAGTTGTATGTAATATTTGTCCTTTTATGGAGCGTCAAAGTTAGGTGTTATTTTCTCAAATCGACTCATACAGAGTTAATTTTAACTAAATAAGCTCGTGTTTTTGCTCGATTTGTGACTAATTAATATCATTGCTACGTAAGACCACGTTAGGGAAAAATCTCTGTAAAGTTATGAGATTCACGGTCACAGTACCTATTGATGTAAAAGACAGTGTCAACAGAGATGTTATAAAAATGAAGATATTCTGCAAAATATAAAAATTCTCTATGATTGTTATGGATAGAAGAGAATAAGTATTATATCATTTTGGAATCTTAATTAAATGGACCATCCTTTGAGAAACTTAACTGAGGCTGTGTGTAAAATATTTCTTTTTATGGAGAGTAAAAGTTAGGTGCAATCATTTTCTTAAACCTTGACTCATTCAAACTACGTTAATTTTACTAAGCGAGCAAATCATTTTGTCCGACTTGGGCCTGTAATAAATATTACGCCTATGTAAAGTGATGTCAGTGAAAAAACATGTAAAATTGTGAATTTTGTGGTCCCAGTATCTAATGATGTGATGGAGAGAGTCAATTTTCCACTTTTTCCAAAAATATGCTCACCTTCACTTAAGCAAAAGATAGGGAGTTTTGTAAAAATTTTTTCCCAGAACAGATATGACCCCACCTTTCATTTCGTGCCAACTTATCGTTCAGTTTCGGAATACCCCGTACATATGCATTCTGAATATCTTGTGAAACTCTCCTCACGTATGTTATTTTCCCTTCCACAATACTTTATTTGAGGGTAAATGGAGCTTTAGAAGCTAAGTTCGTTTCTCAGCATGAACTTGAAAAATTAGATTGTGACAATTAAAGAAGATGTGATCAGGGTTACTAGATTAGAGACACTTTCGCTATTGGCGATAAATTTAACGAAAAATATGATATCGCCAAGGAATTATTGAACAGGCTCTAGGATCGACCCTTCTTGAAATTTCCATGAGGTTATGTGTATAAAGGACTTTTGAAACAAAAAACAAGGTCAGTTCAGTTCAGAAGAATGTTAAGTAGAGATCAGAATTTGTTTGTGTGTTGCCAGCGATAAAAGAGAGAGATTTTATCTGTGAGTTACAACTGCTAGTGGAACTGCTCAACAGTGTTGCCAGATCGTGTGATTTTTCGCGAATTTTGCTACTTTTAAAATCTTTTCGTTACTTTCTTTATCCTATTGATACTTCGCGAATTTTATGCTACTTCACTTGAAGATCCCGCTATTTTTTGCTACTTTCAACCATATATAAAAAAGTTTTGGAACAAATTTCGGAAAAATCGGAAAAAAATAGAGACTAGTTTTCAAAGAAAACATGAAGTTGAGGTATGTTTCATCACTCCGAAACGATACGAAACGCTATAATTTCTCCCCCCTCCCAACCGCCACGAATCGGAGCATATCTAAGCGGGACTCTTCTCTCTTATCACTCTTTTCCACTGCAAGTGGTAGAAAAAAAAGAAATGATGGGATTCTTTCTAATCCCGATAGAAGCATGGAATTGAAACATGTAATATTCTTAACAAATAGGCTTGGAGAGAATTTCTACATAAATATTAAACTGGAAAAGCAATTGTGAAAGGACAAATTCTTATAGAACTAAGTAAATTGTATAATTATCATCAACGGTACTGCATTGAATTAAAGAATAAAAATCTATTTTTGTAATTAATTTACTTTGCAGTGCTGGACTTATAAAAAACTGCATACTATGACAAAAGTAAGCACTCGTCATCTAGAGAGATTGTGTGATAAAAATCTGATTAAATCACTTTTGATTCTAGGGATTCTAAGGAGCTCAAAGCCTGACTGACGCCAAGTACATATTAGGACTTTTGGTCCCAAAACTGACTTTGCAAGGGGCCTTAATATTTTCCGCTACTCCGATGCATAGATTATTCTCTTTCCAATCAACTACTTTTCTTACATTCCCTTTACTTAAATTAATACAAGGATAGAACTAAATATTGTTAAATTACAGCTGCCAATTTTAGCAGAATTTGAGTGGACTAATTTACTCTTTCAAAGTGATCATGTTGATCATTGAAAATTACTGAAATCATTAAAAGATTGCACCCAACTCTTTTAAGAAGAATAATTTACCCTAAATGTGTGAATCTCCAAGTTGGCATGAATTTAACAAGCATTTATTTGCCTATCGAAGTACTTGATGGATGTCTTTTTGAATAAACTGACAAGCAAAAGTAAAATAATTTCTACAGAATCTACTAAGGAAATCTATCAAATATGTCATAATTTTCTCAAGGTTTCATGTGAGCAACGTTTAAACAGAATCCCTTCAAATTAGAGAACTTTAAAAAAGATAAAGAATTTTTCCCCTGATATTTTTTAAAACTCAAATCGTCCTTTTTTTTTCTTTAGAATTAGTAGACCAATCTAAATTATATGTTCTGGAGAATCAACGGAGAGAGAGAAAATCTTTTAACATACAGTTGAAAGATGTGTTTTTCTATCTGAATCTGAGCTTTTAAATGATGGAGAATTATTTTGGTGTCCTATTTTTATTATAAAAGACGCAGTTAGAAATCCATTTTTAAGAGATTCAGATATATTTGCTTTAAAGCTTTACAGCCTACCCACAAATAATGCCACTGTAGAAAGGGTATTTTTCAGAGTGACGTCAAAAAATACAAAATTAAGGAATCGAATGTGCCTCGAACTGTTTGAGTCAATTCTCAGAATCAAAATGACAGGGACTTGCTGCGTTGATTTCATTCCATCGCCACAAATGCTTCAGTATAGTTCAGATATTTATAAAAAAGACACAGCAGATCACAATACTTAGCAGGAAGAATTTGAATGTATTTTAAATGAATTAAATAATTAAAGCCTTTTAACGTAGTTTTACAAAATTAAAAAAAATTATATTTATGAATTGCAAATGAAAATCGATTCGCTATTCCCCCCTCCTATTCGTGCTACTTTTCTGCATAAGTCTCTGGCAAATCTGCTGTTTTATAGAGGCGTTTTTTGAACGCTGTAAAGCTTATTTATAACAAATCAGTTTTGCCCTATTGTTAATAATCTGTTTTAATAGTTCATCGTGTATTTACGACGGTTTGTTCTTCGTGCTGTAATCTGTTTATCATTGTCCATTAATAAATCTGTTATTATTTAATTAACCTGAATCGTCGGATTCTTGGCGACATTTAGAGAAATCAGTGCTCAGATTCATAACTCATCATCGGCTACGTTGGCCGAAATTTTTACTTTGGGCCACAGATGCCTTAAGAAAAATGTTAAAGTTGAATTATATACCATTATATTTCTCAAGACAGCTTTTGGGGGAATAAATCATGTTAAAACTTCAAACTAGAGAATATGAGATCGTTGAATATTTTTTTCTACGCAACGTGATTTTCGAATGTATCGTAGATTAAATTTTCGTCGTTTATAAAATTTCAGATTTTTTTTGACACTGTAAAAACTGTCGTGCTCCTTCTGACAAATAATGAAATATCCTTTTCTCTCCATATTTTCTTTATCATTGAACAGAAAATTTGAAATAAAGGTAATAAATACACTTTAGGTTTATTTAACTTTAAAGAAATATATCACTGAATTTCTACAAAGAAATTGATTTGGGTCGTAACCGACCCTTGCGGTACTTGTGCCGAGTGAATGCAAATAAAATCAATCCAAAGTTCCGGAGTGGGATTTTAAGGGAATTTCTTCGGAAAGTAGTTGAAAGATTTTCGCATGGATTTCTAGAAAAATAATCTATTTTACAGGTTATGGGAGAAAGAATATAGAGAATAAAAAAAACGTTATATAAAGATTTTTAAAATAGTTGTGTGTTTGAATGTTATAAGTGTTATATATATATATACCGAAAGTAAATAATACAGGGTGTTTTTTAGAGGTATAGAACTTTAAATTGCAATAAAACAGCGATGTATTATTTGACTGACATGAATTTTTTTTATTCGAAAGATAATCTTGTGGCATTACATTTTAAATATGATTTCTGGCATAGGACTGCTACGGCTGGCTCGGATGTAGTCCAATCTGGACGTCCAATTTTCGATGACTTTTTCCAACATTTGTGGCGTATATCGGCAATAACACGGCGAATGTTGTCTTCCAAATGGTCAAGCGTTTGTGGCTTATCCGCATAGACCAATGACTTTACATAGCCCCACAGAAAATAGTCTAGCGGTGTTAAATCACAAGATCTTGGAGGCCAATTCACAGGTCCAAAACGTGAAATTAGGCGGTCACCCAACGTGTCTTTCAATAAATCGATTGTGGCACAAGCTGTGTGACATGTTGCGCCGTCTTGTTGGAACCACAGCTCCTGGACATCATGATTGTTCAATTCAGGAATGAAAAAGTTAGTAATCATGGCTCTATACCGATCACCATTGACTGTAACGTTGTGGCCTTCATCGTTTTTGAAGAAGGATTCCACCAGCCCATACAGCCCACCAAACAGTCAGTTTTTCTGGATGTAACGGTGTTTCGACATACACTTGTGGATTAGCTTCACTCCAAATGCGGCAGTTTTGTTTGTTGACGTAGCCATTCAACCAGATGTGCGCTTCATCGCTAAACAAAATTCGCTTATGAAAATCGGGAACAACGGCAATCTCGTTTTGGACCCATTCGACGAATCTACGCCTTGCTTTATGATCGTTTTGATGAATTGCCAAACCAAACTGAGAATAAATCACTTGACAGCTGTTAAACAGCATCTTGGAAAGTAATGCCAACTTAAACTTCTATACCTGGAAAAAAACACTCTTTACTTAAGGAAGTAAAAAATAGAGTATTGACTCAATTTGGATATAGTTTATAGATTGGTGTAAAATATTAGTTAAAATTCTTAAAATTTGCATAAGTCTTATAATTGGAAAACTATTAATATTTTACAGATTATTTATATTATTTTAAATTCTCCCTCCAAGTATTTCTGAAGTTTAGTTAAAATTTAATATTTCTGTTTAATTTCCTGGTAATATTTTAAAATAGATTGTAATATTATTATTCTTAATTTTATTTCAAATTTATCATTCTTAATTATTCATTTTTATTTTTGGTACTGAATTTTTTTTACGTTCTGCATAACTGTACACAGTTGCTTAAAATTTTAATTCTTTTATTTTAAATATAATTCTATGATAATTTTCATCATCTTGGGTCCTAAAGCTGTTTATGAAAAATAAACGATGCATTTGTAAAAGCTCTTGCAGATCTTATAACAAGATTTTTATATACAGTTTTTTTTAGTTACAGTATATGGCGCATAGATGCTTTAAAAACCCAAGGATTCTAGTGATTAATTTTTTTACTTTTTTATTTCATTACATTTTGTTGTAGTATTTAGATCTTTAACCAGATATGACGAAATAAAAAAGCGCATCTGTGTTTTATTAACTATAGAGATTATTACTGTGGAAAATAAAAACGTAAAGGTTAAAACTTACTATATTCAAACATGTATTTGATAAAGTGTACATTTTACCATTTAAAAAGGCCATTGTTGCAGAATATTATTTTATCTGAAAGTAAGAGATGCATACAAAAATAATAGGAACACCCATTGAAAAATGAGTCATCCTTCGGCCTTCTAAGAAAAGGCCGCCACGCGTCGCAACAGTGTGCCACATTGTAGTTGTAGGTGTAACCTAGTAGGCGTTTTGAGGACCACTGTGTCAAGGTTTACAATACTCTACACAAACCTGGCTAAGGTGACATTTGTGAAGCACAACAGTGATCGAAAGTCGAAATTGAAGGACCGTGAGAGACGAGTGTTGAAGAGGATAGTCCCCCGGAAAAGTAAGACTATATAGTCGCAGATAACGTCCGAGATGAATACCCACTTCCAGATTCCCGTATCCCTGGAAACTATTCAACGGGAACTGACTGCATGTTGTAAACATTCATGGCAGAGTAGCTAATCCAAAACCCTTAGTTTTGGCATGGAATACTATAAAGAGACCAGAGTGGTGCTGAGACCACCTAAACCGGACACAGTTGCAATGAGAACAAGTCATCTGGTCTGATGAATCTTTATTTACATTATTCCAGACCACCTGACGTTTGTTTGTCGGGCAAAAATCGGCAGAAGCATTTCATGTTGACTGCCTGGCTCCAACTGTGAAACATGGAGGAGAATCTGTGATAGTGTGAGGCGCAATATCTTCCTGTGGTTTGGGGCCTCTCATTGTTCTTGAGGGAGATGATCACAGGCGACCACCATTGAAGCATTCTCGCAGATCATCTTCACCTTATGCTTCAGTCTCTCCTTTTGTTAGAACGTCCTGTGTATCAAGATGACAACGCCCCCTGTTCATACGTTTCGCTGTGTTCAAATATGATTACATGAGAATGATGATGAAGTGAAACATCTAAAGTAGTGTCCCTAGTCACCTGATTTGAACAACATTGAGTGTTTATGGTTTTTTTTTAGTGAACAAAGTCCATGTTTGGTTTCCTCCTCAACGCACACTCTCCGGACAAGAGACGGCTCTGCTCGAGGAATGAGTGCCAATTTCGATGGACTTTATTTGTGAATCCCACATCAAATAAAAGCTGTCATTCAGGAAAAAGGGGGCCTTATACTAATAAAATAATGCCCTTTTTCACAGGTGTTTATAGTATTTTATCTTACCTGTGCATATAAGGCTTGTTACAATTATTTTTAATTGTATAACTTGTTAAAATTTGCATTTAATTATTAGTTAAATAATATGTCATATATAATTATAAAGAATATTGTAATACATTGTGTAGAGAGGAAGAGCAATATTCATATTCATACACCAAAATATTAATAAATGATTAATCATATTTCACATATGAAATATGACCAACATTTTTACTTTAAATTTTGCTCAAATAATACGGTATAGATTATTCTTGAAAAAAAGTTTTATATCTTTGTAGAGTGAGGTCAATTAGAGTTAAAATATTACTTCAATAATCAGAAATCATAACGACATTCAAGTATTTATTTGATACTATTTTAATATGTGGCAATCTATTTTTAGAACTCTCTCTGAAAAATATCCGCTTATTATTTTCAAGTATAAGAAATCAATAAGAAATACGTTTTAACTCGATATAATAGATGGTATTGACTGAATGTCCACTTTCCGATCTGCTTAAATCATGCTTCAGTTACTATTATAAATACTTGATAAAATTCCTCAAAGGGAATAATTTAATTTCAAAAGAAAGCAATTTGCACATTCCAGATTTCCTTTAATCTATGTTTCTTAATTAAAATATTTTCTTATATAATTTTGTGCATTGGAAGTGTTCTACTTAAAGTTATATTCCAGAGAAAAGATTTACATTTGCCCTAAAGAATAATTCTTTTTTTAATTTTAGATTTTCGCAAGGCAATCTAGATATATATTATAAATACGAAAGTTTGTGATTATGTTTGGGAGTCTTTCACGCAAAAACAACTAACTGAATGGATTTTAATGAAAAATTACAGTAATATAGCTTATACATCAGAATAACACATAGGCTGTAATTTATAGCATAGGCCATAATTTATAAAGATATTGTGAGAAGTGTCCAAAATATAACTATATTTGTCAAGTAAGTAGGAAAAAATTCTGCCATTTGAAAGCAATTCTGGCGTGCGCTGCAAAAAAGCCCACGTCAGCATATATCTATCTTTTGTTTGTGAAAGAACCCTTTTTATTTTGGCTACGCAAGGCGCTCGCTTCTAATTATTCTCTGTGAACAACATAATTCCTAATTCTTTTTTATTTCAGACTCAAACTAAGTTTTGAAGTTTGATCTCTCTTTATTTGAATGTTTTTTTAATGATTTTACTATGCACATTTGGTGGTAAGAAATTGGTCTTTTTTCAAAATAAGTACTTTTATTGCTACTGGTACTTACAGTAGATAAACTTTGTCTTTCACACTACATCATTTGGACATATGGGAAGGAAAATAGTTTTGCAGCAGATATGCGTTTTCAGCGGATTGCAAAGATTATTTTTGTCCCGAAAAAATAGTTAATGTCAAAGTTTAAGTGTCTTATGTTTTTGTATGTTAATGAAGACCTTAAAAAACGATTTGACTATTTATTTTAAGAGAACGGTGTACATAATTAATTTTACAGTAGAATATCTTTAATTTATTATCTCTAACGGATTAAATTTCCCAAAGTGGAGTATTTCGTTTATATATGTCCCTTAATTTTCAATGTAGTGATCCAAAAAAAATATTGCATTAAAAAAACTGCAGTAAATCATAATGCGTTGGATAAACTATTAACTTGCATCACGCCCTTACACGGCGGGTCTTACAAAGCTCTAATAAAGCTCGAGCTATGAAAGTAGCTTGACATTTGCCACCTTGACTCTATCGTTATCATTTCGCTGTGTTTTTCATTGAATCGTCATATAGCCATTATAATTCAAGAAACGGCGTTGCTTGCGAATATTATAATTTTAACATAAAATAAATACAACAGAAAGTAATATTAATGTATTACTCTTTCAGATATATATTATTTACACTATTTTAAGCGTTCATTACGCAAAACTTTTAACAATGTGTTACTTTTGCTGAGCAGAGATCAGCTTAGGGAGGTATTTTCAAAAATCGACCCTCAAGAGTGTTACGGGGAATTATAACCCCCCCTTTTTATCGGCTATTAGATCTACATACTTAAAATTTAACAAATGTGTTTCTTTCTTTCTTTTTTTTTGTTTAGCTGATATATGCAAAAAGCTTTTTTTGTTTAATTTGCAATTCACGTAAAATTAACTCATTAAAAACTTCTTTATCCTTCAATCTGTGTTGTTTAGTTTTTCAGTTTACCCGTGCGAAGAACGGGTATAACAGCTAGTACAAAATATATACTAAATATGACAACGTTTACCATTAATAAAAAAAATTAAACCATTCATGCCGCATCTTATGTATATTAATGGTGTAATCATAAAATGATTGCGTTTCTTATTAAGAATCTGTGCAATAAATAAAAGTAAAAGTCATTCTTTATTAAAAATCATGATAATAATGAATAGAAATAAATTTTATTACCATGCTTAATTTGTACTATAAAAATTAATTAACATTAAAACAAAAGCATTGAAACAAATTAAATAACTATATCAGAATTAACATTACTCTTCAAACAAAAATTAGTATTTATGTCTGCTAGTTCACAATAAATTACTTTGTCTCATAATTTAATTTTCCCTGCTTGAATTTTCAGATGAATTTCAGTCTTAGAAATAATTTTATTCCAAATATGTATTAAAAGGAATTTATAAATTTTTGAGTGTTGGAATAATTCCCAATAATCGACTACATTAAATATGGACTGGCGTTTTTTACACAGAAGTAGTACCAAAAGTCAACCAAGGTCTATTTTTGAGAAACTGTTAAATGTGATCACAGCATTTTTATGAAGTTTTACGATTTCATTAGGTTGAACCTTGGAATACCTTGGTAGTGTTGAACCTTCGTAGTGTTTTCCATACAAATTTTGAATCAAATTATTTTTATAAATATTCCCAATTTCATTTAAAATGAAATGAAAATACGCTTTATAAAAATTAAATAAAATAAAATGAAGCAGTTCTATAGAAATTTTTAAGTGTAAACCATTGACCCCAATTTTCACCAAGAACTAATAATGAAGCAAATGATTACATTTTTACCAAGCAATCAAAAAATGCATTTATTCATTTAACTGAAATTTTCGTTTTTCTTTGTTGACATATACTTAAAATTTTGATGTTAATTTATTCAAACATACCACTAGTAGCTAACGCCCATCATTGGGTTTTAGGCCGTTGGGTGACGCTCTGGCTCTCATGGTAATCTCAATGATTGAGGATTGTCCAATTTTTTCGAGGTGATCTGAGTCTGTTATCTCATGCCCGCAGAGTAGCATTTTGGAAGGGGATGGGAAGGTTGTGATTTTTACAGCAAGTGGAAGATTGTCAGTAACCAAACATTGACATTTTTCCCTTTAGATAGTTCTGTAAAGCGCTATTTGCACCATCTGGAAACGGTTAGGCTAGTTTGGACCTTTGAGGACATCAGAAAGAATGGACATGGAGGTCAGGCGAGGGTTGTGTGCAGCTTGGGCATTCTATCTATTTTTTCCGTGAAGTTAAGGTGTGGCTGGAGATTCACTGAAACATTAAATTCCACCTTTGGTTTACAAAGTGTTCTAGTTTTCTGCACTAGATTATTATTGTTTAGTATGTTGTATAGACGTTTGGTGGGCAGTGACGTAACGTACACTTAGAGAAACTCCCGCATCGTGAGGGGGCAGGATTCTAGGAGACCCAAAGCTTGTTGTAACGGTTTTGCTATCCTTTGTAAGATATGGCTTAGGGCCCAAAACCTGATTCTGCAGGGAGGCCCTAACATTCTCCGTTACGCCACTGTTGGTGGGGTAGGTGGTAGTCTAACGGAGAATATTAGGGCTCTCCCTGCAACGTCAGGTTTTGGGCCCCAAGGCGGATCTTACAAAGTATTGAAAAACCATAACTTTTGGGTCCCCTAGAATTCTTGGCCCCCAACGATGTGAGGGGGGATTGCGAGGGTATACGTTGCGCCAATGGTTGGCAACCTTTTTTTTAAAGCTATGCCCTTCTAGTGCAATGAGATGGCACTCTATTCAAAAAGACATATTTTTAGACATATCCTGACAGTGAAATCTTTATTATCGAAATATGTTTTTATTTCGAAATCTTTGAAAACTTTAATAACAAAAAATTTCTTAACGAATATAATATAAATAATAATAAATAACTAATGATGTAACCAAAGCTTATTTTATAATAAAAAAACACTTTTTTTGTTAAAAGATTAGATAATGTTTTTTTTTCTGAAATTAAACTGAAAACATCTGTGCAAAATATCTATATTTCTGTACCTAGGAAAATGTAGTCACTTGTACTGAATTCTTAAGTTTTTAACTTTTCTTTCCCTTAGATTTATACTCTTTACTAAAAGCTTGGCATTTGGTAAGCCTTACTGCTGAAATATATATTGATGTAAGCACAGTAACCTGTATTCTGGATTAAATTTTAAAATTAGAATTGGGATTTTTTTGCTGTGTTAATTTAATGAATCAGGGGATTTGATTAACTCTTCTAAACTAACTAAAATTGAAATCCAATCTCGTAGTAAAGTTCATGGAAATTTAATGAAAACATATATTTTTGAACAAAATTTGAGGAGAAAAGAATCTATAATTGAGCGGCACGACAAAAAAAGTAGAAAAAAGAACGGAAACCATCACTTAGAATGTAAGGGGATTATGAAAGGATGTCAGAATGATTTTACATTACTGTAGTTATGGAACGCCGGGATTGTCAAATATACCATGGCCCTCTCTTCATCAGTTCCGCTAGCACTTAAATCCAGACTAATATACATAGTTTAACTACAATATTTTTCATTGTTTAACTCAAATATAGTACATGTCAAAAACTTAAGCACAACAGCAATTTTCAAAACGAATTTGAATTATTCAATAAAACTTAAATACATGTTTATATGTGACATGAATTGCAATCTTAAAAATTGCGTTTTTCTTAACTTTGGTTCAAATTGTATTTGAAAGTATAGAATTGAATATATGAGCACGCACGCACACACACACATTAGAATATCAAAAGTTTAAGTATAATAGTTAATTAGTTTTAAAGGCAAAAGAAAACAGAAAAAGAAAAAAAGTGAAAAATATATCTGACCTATTGTTCCAAATCTGGAACTTATATAAACAGAAAGAAGGAGGAAATAGAGCAATATGAATAGAAGGTATCATGGAAAGAATATTAAGTGTATCAGTAGAGGAGTTTTTGTAAGCTTTTGTGATTTTTTAAAGGTAAATACTTTGGAGGGATTTAAGTTTTCGAATTTGAATTGAGATCATTGACCTCGTGAGAGTGGTGGCCGCGGTAGCCGAGTGGTATAGGTATCGGACCGTGGCTTGCCTTGTCACGAGTTCGAGCCCAGTACCTCTGCAAACCCGCCATGTAGGGCAGCGATGCACGTTAAATCTGTCGAGAGCTGAAACGTCCTCCCGTTGGTGTGGTGTGGTAGTTAGGAGAGGGGGTGCCAGCTCAGGTGTCGTCCACGTCACTTGACCATGGTTCAAAATTACGTTGTCCGTCGCCAAAAGCCCTCGTGTAGCTGAACAGTGCGACGTTAATATTCAATCAATCAATCAATCACCGTGAGAATGATCAACAAACACATGCCTGAACAAAAAAAAAGGATTGAAAGGAATCACTGAACCTATACTATTACAGCACTCACATTATATTGTCTGCTAACTTTACTCCTTGATTCTTTTCGAAGTTCGGGCCAATTAGTATGCAAACAGATCAAGGCTTTCTAAATCCCACTTTTTTCATCACCAAATATGATATTCAGTTATTTATCATCAAAAGACGTGCAGTTTTGCTCATTCTAATCGAGCGTCTTTATTTTGATGTTTCAATCATATTAATCGAGTAATCTTAACTAGGGAGAGTTCATGCACTCGGTACGGGGTGTAGTGACCCCAATCCTTGGGGGGAGGGGGGGACGCAGTGATCCAAGTCCTCTTCTTTATAATTATTATCGTAAATGATAAAAATCGTAATTTTAGTGAATAATTTAAACAAGAGAAAGTATACTTATCTACTTTTATGGACTTTTCAATTATTCTTTGATAATTTGAGAAAAAATCCGATCAAACTGAACTAAAGAATTTCAAACGTGTGTGACTTTAATAAAAGGCGCAAATCAGAAACACTTTCCACTAACATTATAAAAATAATATTTGCACCAAAATTGTCATATTTTGTTAAAGTTATTGTAGTTTTATTGTTAAAGTTATTGTAGTTTTATTGTTAAAGTTATATTAGTTTTATTGTTAAAGTTATTGTAGTTTTGTTGTCTATGTTATTGTAATTTTATTGTCCTTAGATGATCGATAAATAGAATGATGAACTTTTTCTTGCTTATGTCTTTTCGACAGAGCGCTTTTGTGTCTTGTTGTAAACTTGTAGCTACACATATTTTTTGATGAAGTTCTTTAAACAGCATTTGCAAAATCTTCCTTTCAGCTCAAACCTAACATGTGTGTTCGTCGCTTTTCTCAAATTTACCTTCGCTATCATGATTACTATCCGTTATTTCATCTGGTCCTTCCTTGCTTGATCAGTTTCAAATTTATCCAATAGATATCACAGATGTTCCATTTCTTTTTTATATTCTGTTAATTTACATTTATAAACCATAATGAGTCGTAGAATACAACATTTAAAACCATGTGCTTCTCAAACTTTCAATATTTGTGACCCAATATTCAATCATAATTTTCCTCGTGTCCCCCTCCATACAAATAACAATGCATTGAATTTAATAATTCTATACTTTGACCCTATGGCTACAATATAACTTTAACCTCTTAAGTGTTACCAACGTATATATACGACTCGCTCAACCAATGTGTTAAATTCCCGGACGTGTATATACGTCTCGCTCAATTGGTGCATTGAATTCGGATTTATTTACACTTTTTTCCTAAGTACGATCTTTTTTTTGTGTGTGTGCTCTGCTATCTATAAAATTATTTAAAAGGCTTTGAAATGCTATAAAAGGACATTTACAGATTTTGTGAAGGATTTACTTATATCAGAGAATTTCATTATTTATTCCTTCCCCCCAATACATGGAATCACCCCCTACGTGGAAAAAGGAGGCATTGGGGAACGAATCGCGTAACTTTTAATCGGCAGTGAAAGGATTATTTATAAATGGTACAAATTATCAGTATAAGTGCTAATTTTTGTTTTTAATATTATAGTGACAAGCCCATTGATTCTCTGATAAGTATGAAATTTGTTCTTAACATTTGTTATGCTGCTAAATCAATTATAAAATACATTGTGCAATAATGATACATTTATAAGTGCATTATATCAGTGTAAATGTTGAGTTTATTTTTTATTATGTCAGAATGTGTATTTTGTTTACTTTCAGTAACTTAAAATTTTTTAAAAAATAAAATCTTTTGTTTCTAACTTTTCTATATACTCCCCCTTGTAGAGTTATCATGTCCCCTTAGGGGGCATGCCCCACAGTTTGAGAAAAGCTGCATTAAGTCATTCAAAGGGGAAATGTAGCCTGTTCATTGAAAATATTTTGGAACAAATGTGGCTGCGCGGGGTAAATAGTCACTGCAAGTACCTTAAGATTGTGAAAAAAACGGGTGCCTTCTTAAAAAAGAGAGAGATATGTGACAAAGACATTTTAATTCTCATGAAGACTGTCATATAGGAAGATACTGACAAGATAATTGGTAACAAACAAACAGTTTTCTCAAAATTCACGACTTCGTGAACATAGGGAGACTCTCTGTGACCCGCGCGACCTCTCCCGGGTTAAGGCTATGCTGATACATCGATTTTAAAGCTCTCCCATGAATAGTTACTTCCGATGTGCTCTCCGAATAAATTTTCAAATTAATTCCTTATTTCAAATTGAGAATAATTCTCAGCGGCAGTCAATTGTTTGATACACTGATTGACGCAATAAATATTCAAGCATGGCCCCTTCTAGAATAGAATTTTTTAAATAATCACCATGAACAAAAATTTGATAAATTTCTTGTTTCTATTTTCTTAATGCAGGAGCAATTTCAGCAACATACTTATGCTTTGTTCACTTATTTCAGATATTTATTGTCATCATTTCCTGTGAGAATTCTTCTGAATTTCTGTTTTGTATTAACGCAAAACAGCAATCCACGATTCTTTTTAAATCGAGCAATCGTCTGCTTACATAACTTCTGACGTCATTCTGTAAAGTTTACATAAAATGAATTTTGGGATTAAACTTTTGACACAGCTATTTTTATCCCATTCTTAAATTCCACAGCTTGGAACAGAAATTTTGAGCTATGTTTTTAAGACTGCTATTGTTCACATATAGCACATATAGCATATATATTGTTCACATTTTAGAGTGAATTGTAAAGTTTTAATTCGAACCTTGCTTAAACTTTTGACATACACTATATTTTCACGAAGTGTATTCAAATGTTTTGGAGGGTATTAGTTAAATAACCAATAAAAAGAATAAGAGAAATGATGACAAAAGAGAAAAATGAACTTTTAAAATACGTTTAAAATTTAAATTCTCATTATATGTAATGATAAAGTTAAGAGAAGGAAATATACGAGTTTAAATTAATTTCTTCTTATTAGACAATGATTTAAAATTACTGAGTTGCTAGTATTTGTTATGATGTTATAGAGAGAAAAATAATTAAAAAATAAATTAAAGAGCTTTTGTTTAAACTAATTTTTTAAAACAAGATATGCTTTGAAACATTTCAATTTTGTGCGAATGAAGAATTTTATTTACATACATTTTTATATCTATGCTACCTATTCAACTTTTATTACAATGTTTGTGTATGTTTAATATGAAATTATAAATAAATATAGACTCTCAATTCGAATATTAATATTCAACAGTTATTGTAAAAAACTGTTCTAAAGAAATAATGAAATAGTATTTTCTTTGGAGAGGTAAGGAGACAGGGTTAAAAAAGGAGAGAAAAGAGGGAGAGAAAGAGGGAGAGAGAAAGAGAGAGAACTGAATTAGATGTATACACATAAGAATTCGTAGAAGAATTTTTAGAAAATAGCTTACATTTGCAAAAGAAAAAATATCTTTGTTTCTTAGACAAGATATATAGTAAACTGAGTATACATAATTGAAATAAGTTGTTGAAGAAGTCTTCTAGTAATTAATTAAAAAATATGAGTTTTGCATTTGCATTGAATTTTCTGAGAGCTATTAATTTTATATTCTCTAAAGTCTTAATGGGAAATTATCTTTCTCATGAGTTTTTGAAGGAAGAAATGTTAATTGTTTATTTTGAATCTCTGTATTAGAAAGCTGTAGTCTCATTTATCCAAGTAGACGTCCAAGAACTACAAAATAATAGACGCGTTCAAAATTTTGATTTTGAAACTGAAAACCATATAGTGATTTAAAAATCAACGGTTATTTCTCTTGGAAATAGATGTGAAATTCTTTTTAAATTCTAATAAATTCAAATATAAAAAGTAAAACTATTTCAAAGTGAGAAAAAATTAAATTGAAGTCCACTTGATTTAATAACTTCATAGAGGGTTTTGTATTTTTTCTTTTAGTTGAAGTGAATGGGTGCAGAAAAAGACATTGCATCCATCGTGAAATAAAAGAAAATGTTTATGAAATTTCTGACTTTTGTATTATAACGGTGATAAATTTTTAAAATGTTTTTTCCTATGTGACATCTGCTAAAATGAGATCTGAAATAATAGTTTTTTTTTCGCTTTCCCAATACGATTCCGTTGCTTTTCAGTAGAATTCTTTATCTAAAGCTTGACCGGGATCAATAGGAGTTCTTTTGAATTTCATATATAGTTTATTCAATTTTGAGTATCGAAAACAAGATTTGAAAGGTATCGTCTGAACAAAAACTACCGAATTGAATCGAAAGAAAGCTTTAGTTCAATTTAAAATTAAAATTTTATGTAAAATAATTTATTTATTTTGTTAAATTTAATATTATTGTAGAATATTGTGGGTAGAAAGTCTTCCACTCAATGTATTCGAATAATATAAGGGGAAATATGTTTTAAGCTCATCGTGCATACAAGCTAAACATTTTTTTATTGGATTCGAAAATATAAATTTTGTATAATTTACAGATTATTTTTTGAGAGAAATCTAGAAGTAATTCCTAATAGTTTTTAAGTTCAGACGGAAAAACTGAGCTCAAACTATTAAAAGAACCAAAAGACTTCTTTTATTTAACAAAATAAATTGAAATAAATTTAAAGTAAAAATTTTTTTAAAAAAACAAGCTTTAATTTAAATGTTCTAAAAAATAAAATAAACTTTATTTTAAAACTTTTTTTGCTATCAACTTATAACGTCATTACACAATTTATAATATAAAAGATTGTCGCGAGATTTAAGTACTCGCATTTACTTAGTTTGAAAATTTTAAAAATTAAAATTAATCAGATGAAGTTCTTTAATTTGCTTGTTGATCTTCACAGGTAAATCTCGCGACAAGCTTTTATATTATAAATTGTGTAATGACGTTATAAGTTAATAGCAAAAAAAGTTTTAAAAGAAAAGTTTATTTTATTCTTTTTTTAGAACATTTAAAGAAAGCTTGTTTTTTAAATTTTTTTCTTACTTTAAATTTATTTTTTACTTTTTAGTTATCACTGTACAGGTTTCTCAGTCTATTTATCTCATTCAACGCATCATAGTTGCAAGGTCATCTGCCGGTTAATTTTGAATAGGCTACTAGCTCAGTCTTTTTTTTCAGGCCACGTTTATGTTATAGATATTTCATTTGGGCCGCAAAAAGAGAATAATGGAGGGGGGGAGAGAAACGCTATTAGACCAAAACATCATTGGACAAAGCAAAATTAATGAAAATATTAAAACTCCCTCTTTTTTATTATAATACTATATTAAAAACGAAAAACATAAAAATGTTTTTAATTCATAATTTAAAACCAATTTGTTTCAATCGTTGTGCAGAATTTGGATAATACTATTCTACAAACGAAAAAAATATTTCGTGCGATTATCTTTAAAAATGACGAAGTTTTTAAATGTTTTTTTTTTAAAATTTGGGTATTTTTTGAAAAATATTAAAAAAAAGTTTTCCGCATTTAATTTTTTTAATTACTGATTCTAAAAGAGAAAAGCATGAACTTTCTTAGTACAAAATATCGATTCATTAACACGAACAAAAAATTCATATGAATCGATTTAGAAATCATTTTCATGAGAACACATCGATTTTGAGAAATAGAAAATATTGTTTTTTTTTAAAAAATAGATTATACCGTATCGTGGCGAAATAAATGATCTTTCCGATTATGTAATTATTTTTTTCTCAGTTTGATAGAAGAAATAAGTTGGATTTTTAAAAAAGGTCGAAAAAGCGGACTTCCTTAAGATGATTCCGATAAACTGCTCTGCAGAATAAAAAGCTAATAAGGGTAAAAGGTTTTAATTAATATCTTTTTAACTAAATGGGATATCGGAATATAAATAGTCCAAACAAGCATTGTTATCCAAACTAAACGTGTATGCAAAAGTCTCAGCTCAATCGGTTGAAGATATCAGTTTTAAAATTGAGTTGAAAGATTCCACTCGAACAAATTACTTTAATTAATATCTTTTTAACTAATTGCGATATCGGAATATAACTGTCTAAAACATGCATTGTCATCCAAACTAAACGTATACACAAAATTTCAGCTCAATCGGTTGAAGCCATCAGCTTCAAAATTGAGTTTCAAGGTTCCACCCGAACATTTTACTTTGCAAATTAAATAAAAGTTTGTAAAAGAAGAACAAAGTTCATACATTAAAAAATGAAACATTTATTAACAAAACAAATTAAATTCAAAATTTTGGTATATAAAGGCGGAGGATACAATATCTATAAACATAGCAGATTGAGTACTGTTTCATGGGGTCTGAAACAGTTTTGGGGTTAGTCAATCTTCCCCTTCCGTTAACAGTTACTGAATTTAATCCTAATGAATATAATGGATAAATATATTCTAAAGTCCTTTTTTAATAAACAAAGTATGTTCCAAACAAAGAATTCGAAGATGTTTAGATCTCTGTTGATTTATTTGTCTGTTTAGATTATATTTGAAGAATTGGCGAAAATTCGAAAAAAGATGAGAGAAAGGACTTGTTTTTCTTTAAATAACTTTTTCAAATAATTTTTCTGTAAAATTCAGTATATATATACACACACGCATACATACATAAAGATTTATGCCCGTGCTTTTGTACGAAAAATAATTAAACTTTTTAAAATGCCATGCAAATGCTATCTTTTCATCTATTAGATTTTAATTTTTCTTGTTTTCTTTGATAAAACTTCCTAATATAAGGGCAATTTATCATTTTTGCTTTAAAGCAGTTGCATGATACTCATAAATTGATTAAATCTATCTACAACCCTTTTGACATTCAAAAGTAAAGCTTTTTCAATAATTTCTTGGGGGAGGAGCAATGTTTTTTAAACCGAATGACAACACATTTAACATTTGCACTTGACAATCTGAAAAATATATTTATCTGAATTAAAAATAAGTTTTTCGCAGTTTTACCGGCTATAAAATAATTTATATCCATTTGCAAGATCGGAAACATTTATAAGCTAATTTAATCATTTTCAAAAAGGAATGGTTTTGTCTAGTTTATTTTTACTGAACGTAATTTTTGCAAATAAAGATTTATATTTTACTAAACGAATCATATCTTAACGCCTAGTTTGGCAATTCTTTCAATCAATAAAAACTTTTTTTTCAAAATATTAGTAAGCATGGCTGTCGAGAGAACATGGTTGTGAATTTTAAAATTGACGTCGCTTAAAACGAAGTGCACGTTTTTGTCCTGGTTCCATTGAGAATAGAATCATGGTGTGTAATAGAAGCTGTTTTATACTAAGGGACACCGTACCTGTACACATTTTTTTCATTTATATAATTATATGAAAATGTTTACATGTACTCTATTTGAACATACACGAAATATACATCTCAGAAGAAAAAACACCATCTTTGAGGAAAAAATTATTTTGAACTCGGAATTTTTAAAAAAATATTTCAATATTTTAAAATTTCTACTACTTCTTTTGAGGATTTTTTAAAAATATTGTTGAAAAGATTAAGTTGTATAAATGTGCTGAAACATTTTTCTGTCAGCTCAATAAAACAATGCAGATGTTTATAATGCAGATCTAAATATTTATTAAGGAAGTTAAGTAAATATCACACAGTAAGTCTTTTAAAAGTCCATTTATAAACTGCTCATCCATTATCAAATAATGAAGAATTTCATAATCTTCCTCATATTTTGAATGTTTGTAATAGATGACCTCTAATTTTTGTCGTTTCATATTTGCGTCTTACAACTCTGATAAAACACTAGAAGCATGTTTTACATAAACAACAATTTAATTACTACACCTTTAATCACATCACTGTAGCAGTATTTAACTCTAACGAACAAGATTGGAACATTTTCATCTTGGACTGTAATCAATAAAATTCACTTAATAATATATATAAAAATATCTAGATAAATAAGTAATTGAAAGGAACGAAAAATAGTTGAAAAGAGTTAGCAGCTGCTTTCATCATGAGTTATTGGAATGGTCATAAACAATTCGCTTGTTTGTACAGACAAAATAGTTATTCATGTGAAAAGTTGCAAAAAAAAACTCCGCAAAATGAACATTTTTTTGTGTGAATAAAACACACACAAACAAGTATGGGTTGATTCATTTATCTTATAATTGAAGTATCAAGCATTTCAATGGCTTCCGTAAGTAAATTGAAACTAATTAGGGTACAATATGATAGCATCAACAAAAAATGCAAACATCAGATGCAAGGATTGCAATATCGGTCCAAAAGTTCAATACCGGTAATCGGTATTTTTTGGATCTTAATATCGCCATACCAGTTTTAATACCGGCAGTAGAAGTTTTAGAAACAGAAAGAAAACATTGGTGTTCCTTTATTTTATTTCGCTAATTTAGATATAAAAACTTCTACACATTTTTCGGCTGGCATACTTCCCGATACATTTGTGCATATTAACTAAATTTTTATTTGAATTATTATTTATATTTAAATAGCATCTATTTCTTACACTCGTCCATTCCTCAAATGTAAAACTAAATTTTTTACCATTTACTTTTAATCGTATTAGCTCGTGTTTCAAAGAAATGCAAACTCTGTTACTGTATTTTATAACAGTTCTTCTTATAAAGGGTGTTTTTTAGAGGTATATAACTTTAAATTGCAACAAAACAACGATGTATTATTCGATTGACATGAATTTTTTTATTCGAAAGATAATCTTGTAGCATTACATTTTAAATATGATCAAGCAAGGCGTAGATTCGTTGAATGGGCCCAAAACGAGATTGCCGTTGTTCCCGATTTTCAAAAGCGAATTTTGTTTAGCGATGAAGCGCACTTCTGGTTGAATGGCTACGTCAACAAACAAAACTGCCGCATTTGGGGTGAAGCTAATCCACAAGTGTATGTCGAAACAACGTTACATCCAGAAAACCTGACTGTTTGGTGCGCTTTATGGGCTGGTGGAATCCTTCTTCAAAAACGATGAAGGCCACAACGTTACAGTCAATGGTGATCGGTATAGAGCCATGGTTACTAACTTTTTCATTCCTGAATTGAACAATCATGATGTCCAGGAGCTGTGGTTCCAACAAGACGGCGCAACATGTCACACAGCTCGTGCCACAATCGATTTATTAAAAGACACGTTTGGTGACCGCCTAATTTCGCGCTTTTGGACCTGTGAATTGGCCTCCAAGATCTTGTGATTTAACACCGCTAGACTATTTTTGTGGGGCTATGTAAAGTCATTGGTCTATGCGGATAAGCCACAAACGCTTGACCATTTGAAAGACAACATTCGCCGTGTTATTGCCGATATACGGCCACAAATGTTGGAAAAAGTCATCGAAAATTGGACGTCCAGATTGGACTACATCCGAGCCAGCCGTGGCAGACCTATGCCAGAAATCATATTTAAAATGTAATGCCACAAGGGTATCTTCGAATAAAAAAAATTCATGCCAATCAAATAATACATCGTTGTTTTATTGAAAATTTAAAGTTCTATACCTCTAAAAAAACACCCTTTATTATTTTGCTATGTTGGTGATTCCTGAACGTATAGAGGAGCTGATTTAAAAATTTGCTAGTAAATACCGAAAAAATGGTATTCAAACTTGTGAATACCGGTGTTACAAAATTGTTCAACTGGCTCAAACTACTGGTATTCGGCATTGAAATCCCTAATCAAGTGTAGGAGTTTGGGTATTTGTTTCGACATATTGTTGAAAGAAGCGAAATAACTGGTTAGCGGATGTAGAGCTATGAAATTTCCTACACAAATTTAGAACAGTCACACAATTAAAATTAAGTAACACAAAATTCTATATTTTAATTCTTTTCTAGGGTAACATGTCTCCTTAAATGGAATTGAGCTTAAAACTCTTGCTAGGATGTGAAAATTGAGATACACCGCTGATATACTCCTCGTTACCTGACCATAGTCCATTACCGATAATGTTAATGCTATTCTGATAAAACGTTGTTTAAACATTGAAATTTTTGAATTAAACTTGATGTAAAAATAATAAAAAAAAATGACAAATGTAACAATTGTGATCTGCTTTTCATTAACGATGAAAGACTTATGAAATTACGACGAGAGGAAAATTATAAGATGAATTATTTTACATTAGAAATTTGATAAGAAATATGAAGTATTGCTGTAGTGAAACCATTCTTTAAAAAGATATAGCTAAAAAGTGAAAATATTTTGTGTAAGACCAAAAATATCGAAGTTTGTTGAGCTGAAAGCTAAAACAAAACGAAGCAGAAATAATCTACCAAAACCGTTCTAATAATTTCCTTTAGGCTCTGGAAAATCTTCTATTCTTCAAATATTTCTTTTTTGTTTTAAAAATGTTCTTCTTTGATGTTTCCTTTTGGCAGCTTTCTGGATTAAAGTAAAAGCTATATTGGAGAAAGTTTTATGTATAAGCGCAGCATTCTAAAAATTTTATACAGGTGTTATGTTGTTATAAAAATGTTACATTCTATCAAAATAGGTGACATGAGTTATTAAACACATGTTCACTAAATTTTGTTTGATTCATTCCACCATGCACTTTTTAGGAAACAGTTTAGAAAAAAATCCGATAAAAACAATTTACAATACTACGTAGAAAAGATTTAAAAGTAAACATATTATATCGATTTATCAAAGGTTATGTGTACCTCAAAAATATAAATCCATATTTTCAACTGTATATATATATATATATATATATATATATATATATATATATATATATATATATATATATATAAAAGTTTAACCGAATTTAACGAATTCATTGAGACCGAATATTTTATTCGTTAATTCGTGGTTATTTGTAATATCAGGGTCCAAATAATTTTTTTTTTGCTCTTACCTTTTTGGAAATTCTGTAATAAGCAACTGTACCCATAGTTAGAACTTACACACTTTTTATTCAATACTTAAAGATGATTCAATAGTTAATTGGAAATTTTAAATAACTGATTAATAGACATTTGATAATTGTTTTTTATTCCTGACTCGAAAGAGTTATTTTTCGACTTCATGCAGAAAAGAAAGTAGAATGTCATTTACATTCTGCTGCTTGAGGTACGCTTTCACAGTTTCCAAATAATATAAGGCGATGCTTCTCAATCTTTCAGACTTGCGACCCAATATTCAATCATGATTTTCATCACACTCCCCTCTCCATGCAGTAGCAATATATTGAATTCGAAAATATACTTAGATGCTTTGCTACTATACGACTTTACCCTCTTAAGTGCCGCCGGCGTATATAAACGTCTCTCTCAGCCAGTGCGTAAATTTCCCCGAACGTATATGTACGTCTTTCCGAAATACGATCTTTTCTGTGAACTGTTGTCCATAAAATTATTCTGAAGGTCCTGGAATGCAATAAAATAACCTTGACAGTGTTAGTGAAGGATTTCCTTATTTCAGAGGATTTTCTTATTTATTTATTCCCTTTCTTCCCTCCCCGCCCCCAAATACACATACACGTGTATTCGTGCAAAACGGTTGCACTGTGGAGTGAATCGCGTACCTATTAACCGTCAGTTAAGGGATTCATTATATAAACCGTACAAATTATCAAGATGAGTGTTAATTTTTACATATAATTTTATATATGACAAGCCCATGGGGTCACTATATAGTAATTACTAAACTTATTCTTAACTTCGTATTGTTAAATTGATTATAAAATACATTGTGCAGTACTGATTCATTTATAAGTGTATTATATCAGTTTAAACGTTTTATTTTATTTTTTAATATGTAGGAATGTATTTTGCTTGCTTACACACATTCAATAAATTAATAATCATTTTAAATGATTTTTTTTGCCTTCAACTTTTCAATATACTTGCGCCCCCTGCTGGGGTCATAATGCCCCCCTAGTTGGGCGCGCCTCACACTTTGAGAAGCGCTGATGTAAGGTGTTAGAACATCGGTTTTTAAATTTTCTATCGCTACGTTCCCCCTTTATGTATCAGCGGGGCATTACGGACCCCCCAAAATTTTGAGTATCCCTCTCCGACTTAATATTCTTGATCTGGAGGAGTTTTTTCATTAGAGACAATTTAGTGATCTAGTCTAATATGACACATCTTTCAATTTTTCCGCCAGGTCTTTCAGAGTCTGTAAAAGTTGGAAATGTCAACGTTACATGAGAGACTTAACGGACCCCCCAGTTTAAAAATCAATGCATTAGTAAATATAACAGTTTTGATAGGATTTTCATCATGAATTTCCTCATAAAAATCGATACGCATTCCTTTCTGACTATCTCCCATGCTTCATAAATTTTCAAAATCAGAATTTTCTGGAAAACCCTACTTACAATAAAAACCATTTCTTTCAAGAAAGAGTGCAAATGGTAAATACTTAAAATATTCCTTGCGTTGTGCAGTGGGATAAAATAAAGAAATGTTCTCTCCTGTTCAAAACTCACGCAGTAAATTATACTCATGACTTATCTACACCTTTAAAGTTTAATAAGGGGCTTCACCATTTACTCTCAAAATCTGCTACTTACAAGAAAAGTCTTTTTCTGTTCCAGGCAAAATTGATGTCGTTTGAAAAGAAATCCAATTTTTCTTATCCAAACTAATAAAAATAATTTGTTTGGCTGTTGAAAAAAATTCGCTAATTTGGCGCTAATTATTCATAAAATAAGGGTTTTGTCTTCATTTTAATCAAGGAAAAGAAAAATTCGTTAAATCGTGAAATTTGTTAAATAGGGATCCGACTGTATTTGTATGTTCCAGGAAATGGAAAGCTTAAATATTGCTCTAAGCTTTCCACATACTATTAGTAAGCATTTTACAAAACTGTTAGAACAATTTAAAGCTTTACTGAATTTTTCATTTGATCCCCTGCATTTCATTGTTTTTTTATTGGAGGTGTTTTCTTATGGGTTAATTAATGTTGTTATTGTTTATTAATGTTGAACTTCAATATAACTAGACAATACTAGCGATGGAATTCGAAGTTTTGATTAAGTGACAAGTTTTCTAAACTTACACGCCGTACAATATGATAAGCCTTGTCAATTTTAACGTGTATCAGCCCCTATATGCAATAGATCTGTAATAATCCCCTACCTGGGGAAACCATCTCTTCATCTACTCGACCAAGGTATGTGGGAGGAAATGATTGATGTGACCCAAGCTAGCCATAAGGAAACCAATTTATTATTATTAATTATAATAATCAAAGCCAGTCTTACTCTTGGAAGGAAATCAGGAGTGATATATCGTAACCCTAAATCCTATGTGAATAAGCGCCTGGAATCCTAACCGCTTAACTTTAAGTAAAGTTATCCTATGAATCCCAACTTCCTCAATTTCTTTGATTCCCTAAAGCTCGTTCTATAACTACGCGTCTAAGTTCAGATCTTTACTACAAGCTCACGGCGTTCAGCAACTCAGCTTCCTTTCCCCCTTCTCTTTTTTCGATTACTAAACCTTCGCTATATAACTACTAACTAATCTGCATATCAGGGTTTCTTCTTGAGAGGGTTGTCTGTGAAATAACTCAATTGATGGCCCCAAAGATTTTCCAAGAGGATTAGTTGAAAGACTCCGTAAAGCTCCATCACAAGTCTTTTGTCATCTGGACTCAAACTCACGACTCGACAGAAATAGCGTCAACCACAAGTTCAAAATCATGATCACTCGAATACTGTTGCCACTAATTTTTCTATTAACTGAAATTCAGAATCAAGTATATATAATTTTCAGTTTCTTCACTTTATTTTCTAAATTAATTTTTCACTAAATTTATATTGTAAAATAAATAATAGACATCGAGGAAAAGTTTAAAAATTTTCGATCATCATATTTGTAAAAGATGCCTATGAAAACATATTCGGATTGTAAAAATTTTAACTCTTGCTTTTCTGATATTAAAAGTTTATTTGGCAGTTATTTTAAATACATGGATTTCAGGTGCTTCTGCAAAAATGCACAAGCATCTAAAGTATTGATTTATTAGTAAAGATAAGTTTTATATAGTTGTGTAATCAGAAGCCATAGCAAATTACATTAAAAAATCCAAGAATTTCATTTTTTATATTTGTTGTTAGCGGTTCACACAAGAGGGGGGTGGGGGTCATAGGTCCAGATCCCCCATAAACCTTGATTTTTTTTCGATTGACTATAATTTTATGTATACTGTGAAAGTATATGAAATGAATAATTTGTAATTAATAATTATTTTTATTAATTAATTCTAATTATGTATTCAATTATTTATTTTTTACGGCTTTTTGTTCTCGACGATCGATGAAATCAAATGAATATGTTTGTCGACGCATTGGGACATGATTCGAGAATGGTAGAGTTTAGACCCTGGAGCCCTCTTTGAAAAATTCTTGTGTTCGCCACTATTTGTAATTATTGCTGAATCCGTCCCAACAATCTAATCATAAGTCGGATTTATATTTATCAGTACTATTTTCTGTAAAGAGAGAGAGATTGAAAGTAAAACATGTGAACATTCAATCTATGTACGCATATTAGAAATAATATAAAAATACCTCTATTGTACATATAGTATCAGTTCTGGGAACTTTTTGACCGCTGAAAATAGGGGGCGGTATGCCTAAATGCGACAATAAAATTAACGTCGATAATACTCACGAGAGAGAAATAAAACCTTAATCCATAACAAACAAATATTTATTATGATAAACATAGGTAAACAACAATAAAAAATTAACATTGAATTTAAAGGTAATACTAGACAAAGAGGCACTTAAGCAATGAAACACTTTCTACGACGGAACGGCTGGGAGAGTACGTCCGCTCGGGATGAGAAAACTCGTAGAAGTGATGAGTTGTAGGGGGCGCGACCAGCGACAATAGCGGGGGTTTACAAGGCACAAACAACCGTACTAATATATATATATATATATATATATATATATATATATATATATATATATATATATATAGTTATCTTACTCATTCTTTGTGGTCGGAATGTGGATGACCGTAGGTTGAGATAGTAGGTTTTTTAAAAACAACTTGACGGATTTTCTCATCTGTTTTGTTTATGTCTGGATGGAGTTGAAGCAATTCTTAACATACCTTTATATAAATGTCTAGTGTTTGTTCATGACACACTATAAATGTTCTGTTTTCCATTTCTAAATGTAAGACTTTTTTTCTCAATCGCAATTTATTAATCGTGAGAAAACTTATTGTAATTTTCCAGTACTTTTTTTATAGATAAGAAATAATATTTGTATATTGACTTATTCTATTTTATTTCGCATCAAGATTCTTAGAAAAGAATCATTTATTTCATATAAACAATTATAAAAGGTATTTTCTCGTTACAATTAAAAATTTTCATTGTCTTAAAGAAAGAATTTTGTTCAATAAATAATAAATAAGAACGTGGTTTCTTACAACAACAATAGTTTTTACCTTCACATAAATTTTAAACCCTAGTCCACAGATTTATAGAAATATAAAAGATATCATTGCACGCAGAATTAAAAATAAAACAGATTGTATTAAGAATGCTTCTGAGATTTTACACCACGCTCAAGGAATGATTTCAAATTTTTTGAGAGTTTCTTTTCAATATGAAGATTATAGTACACACAAGGAAAAAAATAAAAAATTTTTCCTCATTTCCAGCAAATGTAAATATTGAAGATCGAAAAAATTGGTATCAGATTCTTTTTATCTAAATGATTTACTTTATATTTTAAATATATTCGGTCTGGATACTGACCATAATAAAGAGATCTATTTAAAATAATTTTTTAATCTTCATCCTACTTAAACTAATAGCTGATATTACATGTTTCAAATCCAATATTTGGTTATGAATTTTCAGCCAGAGAAGCGGAAAAAAAACTCTTTGACCTTTGCCCCTACTGCATTCGCGCTAGTTTTCAAACAAAGCACTTCTAAGGCTACACGGAAGGCTTGCAAGTACCTATGCAAATATTGATGATTTTTTTCTTTATTTAAATACTGCATTAATGGCTAACAACAACGATTCTTAAACTTTCGATCACCGCGAACCCCTTTTATGCATCAAGGGGATATCGCGGACCCCCAAGATTTTGAACACCCCTCTCCGACTTCATAATCTTGATCAAAATACAAGTTCTAGTAGAGTTTCTTCATTGGGGACTATTTAGTAATCTAGTATAGTATGGCACATCTTTCAATTTTTCCACGAGGTCTTTCAGAGTCTGTAAAAGAGGAAAATCGCAACGTTACATGATAGACTCCACGGATCCTCTAGATCTAGAGAGGTCCTGGGGACCCGCAGGGGTTCACGGACCACAGTTTAGAGCCTATGATTCACAAGGTAAAACTTACAAGCTTAAATAAAAAACATTTTATATGCTGCCAAATATTTTTCAGAATTTTGAGAAACTTTGTATTAATGGAAAAAGTTGTAAATAAGTAAAATCCTTTCCAACATACAAAACCTAGGGCTTTACCTGAATTGAATTGAGGGTGTGACATGAATACAAGATATAACTTTATAGATACGAAACCCAAAACGATAATACGAATAACTAAACGTTATTCCCCCTTTTCCCCCGTGCACTTCGTTGGGTATTTCACGACTTGTAACCTTCCTCCGCAGAGTGAGTCATTGTCACAAAACCCGTGCTTAGTGGATTTCTACTCAACAAAGGAAATATGCTTATCAAATCCCAAGTTTGTACATCTAAAAGTTTAAAAACTTATTTTTTTGTCTTTAAAACCCCTGTAACCCCCTGAGAGTCGATTTTCACCAAACCTGATTTTAACGAATCTGTACTCAGCAAAAGAAACATGCTAACTAAATTCCAAGTCTGTAGTTCTAATATTTCCCGAAGTTTCCTGATGAATGAGTCGCTTTTCTCTCTCTCTCTATATATATATACAAAGAGAAGGTAACATATAATTTTATTTTCCAGGATTTGAAAATAACTTGTTTTTCTTTCTCTCATATATCTAATAATCCAAGAAAGAGGTTAACAGTATATATAAAAAATAATTTCAAAAAATGTGTTGAATAATTTTTTTTATATCACTTGTGATGGAAAGTGGAATCAAAGACATTGACACTAAAATATTGCAATAACAAAGAGATTAGGGGGAAAACGAGTACATTTAAATGTATTGGAATAATACATGTATAAAGCTGTTCCACACAAACATTTTAAATAATTTATGTTATAAAATTAAGGATTAGAAACAAAAGATTTTGTTTTTTCGTTTCATTAAAAGACAGAAGTTAATCATATATCTATACTTTACTTAAACGTTTTATTCGCTTAAAAAGATCAAGAAACTCACCAAACTACTCTCAGTTCACCTTTTCATCTGCCCTGCCCTTTTATATTGAACCGCTCTTTCTCCGTAAAATTCTCATGCAAAATAGTTAACCCTCGTTAGCTTTCTATATACTGTAACCCATTCGTGTTACTTTCTATATCATTGATAACCCATTTCATCACAGTCTCTCGCTCTAATACATGATTACTTTCATTTTTTTGTATTATATTTCATACTGAATACGAGTCACTTATCTCCAAAAATTAAAAAGAAATTTTTAATATATAGAAATTCAACTCGTTTTTAGTTTAGATTGTCTTTAGAGTAAACACATTAAAGGGAAAATATCCAATACTTAAAGTAAATTATCATTAAAAGATTTGATTTAAGTAAATATTACACATTTCTCTCAAGTATAAAATGCATATATGCTATTGGAAGAATTCATTTCTATAGAAGACGTATAATTCATATTTAATGTGGTATTTTGAATTATTTGTATGTGATATTTTGGATACTTGAATATTATAATTTGAATAGTTCAATAATGTTATCTCATTTATAATAGTTCAATAGTACTTCTCTTTGGTTAGTTAGATATCTTTTGTTAGTGAGCGTCATTTTATTGTTACCGCAGCTATATGGTTTCTCAAATGCAGAATTTTCTCTAAATCACTGCATGCTTTCTGTAATTATAGATCTAATTTAAATAATGTTTTTTATTTTCTCAAAAATAAAAAAAATATGTTATATATATACTTGTTTTTTAAAAATAATTTATGTTCTGAATTCATTCCTGCAATTTTTTGCAATGTATTTATTCACCGGAAACAGTGGTTTTTTTTCTTACGATGTTTGCTTTTTAAATGTGTAATTTTGTTTCAAAATTTTAGTTTAAATAAATTTTGCAAATATTTAATCAATTTAAATAAGAAAATGTTTACTGAGCATAATTTAAAGAACGATCGTCTGCATTTACTTGAACAAGAGACCATTAGATGCAAATTTAAATTTATCAGCAATATTAATTTAAATACAATGTTATATGACATTTCTTTAAAAAAATAGGAATATTAAAGATCCTATTTTTTTAGAAAAGCATTTCTCTTTATCCATACATCAATGCATTTTTTGTTGAATGATGTACTCTGCTGAAGTACTGAATAGAAGAATTCTAGGAAGAACCGAACAAGAAGATTTTTCTAAGATCTTTATATATATACAAACAGAAGATTTTTTTCTAAAATTCTACATGGTACATATGCAGCAAACATGCAATAAATATTCATACCAACGTTTTTAAGGAAACTCAAACTGTACTTTTTTAAACAACTGATATTTTAAATCAATAAAACATTAATTCCTTCCGATAAGATATTAATTATTCATTTTTGGCGAGAAACAATGTCTTAAGGCAGAACTTGGCTTCATTTGAGATGCTAACTCGCCAAATAAGGCAAACGAGATATTTTTAGTCACGAGGTGTCTAACATGTATCCAATAGCAGCAGCGAATCGACCCGCTATCCGTCAAAATCCAGCCGCTGCGATCTGCTGACCGCATGGATCGTCCACTACTAGCTGCACCCGTGATGCAATTTCGTTCACTTCTCTATCAGTAAATATCACGTGCAATAACAACTTATTTTAATAAACGTTTGCATGAATTCCAGTAGATATATTTGCATTTACACTTTACTTCCTACGGAATTATTAGAAATGTAAACTTTTGGCATTTGGAATCCTAAACACTAATAGGTTTAGATCTTTTACGGCTTCGGATAACATTTTTAGAACAATCGTTGTGCTTCCATAAGGATTAGAGAACATCTGAATGAATTTGCTGCGGTAGGTAGAATTGTGCTTTACCTGTTTCAAAAGGTTTTTATGCAAAAATGAGAAAAGCGAAAGGAATTTTTCTTCAGAAATATATGCAAATGGAACCATGTCTGCTGTAAAACATGTGTGGAGTTATTGTGTATTTTAAGTATATTTTCTTCAAGAAGATAATTTCAATACTGAAGTATTTTTATATTGCTATAGTGGATGATTAAAGATCTTAGGGGAAAATATTACAAGGGAGAGTTAATTTGTTAGCACAAAAAACGGAACAAAACAGAGCTTGGAGGTTCTGTAGGATCTTTGCATATAACTTTTCGCATCATTGTCTGAATTTTAAAAAAATCCAGGAATAACAAAATTGATTTAAATAGAATGATGCTTGAAATTTCTGTGAAGCGTGTGAAAGGGACGCAAACTTTAGCAGCGTAATCAATATTTTGCTTTCCGTAACATAAATACACCCTTGAAACATTTGTATTTATTTTTTTATTGCAAGCATTTATTGAATAATTTCGTTGAATTTAAAAAGGAAGAAAAGAAAGCTGATGGTTTATAAAATTGTTTATTTTCTGCCTTTTACTATAAAACATTAAACATTATTAACAGGAAATGGAATTTATATGATAAAATATTTATGCATTCGTTACCTTTAAATAATTAATAATATATATATATATTAGCAATATTTATCTTTCTATTTGTTAATAAGATTGATAATTTATTTTAATTTTTTTACTGTAAATTAAAAAATGCCATCCCAAAGCTTATTTTCGAAAAGAATTATTTTTGACACATGTGCATATTGAGTGTAATTTTAAAATATGAAATGAAAAACTCTCAAATTAAAAGTGTATCTTGGAGCAGAATTATTATGTTAAAATGGTGGAATCAGAATCTGAATATTTGATAACAAACAACCAACATATGTACTGCATTCTACGGAATTTAAAACTTGTTGTTGACAATTTAAAATGTAATAAAAACATAAATTGAAAAAGTATGGTGATAAGCTGCACAGTAATTAATATACAAAATAAATATTATTTACGTCATTCATAATTTTAGGAGTTGAAGAAAGAGACCCTAAAGGACGACATATTTTATTAACTAAACAGTTTCATTTTAAAGCTACAAAATCATGATGTTAAAAGAAAAATTAACTTTTATGAACTAATAAATAGAAAAAGGCCTTCGGATTTATAAAAATGTGTTGTTTGACAAAGGATACGATGTGAAATTACTACGCGTATTGTTTTACTTCGACAATAATATACTTATTTTACGAAGGAAAATTTGGAGTACAGGAAGAGATATCTGTTCCCTCTAAGCAGTTCCTATGACTGCTGGTGTATGTAACAGTATGTCTAACGAAGAAGGAAAAGTGCACACTCGAATCTTACGACTGCCCACAGTGGACAGTACACCGGTCAAGCATTTGGCTCCTCCAGCAGTGGTCATCACCGCGGACGATTCGGACACCATGTGTGAAAGTCCAAGGCGAATACCTATGTCCAAAAGTCTAATTTTCAGTGACAAGGGCAGGACAGAAGTTGCAACTTTTCGAGCGTTGTCGGCCAAAAAAACCAACGGAAGCATTCCTGCACGTCAAGGATCCGCTGACAGCTCTTCTCCGGAAGCTGTCCAGTTTGGTCTTTCACCGACAACACCTGGTGAACAACAAACTGGTAAGTGCAAAGGTTTAAATATTATCTTAAAAAATCCTCTTATTAAATTAAATCTTTTCGTATAAATATGATGTTTTGGAAACTGTTAACACAAATATGAGATACTGTCTCTAATTATTAACAATGTTTTGACAAAGGTTTGGTATGAAGACTTCCGTAAGAATTTTTTTACTTTTAAGCTTTCTTCTTAGTTGTCATACCTTACACTTCTTAAGTTACCTACATTGCTTAGTTGTCGTTCTTATATTGTTAATATCAGATAATATATGTGACGCGTAATCCTAAAAAATTTCTTTAAAAAGTGCTTTAACATAAATATAATATTCTTAGAGTACGATACGAGGTATATGTTGATGTACTTATATAAACTCTATTTTAAAGTGTTTAAATCAAAGATTTAAAACTGAATTATATGTAACCATGAATTAACAAGAGAAACTCTTTATTTAAATTAAACATATTACATCTCGTCATAAAATATTTTGTCCGAAAATCGTGCGCAATTTTATAAATAATCCGTTACTAAGCAAAATAAAGCAAATAATTATTTCTTGATAAATTTTTCTTAGTAAATTTCACGATGAAAAATCCTTTAGGAAGAGTGCTGTGGTAGTTGAAACTTATTTTTTTCTTTTTTACGAATAAGTGTTATTTATGAAAGTCATTTTAATTTTCCTTCTGTATTTATTTATATTACATCAATTTGAAGGTTTTACAATCCCACTTTGATTTAGATAAGGTTTCTATATATAATATACCATTTACCATAATTTCAAAATAAAGCACTTTTCGAGTTATGGGCAAATGCAAGATTTCGAAGTCATAAGATTGAACTTGATAAGTATTATCCGATATTTAAAATGCTTTGATATATAAAAAGTTTTTAAATAATACTAGTATAAATTTTTTAAATGTATTTAGAGCTTCAATCTTTGATAAAAAATGGATTGAAACGGAGAAATTTAAAGTATCCCTCGTTTAAAATTATCTTCCGGTTACTGACGGGCCGCGGTAGACGAGTGGTCAAGGTATCAGACCGTGGCTGATCTTATTACGAGTTCGAGCCCAGTACCACTAAAGACCCACCGTGTAGGGAAGAGATGCACGTTAAATCTGTCGAGACCTCAACCGTCATCCCGTTGATATGGTGTGGTATTTAGAAGAGGGGGGGGGCAGCTCAGGTGTTGTCCACCTCACTTGACCATGGTTCAAAATTACGTGGTTCGTCACCAAAAGCCCTCGTGTAGCTGAACACAGTGCGACGTTAATATTCACTCACTCACTCCATTAACTGACAGCGTTCGGAAACGTGAATTTGAAAAAACATACAGATGAATAATTGTTATAATATTTAGTGACAGAATATATGTATAAAACTATTGTAAGAATATTATTATTAGAAACATTTATTTAAATGCACCTTTTTTGGCAAACATGAAAAGAAAAAAAAAGAGTGACATATATCAAACATTCTCCTTTTAGAAAAATTTATCTATAATAATAATAATATTTTGACTATATATAGCTAGGACTTTTCTACAGAGTTTGAACTAGGATTCTTGAAAAATTCACATCGTTTTCAGAGCTACGATCAATTGAAATAACAACCGGCGTTTTTTGTTAAAACTTCTCTCCTCTCAGCTGTATTAAAATATGGATGAATCTTCTTTTAAATTATATATTTCAAAAATTCTAGCTCAAGCTCTGTACTGAAATCATAGCGATGTATGGGTAAAATATTATTTTTATAGAAGCCTTTTTCATAAAAGAAGAATGCTCTGAAAGTATGTCTTTCCTTTAACCTTCTGTTGCCAAAAAATTGCATTTAAATAATTTTTCTTGCAATAATATTTTAAAAATAATTTTATATGTATAATCTTGTTCCACTGACACTAATTTTTTTTAAAAAAATCATTTGTAAACTTTTTTAAAATAATTGTTCCGAACGTAGAGAGTCACCTTAACATATTTGATAATTTTCTAATTAATTCACTATTTCTAAGTAACTAATTAATTCAATTGCAATTTAGGGACTTTACAAAATTTATCACATTTATATCATTTTTGGCTTTTAAAAGTGCTATAACTCATTAAGTGAATTGATAATAACTTTTTCTAATTATCTACTTTTAAGGAAATCACAATTTACTACTGATTATTTTTTAGTTGCAATTTCAGTTATGATAATTTGAAAAATAAATATTTCAGAAGATACAATCATAAAAATTTGTCACATGTGAAAATATTGTATGTAATACTTTTTAAAACGGGAAAAGTGAATTATATTTTTAACTATTGCACTTTAATTAAAAGCTAATTTTACACTATTTTTTTACATAATTATTTTGATAGAATGGAAAATTTAAAGCATTTTTCACCAATATATTTCACACTTTATATATATCGCAATTCGTTTAAGAACTAGTACAACTTAAAATTTGTATTCTTTTATAAAAATTGAAGGTTCTCTTATATTAGAAAGAAAGTTTGTAATTCAGTTGAGACAAATGTACCAAATGCAATTTTGAAGAAAAAAAGATGGATTATATATGAATATAAAGAACAGCCTTAATTAATATTTATACAAAATTAAAAAGGTATTTAATTTAGAGATATTATGAAACCGTTTCTACAGCATAATGCTGTTTTTAGTTTGTGCTATAAAAAACAAATGGTAATATTAAAAAAAATCTGAGCTTTTAAATGAAATTAACACTATTTCTGTGGGTAAAAACATGACCTTCAAATTTTTTACAGTTCTTTTAAGTTTTCAAAAATGTGACAAGAATTAAAAAAAAAGTTCTTTTCCTGCAGAATGTTTTTTAAATAAATAAAAATACCATATATTTGGGAATTTATAGTAAAAATGCACAAACTAAAAATATTAATGCAGCATTTAAAAAACATTTTAACTAAAACTTAAAGAACACTAAGACAAAAAAAAAGTTCCACATCATATGTTAAATTTATCATCATATTTTTTCATCATTATTTATTATATTATATCCATTTTTTTAATATTTATAAAAAATCTATTATAAATGTAATTTTTTTCGAAGAAAGCTGGGGATTGGTAACTACCATTTCAGAACCTGAACATTCTCCGGTAACTGGTATAAAGTTTTAGTGTGGTACCATATTGATGTATACCAATTGCCACGAGCTCTAAATATGAATTTTTGTTGAAAGCACCAAAACCAAACAGGTATTCCAGGGATGCTTAATATACCGTATAATCATTCGACATGGACGCTGTCGGATTTTTTGCATCATTAAAATCCTTCAACTTGTGCTGGGGTCGAATCCGCAAACTTGGGCGTGCAAAACCAGCGCCTAACCAACTACGCCATTCGGCCGGCGTACATTAAAATCACAAATGTATTATCAATCAAATCCATGTGCTCTTAAAATTGTTTATCAAATTACTTTTATTTTTTATTGCTTAAATAAAATTATAATAGTTGTAAAAATTTTAATTTCAGTTTTATTAATACTATATATTTTATTTATATTGCATGAGTTACTAAAAATTATCTCTTGGAGTTTATTTGAAAGTTAAAGTTTGGCCTCGTTTTTTGCTATCACAATTTTGAGAATTTGAAATTAGAACAATAATTTATGATACATTGAATAGAAATATTTCTCATTAAACGATGATTATTACAGAATAAAATCTGCATAAATAATAAAAAAATACCTTTTTCCAATAAATGAACAAAAAGGAGATTCCGTAGGTAAATATCAGTAATTTTATTGAAAGTAAAACGCGTTAGATAAAATAGAAAAATAATCTTAAGAATATGATAGTAAACAGAATTAAATCTAGTATGCTACTTTTCAGTTTTCTTTTCCTTACGAGAGGTTTTCATAATGCGATCTTCCTCTGGCGAATTTTAAACTAGTCAGCTGGATTTCAACTGAAACATTTTTAATATATTATTTTTGTGTATTCCTGAGATATGCAACTGGTATTAAAACACCTAATTTAAAAAGCCTATTTCAATTTAATTAATTTAAAAATTTTCTAGTGAGTATTTAATTTAAATAAAATGCTCATTTTTTTAATGATTTTTCATTATTTCTGGTATATATAATCACAATGTTGGTTAAGATTTGAATCTCTTACTAAAACTACATTATAGATTTCAGTTAATTTCTTGATATCGTGAGCAGTACTATGTATCTAATAAAAATTCTGAAAGAGTATTTGTAAAAAAAAAATAGATAATTTAGATTCAAAAATAAATTTATTATTTTTTTTCAAAAATTTTTCTATAGAAAGAAAAAATTTAAGAGAGTTAATGAAAATACTTTTTTTAAACTAAATAAATAACCAAAATATCTTGTTTAATTGAAATAAATTTTAAACGACAGCTTAATTTTTCTGGGATAAACTGTTAAATCTATTTATTCGAAAAAGCAGAACTTTTCATATTTTAAGAATTCATCCAATGACACATCAAAATGATAAAATGAGGAACATTTAATACCACTAATATATATCATTCAATTTCTTCGAACTGCAAATGTAGCAAGTGGCCACGGAAACATAATGGTCAGGGTCACGAGATCGTGGTCAATATGTCATGTGTGTGTGACTTCGAGGTCTAGTAAAGAGTGTTTTTTTCTAGGTATAGAAGTTTAAGTTGGCATTACTTTCCAAGATGGCGACCGATTTAACAGCTGTCAAGTGATTTATTCTCAGTTTGGTTTGGCAATTCATCAAAACGATCATCAAGCAATGGGCCCAAAACGAGATTGCCGTTGTTCCCGATTTTCATAAGCGAATTTTGTTTAGCGATGAAGCGCACTTCTGCTTGAATGGCTACGTCAACAAACAAAACTGCCGCATTTGGAGTGAAGCTAATCCACAAGTGTATCTCGAAACACCGTTGCATCCAGAAAACCTGACTGTTTGGTGCGCTTTATGGGCTGGTGGAATCCTTCTTCAAAAACGATGAAGGCCACAACGTTACAGTCAATGGTGATCGGTATAGAGCCATGACTACTAACTTTTTCATTCCTGAATTGAACAATCATGATGTCCAGGAGCTGTGGTTCCAACAAGACGGCGTAACATGTCACACAGCTCGTGCCACAATCGATTTATTGAAAGACACATTTGGTGACCGCCGAATTTCACGTTTTGGACCTGTGAATTGGCCTCCAAGATCTTGTGATTTAACACCGCTAGACTATTTTCTGTGGGGCTATGTAAAGTCATTGGTCTATGCGGATAAGCCACAAACGCTTGATCATTTGGAAGACAACATTCGCCGTGTTATTGCCGATATACGGCCACAAATGTTGGAAAAAGTCATCGAAAATTGGACGTCCAGATTGGACTACATCCGAGCCAGCCAGTCAGTCTATGCCAGAAATCATATTTAAAATGTAATGCCACAAGATTATCTTTCGAATAAAAAAAAATTCATGTCAATCGAATAATACATCGTTGTTTTATTGCAATTTAAAGTTCTATACCTCTAAAAAACACCCTTTACCACTGAAGACCTACCGTAAAGAAAGGTTGATGTATGTTAAATCTGTCATGACTCAAAGTCCTCCCGTTGGCGTGGTGTAGTTTGAAGAGCGGGTTTCATCCTCGTTACTTGATCATGTTTCAAAATTTCGAGGTCCATCGCATTTTTTCTTCGTGTTGCTTTATAGTGTGACGTTAATAATCATCATTCAAATGTAGCAGTCTAGAAGTGGAGATAGCTCTTTTTAAAGTTTGAAAATACATAATTCATATATAGCAATGCATTACATCGAATGTGTGTGTGTGTGATATGCCCTTACTTCCAAATGACGAAATTTCATCAGTTTGATACTTTGAAATTCACACAAATAGGACCTTCAAAAACAACAAATATACTTGTTGCACATCTTTTTTCTACGCACTTAATCAAAAAATCATTTGTAAATTATATATATTTAATTGATAATAACCCGAATGTTTTAAAATATTTTAAATCAATATTTTTCATTTATTTTATATAGGTTGCATTTTTAAAAATATTGAGCGTCGTATGTTAACCTGTTAAATTTCATAAAAATAATTTATTCTATTCATAATCTCTTCATTATGAAATTATCTTCATGCTGTAACGTATCAGTAAGATTACTTAACTTTTTATTTGTTTATCTGTAAAACAAAGATAATCATAAAAAATGTGGATATTTGATGTTTTGTAAGGTCTAGACTATATATTCTACCTTAATAATACATTCATATTAATATTTCTAGATATCTAGCGAAAAGATCGAAGGAAATAAAATACTGATGTAAAAGAGCTAGAAATAAAAAGAAATTTACAGGCTTAAGCAACACAGATTCCCTGAAACGATTTAAAAATAAAACAAGCAAGCAATATCTTTTCAATCAAAAATTGTCTGCTCCCCAGACGCGTAAATTTACTAAAAAGAGATATTCAAAAGATATTTTTTTTTACTTCCCGAAGAGAATTAGAATATATTAGGTGTGTAAAATAAAACAAAAGATGCGAATTTTTTTTTAAAAAAATAAGGCTCAGTTTCGTGAAATAATCTTAAAATGGAAATGAATATGGAAAACAGAACTTTTTTTTTAAAGGGGATTATTAGAAGGGAAAAAAATACAGATACACGCAATGAAGAACCGCTCCCTGAGGGTTTTTCCCCTCTCAGAACGAATTTAATGGTAAGAAGCATGGTTTCAACAAAATTTAATGCACAAGAAGGATAAAAAAAAATATGTAAATAGGATTGAAACTGAGCCAATCCAAAGCATTGAATTCGGATGTGTAGATACGGGAAATGGAATTTCATCCGTTGAAATGCCGATGTTTCAGACATTTTAGATGCATTGAGGTTGATTTAGTCAGAAAGCGTTTTATTACCGTGTTCGAATCCCCAGATATTTTTACACGAACTACTATGATAATTTTTAGCTGTGCTTGCATTGTAAATTAGTATAATTGGTCTCATGTCTTAAAAATTCATACGGTACAATGAGTTATGAATTCCCAAATTTTGGAAAATTACAAAAAATAAGACAAGCCTTTATTTTTAATTATAAGTATTTAAAAAAAAGATAATTAGTTTGCATGATTTATAACGTTTCGTAAAAAAATTAACTTTTATTTCATATTCATTACGTTAATGTAGTAAGTAGTAATTACAAAGCAATTACTTAGATTTCCAAAATAAATAATTAATAAAATTAATAAGCTGAATATGTATTACCTTACAAGCAAAGAAAATTATATAAAACTCAACACTCTATTACTTAAGAAAGCAAGTTTTCTAACAATTTTTAAGGTATCCGACTACGTTCGGAAGCTTGATTTAAAAAAAACGCAAAAATGGATAACTTTCATGATATTTAATGTCACTTAGATTAGAATACATGTATAAAATTGTTTTAAGGACATTTTGACAAGAAAAAAAATATTTAAATACAATATTTTGGCAAAAAATTAACTTAGAATAACCGTTTTTCAAAATGTTCTCCTTTTATAAAAAATGCTTCTAAAATAATAACATTTTGCTTATGTAAAGTAAAGACTTCTCCAGAGAGTCTGAACTATTTTTTTTGGAAAAATTCATATTGTTTTCAGAGTTACAACCAATTGAAATAATTATCGGCGTTTTTTTTTCTTAAAATTTCTCCCCTCTGTTGTCGTAAAACATGGATAAACCCACTTCTAAGTTATATATTTCAAAATTTCTAGTTGAGCCTCTGTACAGAGGTCTGAGCTATATGCAGGCAAAATATTATTATAATAGAAACATTTTTCACAAAAAGAGAATGTTTTGAAAATTGGTCATTTTCTGTTCATTTTTTGTCAAAATATTGTACTTAAATATTCTTTTATTGTAATAATATTCTTAAAACAATTTTGTATACATTTTCTAATATAAATGACAGTAAATATCATAAATACTATCCATTTATACACACTTTTGCAAAATCACGGTTCAAAACGTAGCAGGATACCTTGACATTTTTCAACCGCAACTGTTTCCCATTTCGAGATAATTAATATGGTTACTCGTTTGAAGAAAAAAATTTATACCAAGCTTTCAATACTATTATAATGAACTCGTCTAGTCGACTATAAAATTTCAGGGATCGTGTTTAGCTCAAATTGAATACATTGAAATAGATACTAGATAAATATAGAAAACGGGAAAATGTAGATTATTAAAACAAAATTAGATACAAAAAAATTAAAAGTATGAATATTCTTAGCTTTGATATTTTCATACTGCTTCCTGTAAGTTTAAGAGCAACTTTTTAGCCCCCCTCCACACACACAATGTTATGTTTAATTACAACAACTTATAATTTCTACTTTTTATCTTCAGGGTCTACTTTCAATCAATTTTTAGAATATTTAAAATAGGTAATTTTAATTTTTCGTGAGGATAAATAAAAATGATCAAATCTAAGATAATTTTATTGTTATCTTAATAATAATGGAGTTTTAGTCACATTAGTTAATCTTTATATTATGAAATATTTTTTCCCCGTATATTACCAGTTTTTAAACACATTTTGTCATCACTCCATTCAAATAGTGCATGTTTTTGTCGTCATTCACGTTTTCATCCGAATCATATGAATACTAACTTTATATTTTGATCCTTAACTGATGCATGCATGTACGGAGAACAATATATGCACTTGATTGAAATATTGTGAGGACGAACTGATCTTGCTATTGAGCAAGAGATTTTCCAAACTAAAAGATTTATCAAAACTTTTTTATGCTCGCTTATTTGTGAAACTTTTTCATCACAGAAGGATTATTAGAAAGAAATTTGTTCTTTCAGGAAAATCCAGTAAAAATAAATGATTTTATTTTAAAACTAATATTACTATGTTGTCAATTCTTTTTCATAACTTAACAAACACGTAATTAGAGAGAACCTAACAATGTGTGTGTGTGTGTGTTTGACATTGAATAACTAAGTCATTGTTGACATTTTGCCCTCCTTTCCATTTTGAATGGATTGAGGTACTTTATTTACCAGGTGGCTTCAGTCCTTTCTTAAAATTCCCCTGTAGAGTTGTAGTGTAAAGTCATGAATTGTCTTTTTTAATGTTGAGTGACGATATTCCATGTATATATGATAATCTGTTAAAATTGATATATCTGTTGAGCATTTTAGGCAACTCATGGATATTTGATACTGTAAGGATTTGTATAGTCCTATTAGGACCGTCTGAGTCTGCTATTTTGTTGTCCTATACCGATTTTGTTTTTGAAAAATTATAATTCACAATGAAAATCACTCTTACTCTAGAATGGTGTCCTACAACACTGGTTCTTAAACTGTGGTTCGTAGACCACTGGGGGTCTCCGGCACTTTTCTAGAGGGTCCATGAAGGTCTCTCATTTAATGTTAAGACTTCCCCCTATTTTAGACTCTGAAAGGCCTCGTGAAAAAATTGGAATATGTGCCATTCTAGACTAGATCACTAAATTGGCCCAATGAGAAAACTAATAGAACATGTATTACGATCTAGAATATTAGTTCTATTTTAATTAAGCTTTTAATTAGAAGTTTAATGTTTTATAAAAGAGAAAAAGATGTGTTAAAAAAGTATGTACAAATCTGCGTATTACTGAAAAACCTTTAAATCAGTCAACCATGGGTTGAGAGTCAGAGAGAGGGGTGTTCAAAAGCTTTGGGAGTCCGCGATGTCAGGCTGATAAAAATAGGGGATCCACGGCGATCGAGAGTTTAAGAACTGCTGTCCTACAGCATTAAGCTTGAGTTTCTTCGGCTATGAAATTCAGAATTTCATGCTGGAAACCCCTAAATTTACGATAGTCATTATAATCTAGTTGAATTAGTATTCATGAACTAAATAAGCTTACCTGTTGCTAATTCATTTGTCATTGTCTGTACAATAGAAACCCTTTGTTATATCTCAGATATTAATAGTTAAGAAATGAAGGTTCTATAGCATCATTATATTAATGAATATAATGTTTGATTTTGAGCTCTAGTGGTTTTCTATAGCTTATTGTTTTATTTATTGCTTCTATTGCTATATAACTATAGTGACATTATGTCACATGTTACAATAAAAATTCCGGTTTTTCTCAGGCTGCTCTGCAGTTCTGTGGAACTCGGCATTTTGCCTAATTGTCTTCTTTTCCCATGACTAAAGTTCATCAGTTTTCGTGGATTAGTATTTATTTTGGATGACGATTCACTGCTTTCTAGCTTTTCAGCAAATTTTTTATAAGCTTCACTCAATTTTTTTAAATGCCTACTTTGTCAGTTATTTCAACATTGCTAATAATTTACATAATCTATTTTATATATATCATGTTCTTTACATCTGGTAGTTTTTTTAATAATGTTCTAATTTTCGTTTATGTACTTTCAAGATAATTTGAGTAGCAAAATCTATTTATGTAAATAATTAAATTTTCCAATTCATGAATAAATGAAAAAAAAAATCAAAATATCGAGTCTTAGAACGTGGTCAGTAACTGCATCAATATCAACGAACTTGAGAAAGAAATTAATATCAGATACTTTCTCTTATTTAAACTATGTATAAATAAGATTTTATAAAAGGAATATTATTTATAAAAGGAATAAATCAATAGCTATGACATTAATATATGAATAAAAGATTTAGTTTTTAATAATTTATGAAAATCACTCTCTTTAAAAAACAAATTATTACTGTGAAATTTTACAGTTTAGATACATTTTAACTAACACAAAATTGTTCTTTTACATTGCCTTAGAACAATATTTTTGGAGGAGTATTTATGTTGCCTTATTTAAGCCTTCTTTTCTTTTTCTAAACTAACCATTCAAGTTTTTTAAGTTTTGAATACTTGTAAAATATAAAATTAACATGAGAAAAAAAAGCCATGTATCAATGAATGTACTTTAATTTATTATACACGGTGTATTAATATCACATCAAAGAAAATATAATTTTATTCAACAAAAATTTTTGAAGAAAAAAGAAACCCAATTTGGGACAAAGTATGACTCAATTTGCATCTTCGATATTCTTAAGTTAAAGGTATCTGAAATTCAATAGATAACCAATAACAATATTTTTTCCTTCATCCAATTGCATTAGAATTGGGGTAATACATGAAAATTATTCCTAATTTTATATATTGCAAGCATAATTTTATGATTTGAATACGTGAAGAAAATTTGAATTGAGTGTAACACAAGTGTTAACCTTCACACAAATAAAGTTTCAAAATTCTAAGCATTAAAAGAGATTTTTAAACGAGAATGGAATTGTTTTTACAGAAAGTGAATGGATCAAAAATAAGTTCAAAATAAATAAATTATAACTGATCCGTATTTTTCTCTTTAATTTAATTTGTACCACCGTTTTTCCTATATAAAAAAGAGAAATCATAATTTCCTTTCAAATTTTACGTCAATAATCTTTAATAATTTCATCTCAAAATCGAATATATAATTGATAAGTATTAATACAAGTTTTGAAAAAAAATATCCCTAAATTTCCATGAATCATTCATTCCTTGTATGTAGTGACAAATGTTGTTTACATTAGGAAGATATAATAATTTCATCGATTAAAGTTAAATATTCCTTTAAATATGAATTTATTGATTTTTATGCGATTCCAATATACTATTCATTTTTCAATATAAAAGATTATTTTGTGTATGATTTAACAATAATAAAAGAATTGTCTAAGCGACGTTACAAAAAAATTTATGTTTTACTTAAACGACTGCTATTAAAAGTATCAATATTAATAAGTACTGAATAGCCTTCTCTTACGAATTTAAATATTTGGAAATATTTTTCTTTATTTCACAAAATTTTATTTTTAAAAATTTATTGCTATAAAAATATTACCTTTAATCGTAAGTAAATTTTACATTCTGAAAATTCTTTCTTCGAGAAATGAACTAAAATTTATAAAAAATGAATGCCATAATAATTATGCGGTTTGACGAGAACATCGTAAGTTACCATGAGATTAAATATGGTTTTGAAGCCTAGTGGCTGTGAGTGGTAGTGCATCGGGGTCCAGGGTCCAAATCCCGGGCTGTGCAAGGTCAACCCTACCTTTCATCCCTTCAGTGGGTTGAGTACCAAGCTTGCTTTTGAACTGAACACTGGGGGTTTCACGTCAGACTGACCATTTGACCGGAACAATTGCATATGCACTTTAGCGCCTAAGGTCCGTAAACTGAGATAGGCACAGTAGGCCTTGGCCTTCATGAACTATTATACCACTGAGTTCAGTTTAGTATTTAATGGTTTTATAGTAGTTTACTTCTCAACAGTTGTTTTATTTTAAATTTTAAAGAAGTATAAGAATGCAGATGAATCTAAGAACATTTTTTTAAATCAAACAATAAAATAAAATAAAAAAACGAGTTATTGTTTTTACTCATCACAGTTCAAAAATTAAGGATTCTTCGTTGTTTTTTTGCTGCAGAAAATATTTTGAGAGTTTGGAATGGAGGACATCATGTACCGAGTTTGTTCAAGAGAAAAAAAGTAGATTAGTCTTGACTTTATATTGATAATTTTGAGAGTTAAGACAAAATAAAAGATTCATATGTTTGTATTTCCCTTGGAATTGAAGTAGGAAGGTAAAATAGGTTGACTATTCATCACATAGTTGTAAAAAATACAGTATGTTTGACTACTGTGCAAAACAGCTGAAATAACACAACAAACTGAAATAATCTAATTAAAGATATGCTTTCTTCAAGAATTTTAAAGACAAAGAAAACTCAAAAGTGCTTAAAAGAATTCATTATTCAACATTTACGAGATAACAAAAGTCTTTAAAATGAGACACATTTCAAAGGTGGTTTCGAAGTAATGTAACTTGCTTATCAATCATTCAAATATTCGAATGAAATATATATGCTGAGAAAATAGTATTATAGTAGAATAGTTTCTAGGCACACGAAATGCGAAGTGGAACTGTAAATTAAGTCCGTGGAAAGAGAGAAGAGAAGTGAAATAGGTAATTGAAAAGAACCATTTTGGAAGTAAGATGGAGAGATTATACGTCTGCTCACAGTCTAGAATATTATTTAGTTGGATATTTGATTTGAATGCTGTTATTTAATAGAAATTTCTGCTTCAAAATGTTGAGTTTAATTTATAATATTATGACATGAATTTTTAAGATCAACGACTTTATTTTCAAACTGTAATTATGAAAGTGAAGCTCATTTATAAATTATGCGTGTACCATAATGTACGAACAATTATTACATGCCATTCAATAAATTGTTTCCTCGTAAAATGTTTAACTATTTATAGTTTTTATTTTATTTCAGAAAATGGATTATCTTTTTTGTGCAATTTATTTTTATTTTCATGATATATTTGGAAATAATTTACAAAATAAGAACATATTCACAAAAAGTTCTATTTACGTAATGTACGGGAAATTATGCAAAAAGTGTAATTTTATAAATTACAAATTTAATCTTTGTGAACAATGAAAGTAGTGAATGAGAAATGATAGCCACCCAGTATTTTTTTCTTAGTATTGTCTTAATTTTTTTTGTTTGTCGATGTTGAAGTAAAATTAATGAACGGTATTCATCGCAGCTGTGTACGTGCAACAGATTCATGAAAATTGAATCTACGGATTTCTTTTTGATTTCATTTATGTTAAGCGAAATTACTTTTATTTAAATATATGAGAAAAGCATTGATTTGAAATTCATATGTTTATTCTTGTTTGATCTAAAATTTATGCGTTTATTATTATTTTTTATTTTTGATATTAAAAAAAAATATTTACGAAATCTCGTGGCTTAGAGTAAAGCAAATGTTAGTTCTCAAATTAATCTTAAACTACTGAGCGTTGTTATACGAAATTGTGAAAATTATATGAATAATTTATTGTACAAGTATTATACGAAATTAAAATTTAAATCCTAGTATAATTTAAAATGATTTTATAAGATATTATTTTAGAAGAAATTTTTTTGTTTTAATATTTTATTTCAATTGTGAAAATATAATAAATATAAGTTGTGTTTTATAATAAAGAATATTAATTATTTTAGAAGCCCTGCGGCTGATTGGTAGGGCACCGCGCTTCCACACCACAGGTCCAAGGTTCAAACTCCGTGCTGGGAAAGGTCGATTCAGCCTTTCATCCCTTTAGTGGGCCGATAAATGAGTACCAAGTTTACTTGGGAACTTAACACTGGGAGTTTCGAGCCAGACTGACCACCTGACTGGAACATCTGCTCATGCACCTCAGGGCCCGAGGCCATGTATACAGAGATGAGCACAGTAGGCCTTGGCCCTCATGGGCTTTGTGTTCTACCAATCATCTGTTCCCAAGTCTCTCACTTCGGAATTTAAAAAGCAAAAAATTTTTTATTGCCTCAAGTAAATTGTGTTTTTGTATGAAAATGGAATCATCAATTTTTTTTATGGGAATTACATGAGAAAAATATTTTGAATATAATTTTTAATAGTAAGCATGGTTATCATTTAAAATATGAAGTATTATAGTACATGAAGGACTGGGATTCTAATTTGCTTAAGAAACTTTTGTCCTAGTTTGTATGAAAAATATTTATGCAACAAGTAAAATTAGATATACATACTTACGTGTGTATATCCTTATAACTAATGAAATGTATATATTCAAGTATTTCCCCCGTAATTGCTTATATTTTAAAAAGAAACGAAATGTATCCTTTGTCCACTCAAAACTTATAATAAAGTAAGGGAAGTTAAATAAATTTATGTATTTAACTTTATCTTTTTTAAAATTTTTTATTTATTTATATTTTTTAAAGTAAGATAAATTTTATAATAAATTATTATTTGTAAAATTTATATTAAAGCAAGGTGAAAAAAAATAAAGTTCACAGGTTTTAAAAAATTAGTCACTTTAAATACATTTTGAAGTTTTCTTTGCAACTGAATAAGATTGGTATGAATGTTAATGGTTCAAAAGAAACTAAATTTAAGTTTAAAAATGGTTAATTAATTAACTAAATATACTCAATTATCTTCAAAATAGATTTTTTCCGCTATTGAATTGAATATTTTATGGAAATACATAGTGAAGAGTCTGAAGAGCTCTTGTTCCAAATTTCATCATGAATTCCCGAAGTATTGAGAACATAGTAAGGGGGGGATGTATATCGAATTATTTGCGCAACCACTCCTTAATGTTATCCAGGTGCCGTATGATATTCAGTGCAATTACTAAATTATAAATTACTACTCGGTCTTTTGAAATTCCTGTATATTTGATCGTAATTTCGAAACTTAATATTTCTTGAATTGATAGAAATTGCATGGAATTTTGGTTTAAGGGTTTCATTACATGAGGTGTTATGGTATACTAAAATTAATTTTCTTTTGTAACTGCATTTAATTATCTGTATTTTTTACAGTAATAGTACTTTTTCAATTTTATCAGTTATGTTCCCAGAATGGAAAAAAAAATATTATGTACCGTTTCACGGGAAAATTTTTTAAAAAAGTGTCGAGTAAATTTTTTTATTTTCAGATGATTGATTTAATATTAGGGGACCTGTTTTTAAAACCAATGAATTCAACAACTTAATAGCAAAATTTTTTGAAATTTTATATTAAGGCTAAATTTAATGTAAAAAAGGTCAAAGGACGAAAGCAATTGGATTCTGCGGTGGAAAATCTCATTCGATAAATTAATTATTTGCATTAATTAAATGAATTAATTCATAACTCAAAAGCATAATTTAGTCCCCTTCGAGCTATAAACGTTTGTACCAGTTTTGACCAACTGTGTTGGAAGTTATGGAATTTGATAAAAGTATATTATTTTTTGGTTTTATTATACAATAAATTTAATGCACTTGAATTATTGCGAATGCATTTCAACAATACTATTCCAATTAGCAAAAATTATGATCAATGAAATTGATTCCAAATCCTAAAATAGTTGCGAATGACTTATATAAATGATTGTAAATCCCACGAGCATAGTTCTTTGTGGTATATGTTCAGTACAAAGAACCAGATGGGGAGTACTATTAATTTAAACTGGAGTGATATGCTGCCAGTGCAAGGAGTTAAACTTAGCGTGAGGTGTGTCCTAGTCCTTAATAAGCGGCGATTGTTCTCAATACCATTTCATCGTGAAATTTAACAGCTGAATAGATATGAGAGATGTGTCTAAATGATTGAGTGGCATATCCTGTGTCGTCGATTACTGTCTATCTAACTGATGAACTCGCTTACATTAACTACATTATCGATAGAGAGGAACAGTAAAGATTAGTGTCTTTCGGGATATCTATTTAATCAATTGTTTAAACATGTGTATAGAGAGTTCCTTAGTAAATATCTCAATTAACAGGAAATTTAGCGGTGACAGTGTATGCATTTAGAGCTCTATACATGAAGGATATGAAACGAAACAGACACAAAGATAGATAGAGAGCGAGAGAATAATTTATAATTAATGAAATGTTATTATTTTGGATTTTCAATTAATGTAAATTTACTAGATGTATAGTTTATTAACCATCATTCGTTGATTCTCCCCAATCAGGGACACTCAACCTGCTGCCCGGCCCACCGAGCCTTTTTAAGCGGCCCAGTCATGGTCCATTGATCTGAGAAACTTACTTATTTAAGAACATTGTATTAAAAATTTGGTGGGAAATTCTTTGTCAAGAAATCATATATATCAATTTTGCTGTTTGTCGTCGGTATGGTACGGGTACGAATTGATATTCCTTTTCTATTTGGAACGGTTACGGTTAGTGATAACAGACAACAGTGGAGTAGCGACAATTTCATGGGTGGAACTAATTTTTAACTATCTTTCATATCTTGTAAGCGAAAAATATTCGAAGAAAATATATCATTTCAAGACTTTTGGAGGAAGACTATTTTGTACTGAAACATAAACATGGATCAGTAATTGTTTGATTTGTCACGAAAGTACTGTATTTAAAAATACCAATAAACAGGAATCGTTCAATGATACTTTTCCTCGAAGATCTCTTTCAATAGGTGATAAGTAGGCTTTCTTGAACAGTCTTTGCAACAGCAACAAAGTGTTTTGTCAGTGGTAATATCACAGCGGTAACAAAGACATCCTATGAAGTTTGTTATAAGTATTGGTAATCATATAAAACCATTTACTGTTGCAGAGAGAGTGTTTCTTAAATGTTTCTAATTTAGTGTTAGTGACAAAAATAAAAAATAGAAAAAATGATAATTAAAAAAAGGAAAACAGAAGTTATAATATTTTGATTAATTTTCCACATTTCAAATTACCAAAGTTATCTTGGTCTTATAAAGAATGTATCACTTCACCTCCACCATTTATCCTCATGTTCCGACCCGCGTGAAATAGCTGACATATGTATGAGGCCCAGCAGAAAAAAAGGTTGGGTACCCCTGTCCCAGATCCTTTCATAATGGGAATATAATTTTGAATTCATTTAAAACATATTAAATGATTATGTACCTCTTCCCCTCTTTTGAAATTACTTATATTATTTTATTTTTACTGTATCTTTATTATTCTCAAATATTGCTTTCTTCGGATACGTGAACAAAAGGGTTTTCTTCATTGATCCTTATAATTTCATTTGTCTGAAAATAAAGTTAGTATTTAGTGCAAATGCTTTGACATCGAAAGTCTTAGAAGCGTATTTCAATCAGTAAAATGTAGTTCATGACGATAGATATTGTCATTGCCAAGTTATTAATATATATTTTTGGCAGGGCTGGTTACTTAATTGAATTAAAATATATTCCTTCTTGAAGCCAGTATTTCTTCAAATGCACTTAATTAAAATAAGATTTATTTAAATGCAAGTAGTTCAAGAAAATTTAAATTTTGTTTCATTTAGGTTGAATTTTTAATACTACTAATCTAACTAACTAATCTACTTAATCTAATCATATTTCTGCATCTAGTTAATGACCGTTTCAAGTACTAGTTACATGTTTTATGGAACTTTACTATATTATACAAAAAATTGATTTACCTATTTTCAAGGAAAAAGATAGAGACACATTTGAATGCTTTTTTACCTTCGAGAATTTAAATTTATCATTAAGACAGTGTTTCTCAAACTGTGGGGCGCGCCCCCTGGGGGGGGCGCGATGACCTTACGAGGGGGGCGCGAGCATATCGAAAATAAAAGATTTAAAAAATAATTAGTTTACTGGAATGAGTTAAAACAAAATACTTTCAGACATAATAAAAAATGCACTTTAACTCTGATATAATTTATAGGCGCGCGATATTAAGTCAGCAAAAATAAAAACTTCTTCAATACCTAATTAGTTATCTTTGATCCAATAACCAAATAAAAAAACTTTTATTTGATTTGCTGTAATTCCATGATGAGAGATTTTTTTATTACGCTTTTTTTTTTAACCTAACATACTACTCTTTCAGAGAAAAAACAGATCCCAGACCCAGAATCGAAAAAATTTAGGAACATAAGAAATTCATCACTGTCATTATTTTTGAAATACTGCACATTATAGCTGTAATCTGTTTGACCTTCTAAGTTATTGGTACAGTTAGTTATGACCCCTCTCTTATGTGTTCTCTGTTGCGCTTTTTCCCATGCAAAAGAGTTTTATGATATTTGGAAAACCACGGAGAGCACTGTAACGTCGTGTATAGCTAGTCATCAGTAAATTTTTTTGTACAGCCTAATATGATATAAAAATATTGTTTATTAGCTAAACAATTTGTTAGTGAAGTAATATTATTCAGTCTACATGCCAAGTCCATATGCCAAGCCGGTGTAGTCAGTCTATTCTATTCTCAACGCCACCGGCGTTCATCGTCTTTTTCACTCCAATCTCCGGGCTCAATCCTTTTCTGCATGCAAGGCGGGCTCCTCTCTCTCTCCCCGACTCCTTTTCTTCTCTTTTTCCGTCTCCTACTCTCCCTCTCTCCTTTTCCGTCCTTCCTTTTCGTTCTCTCCTCTTCTCTCCTGAAAAAGAACCCTTTTAAACACCAGAGGTGTGTTCACAACACGCCCCTCGTCCCTTCTTATTGGCAGGTCACAAAAGACTCTTGGCCTCCCTCATCCTATTTGCGCATCACACGCCAAAACACACCCGGGCCGTCTGGCCCAAAGCGCCATAGTTCCTTGTCCAACATCTGGACACACTTGTCCATCACACCACCTGGTTCTAGTATCCCCGTCACTCAACACCAGAAAATACTACATGATTATTTTAAGATAGGCTTCGCCTATTGTCAATAGGGCGGCAGCTCTACTTTACCATTATGGCGACCCGTCTATCCGTCTTCACTCCCTGAGTTCAGACAATAAACAATGGCCCCCTGGCCACGTGCACTGGTCATTTTACAGCTGGTGGATCGTAAAAATTCAGGGACAATCGATGGGGTCGTACTTGTCCTTGAACAGCTGGTGAAACCATAACACTTATCGTGAATCGAAAGATGGGGATTCACAACCATCGACGATGTCACAGCACACACACACAAGCACATGAAGGATTACTTGGCCAAAACATATTTTTATAAATATTCTCAACATATAAAGCATAACGAAAAACGTGCCACACAATTTTTTTAGCAGTAACATACATATTATCATAATGAATATACTTTTTACCCGGAAGTGGTCGCGCGGGACACACAGATTACGAAATCGTTAATTCTGGCAAAACTGTTTATTTGTTACCAAAGAAAAATTGAAAAGTCCTTGAAAGTAGGTAAGTAAACTTTCTCTTAGTTAAATCTCATTGACTGGAAACATTATTTGTATCGTGTACAATAAAATAATTATAAAAAAAAAGGATTGGGGTGACTAAATAACCCCGACCGTATCGAGTGCGTGCCTGCTCCCGGGTTAAAGCATGTTGAAGTCTTTTCGCTTTAAATATTAAAAATAATTCAATTATTCTTCATCGATATTTATATTATTGATCATTATTTAACATCAGTGGCGCACACAATGGGAAGGGGGTCCGCCTCCCCCCAAAGCCCTTGATTTTTTCCCGATTGATTATAATTCTAAGTTTATAGTACGCAAAATTTAATTAAATATTTGTTATTAATGATTAATTTTATTAATTAATGCTAATTATTTATTCAAGAATTAGTTTTTTACTGTGTTCGACAAAATCAAAAGGAACCTGATATAAGATTGGTGAACTTTCGACCCCGGACCCTCCTTGAAAAATTCCTGTGTGCGCTACTGTTTAACATCAATTATAAACGCTAATTCTGTGAGGCTTAAAATTACAATTCACTTAAAACTAATTATAATTTGAGCAACCATTTAAAAAAAAACAATTTTACGCTTTTATATACATTGTCGAGCACTTTGCTTTGCTTCCCTTACAATTCAGCTATTATATCAATAATGTTTTATTTTCTTATAAATGAACTCGTGCAAAGAGCGGGCACTTCAGCCGGTATACTTTTAATTTATCAGTGCTGCACAGAATATTTTATAACTAATTAATTAATACTAAATTAAGAACAAGTTTAATAAGTATTAATGACGTCCATGAGCTTGTCTTGGAAAGCAAAGTTTTTATAAGGAATGCTTATGATTAGAAATTGACCCCCTGAGTTCTTTTTCTATATTTAGCAGATATCTATATTTTGTCTTCTAAGTAGCTACCGCATTTTGCAATATGTTCAATTTAAAAATTAGAGAAAGTAAAAATAACATAATAATTATCCTATTATTTTTTTTTATTTATTTTGCTTAAAAGTAGTATACAAAATTTAATACTTATGTTACTAATTTGTATGGTTTATAATTAAGATCGCCTATTGTAGCTTTAGCGTCAAAGTGCATTATTATTGCATTCAGTACATTATTAATGTATAAGGGGGCGCGAAAAAATTGTGATTGAAAAGGGGGCGCCAGTATTGAAAGTTTGAGAAGCACTGCATTAAGAACTTAATTAAACCTTTTTTGATAGAAGTTGTTTAATGTAACAGTTCTTGGTTGTGTTCAATAAAAATAAATATTCTAACATGATTCTAATTTCTGTTTAAGTAATTAATTTTTTAATTTCTGCCTATAATAAATGCATACCATATATGTATCTCATTTTGTTTAATGTAAACGGATCTATAACTTCAAATATTAATGAGAAAAATTTACATACATATTGATTGTTTTTAAGCCTTAAGTATTGAATGATATATATATATATATATATATATATATATATATATAGAGAGAGAGAGAGAGAGAGAGAGAGAGACATATAGAGACCACACACACACAATGGTCACATAGACCAATATTTACACGACTACACTTTAAAAATTTTTATGACCAATCAAGCAACTTTTTTGCATGAAATCTGATTTGCATCTAATACCAAATAGTTAAACTCTAATGTAAGATTATGAATCCTTTGGATTGACATGGCATTAGTGGGAGTTATGAGCAAAATATAGGAGTGGAAATTGTAGTATTAAATATGGGAAATCGTTCAAAAATTGTGAATTGAATTATTGATAGGATGCTCTTTGGTGAGTTTTTAATGATTTACGATATTCATTTGTGAACATACTGGGTTTTTAGTTTGAACTTTCGAATTTTAGATATTTTTCTTCCTATACAACTATTTTAAAGATGGGAGCATTATCTTTGATGCTCGATGGTTCACTTATATTATGCAATAAATTGTTTTAGAATTTTAATATTTTAAAGTTATAATATCTTTCAGAATGCGATGGCGAATAGTTTTAATTTTTCAAGTTTAATGGTTTAATTTTAACTTTTTAATTTTTAAATTTTTGTGAGAATTGGATATTTTCCGATTAACTAACCAAGTTGCAATAGGGGGAAGGTTGGCGCCATCAAACTAGTTTAACCCCACTTATCGGCCCTAAGTCCGAGGTTGCACTTGGGTATTTTATAAATTTTTATTTTATAATTTTTTAATTTTGTTTGAAAACGTTGGAATTTTATCTTCTATATTCGCCATTGATATTTTGAAATGGGATTTAGTATTATAAGATTCATATAATTTCAATTTTTTAATTGTTTACTAAGCTGTGATTGATTTATATATATTTAAATATATATATATATTTAAACCCCATAAATATATAAGTACAGATATTTATATATATATATTGTTGAACATATATATATATATATGTTCAACAATAACTCAAACTTAATTGATATTGAATTTTTTTATCTGAAAAGGTGTTTCTCAAATTTGGGTGCTGTTATTTAAACATTATGTAAAAACAACTGAGAAAGTAATAAAGGTATCTAGCAGGAAGAAAAAATTTAAGCTTCTTTAAAAATGCAAGAAAGAAATTCAAGTGAAATGTAAATTTCCTAACATGCCAGTTTTGAATAGAATAGAAGTGGTTCAAAACTGTGAAATCTCTCTGGTTTGAAATAAAGTTTGCTGCAACTGTGCTTTACAGGGAAAAATAATGCTTTTAAAAGTGTATTAGTTGCGTGTTTTGTGTGTGCGTGTGGAGCATTACATTTTATAATATAACAGTTATACGCTTAGCAGACAAGTATAACTCAACCGCAAAGGGGAAAATATACTTTTGATTATAATCATTGCTCATAGATAAATCAAAACAAGGTTTTAGCAATGCATACTTAAATAATGAATAAAGAACTATGTCTCATATTTGTAAATAGAATTTAAAAAGAAAAAATTTAGCGAATTCAACATCAAACAATAAATTACTACTCTGCAGTTTGTATTGTAAGCAGATAAGTGAAAGCGAAGGTAAGTGAATACTGAATTTAAAACAACATACACAAGCATGATTCAGATTTCTTCAGAATAAGTATTAAATATTTTATAATTGTATTAATACTTTGTTTAAGTCCTTTATGATTGTAAGATTTTAAATATATATAATGGAGGAAATTTTAAAATATATAGAACTAACAGAAATTTTTTTTGAATAATTTAAATTGTATATATTTGAAAAAAGAAGCAATTATATATATATATACACTTTTGCTCAAATCCATGTTGAATTTCACCTACATTTTCGGATATTTTGAATGATCATCCGTTACTCAAAAATTATCAATATTATTCCGTATGAAATCTCTTATCTATTTCGTTACAGTTTCATAAATTCATTATTTAGTGAATAGGATACTTTATTAAGTTATAATATTTTTCAAGTATCGGGTTGAGTAAAAAGGTTTCCGCCATGGAGAGATGCCTCCGCACCAACAACGGACATTCCTATGGTAGTTAACCTTTCTCCAAACGGCTCTTGCATTATGAATCTGAAAGTTGGAACTACACTACTGTGCAATTTGTTTGTCAAAACTTTATTACCGTGTGAACAAAACAGTGTTTAAAATAGAGCTATGTACTATGTACTATGAGTTCCGAAATAAATTCAGTTCAACTGAATGCCCCCAAAAATGTGTGAAAGCTTAGGTTTCAATGCTGTTTCTTATGAAACAGCCAAAGTTTAGTTTTGAAAGTATAAATCTGGGAATTTCGACACTGAAGATGAACCACGTTCTGGCTGCAATATTGAGATTGATTGTAAACAATTAAAGCAAATCATTGATAAAGACAGAAATATTCCATCACAAACTATTACGTTAGAGCGTGACGTTTGTCGAAAAACAATAGTTAATGCTCTCAAACGCATAAACCTAACATTTAATTTAAACCCTGCATGTGACAGCTTCTGAAGTCAAGAGCAAGAGAGAAGTGGCCTGTTTGGCTATGTTCAGAGAAAGACAGAGACAGAACTGTACCCTGTGATGAAAAATGGGTGTAGTACATTAATACAAGCCGTAAAGGAGGGTGGTCAGCGACCGGGGAATCAGCAGGTTCGGTTGCAAAACGAACGCTAACCAACAAGAAGGTGCTTCTCTGTATCTGATGGGATTGTCGAGGAATTATCTGTAAAGAGTAGCTGAAAAGTTTGTGCACTATCAACAGCACAATATAAAGCAATATGCCAATCATAGTTAGCGATACCAATCACGAAAAACGAAAAAAAGAGTTATGAAGGAAGGTGGTTCTCTTTCATCAAGATAACGTCCGACCACATGTTAGTGCGATGACCGGATGGACGCTCTATACGCTGGAGTGGGATCTGATGCGACATCCACCATACAGTCCAGGCAGTTGGTCTTCGAATTTCTATCTGTTTTCACATCTGCAGCTGCATCTTGATGACACAATCTTCCCCCCAAATGATGTTTTAAATGAGGTTGTTCGCTTTCTGGATTCGCGGATGCCACAGATCTTCGCAGAAGGGATTGAAAAGTTACGAAAACGCTGGCAGACCATTGTAGATTTGAATGGAGATTATTATCCTCATTAGCTTCGCTAATTTTGTATATATTTGTCATTTTACACGATTAATTTTTTTTGTAGGAAAACTTTTTACTCAACGTAATATTATGATGTTTTAATGATATATATATATATAAATAAGCTTTTTCAAAGGTTTTGTGCATTACATTTTCCACTATGTATATACCGTCCTCCATTCCTAAAAAAAATTCAAAATTTCTTCACATAGTATTAAACTTTATTGCTAATTTCTTAAAAAGGCATTATTTTATCATCTTTCAGAATTTTGTTTGGTAAGTAATTTAAATTTTAGTTAATTATAAATTAATGTAAATTAAGCATTGGACTTCAGATTTTCTTTTCGTGTGGTTTTAATATTACTTACTCAGTTGTCATGAAAGATGTGTTTGGTCATTAAAATTTCGACAGAAAATTTTTAAAAATTAAAGCCTGTTTTATCGTAAAATTTCAACGAAATTACAATTTGAAATAAATAATAAATCTTTTGCAATTCAAATAAAAATACACTAAAGAACAATTTTGAAAGTTCTAAATTTTTTTTAATTTTAAAACAAATATCGTGTTGAATTTGATTTTCACGTTACATATAAATAAAAAAACTTTGAAATAGTATTTCTGTCTACGAAATGAATTGCTTTATAGAGCCATTCATTCCTGTTGGTAGCTCGTTTATCTTAATTCTCTTAAATATAACATAGAACTTCACTTAAGTGGTCTAACACAAGAAAAATAATCGTTCTCTCCTCTTTCTCAATTGATAGCTTTATTCTGAGACTTAGTTTCTTTCACTTTTATATAAAAGTTATTAAGTCATGTTAAAAGCAACATAGTTTCCTTTGTGTGTATATAAGAAATCAGATTAAGGTGTTTTACGATGATTTACTGTTTATAGCAATATTTGTTATTAAAAGGGAATCTTTTTTAAAGATAAGCAAAACTGAGGATTTCTATGTATATAGTCACAAATTATATAACTTCACTGTTTTAACTGTGAAAACATGTTAACATTTTATAGTCAGTTTTATTATACTAATATATTTGATCTTACTCTGCTGATTAGATGTGTGAAAGTACCTTGCTACTGTTCACATGGAAATAACATTTGAGAAAATGGTATTTGAATCTTTTATAAAGAAAAGAATAAATCAAATTTGATGATGACAATTTATTTAATTCATATATGACTTTTTTCACTTTAAAAATATTTATATTAAAGTTTTCTTCCAACAGTTTTCACGATTAGATTGCCAAAATATGTATTTATTATTATCTAATATTAAGTATAAAATCTACTTCTCTGATGAGTGATGTGTTATTATCGAATAGTTTTTTTTAAAGTATTAAAAACGCATTATATGTTTGTCTGATCTATCAAATGTATAGTTAAAGTATTTACTTTTGTTTTAAATTTTTTAAATGTTTTTTCTCTGTGTCTCAGAAGCTATTTGATTGGTTATTGAGAGTAATAAAATACTGTTGCATCAACTAGGAAAATTTGAAAAACTTTTAATGAAATATTTCAAATTTTAATACCATGTAAAATTCATTTGAATTTTTCAATTGAACATTTTCAATTACTTTGTTATTAATTACAAAAATACTGCAACCTCTAAAAAGTTTTTTTATGCAATCAGAAAAGATAGAAAAAAAATTGTAATAGTTTGCAAATAAGTAATTATTTCGGGTTTTCATACATATTTTATTATAATGTCCAACAGATAAATTTAATATAGAATTCATATGAAATATCACAATTTATATATATATATATATATATACACACACACACACACACACACACATATATATATATATATATATATATATATATATATATATATACGTATATATATACGGGTGTCAAAAATTAAGGTCATAAACACAATATGCGTGATAACCGAATAAATATTGAGTTTATTGCAGTGAAATTTGGCCCAGAGATTTATTATTATGGAAGAAAGCATAAAACAGTCTAACAATATACAAAAGAGATTATTTGTTAGTTAATAAAGAGGTTATATCAAAAACGCTCAAATCGTGATACATTCCATCTCGTGAAAGGTTAATCTAAGATGATGCGCGCGACCTCCATACACCACTATTTTAGCCTCACAACTAGCAAGAATAATGCAAATATGTGTCGATAAATACTTATGGCAATAAATCATATTCTTTCGAAAATGGGTCTTTTAATGCCTGGTGGGTCTGGGAGGGGGGGGGGGTAATGGCGTGCATTGATCCTTCCTAGACCATCCCAATCAGGTTCTGTATGATTGAGATCCGGAAGTTTTCAATTCCTACGAAGAATATCATCTTCAAGAAAATCTTCAACAATGTGAGCTTGTGTGACCTCGCCTTATCCTCCTTAAAAAAGAAATTCGGGTTTGTTGTACCCCCAAAAACATTAAATAGGCGTCTAAGATCTCATCTCTATAGCGCTGTGTAGTAACACTACTCCCATTAAGGATTTACATTGGTGAACAATTTATTAACATGATGTCCCAGACAAGGATTTCTCTGCAATCAAATAGGTCGATTTCTCTTAAGTTATAGAGATGATAGTAAGCTCCGCATTATCTCCAGACGAAGATTCCCCGAGAATCTCTCTATTTGCTGCTTATCAGTGAAAAGAACACATTCCCAATTTTGGTATGTCCTAGAATAGGAAAATCCGGTGTTTGGTTCCACGACAAACAGGCTCTCCTGTGTGATGTGCTCAGAAGAAGGCACACTAATGGTGCAGGGCATACTGTGTTTAATGGGAAATTCTTTTTTTCCCAGCAAGGTAAAATAAGAAAGCTCTGTAGCCGTTATCTGCATGTTGTCAAGAAATTGTTGCCAAGCAGCGATCTTGTACAAGTGCCATCATTCTTGGCTGACCTTATCCTGGATTTTTGGTGATAGTACCATTTGCTTCTAATTGATTACACTGCCTGGATACAACTTTCGGCGTCACTTGTAACCCTTGAACCACCTTCACTTGAGACTGCTTTGCGTCAAGTTTGATGACGGCTCTTCATCACAGTAAAGCATCTAAACGATTATGAAACTTGTAATGCACTATTCGCAACATTATAGGCATAACTCTTAGATGTTTAATTTCTCATTGCACTACAAAGCTAACCCTAAATATTATTGATTATGACCTAAAGGTTAAAATTGTTTTACCTGATCTTTAAAACATATAAATTACTAATTTTGTCAGTTCCTCTGATGGAAATTTTGAATAATAGTGAAAAACTTGTTTGTGATCCTAATTTTAGACACCAGAGTAGAGTTTATTTTCTAAAACAGAGTTTCGAATGCAGATGAATTATATTGATTACTAATATTAACAGTTTGCAAGTTTGGAGCATTTTGTGCAAAATAAAAATTAACCTTTCTTGTAATATAGAAATAGAATCTATTATGAAGGCTACCTTTTTAAAGTAAATTTCGAATTTTTGTTTCACTTTTATTTGATCCTCATAATGAATCTTTTTCAAACAAAAAGATACATGAATTTATCTATTTTATTGAAAAAGATATTATACAATGCATGAAAAAATATGAATAAACGACTTGTAATAGCCATACATAATAACAAGTATTATCTCAAATATTTAATATAGACAACAATGAAATAAATTTTTCCGGAAAACTATTCTTTTCAGTTCTTTTCTCGAATCATTTTTTTCATGCTTTTTCTTTATATAATAAAACTATGATATTCTACAAATGATGATTACCCTTATTTTAATAAAATATTTTCAAGCAATACCAAAAGTAATATTTCAAAAATAAATGCAGATATTGATATCTAGCACTGTACTGATCATTTTGCATCTGCAAATTGATTATTCAGAACAGTTTTTTGAGTCTGCTAGTGATAAGGATAGTTTTAGACTTTGAAAAAAAAACCCCATTTTTTTCATTTTCTACATTTCCTTCCTTTTCACATCAATTCTTTTTTACATGCTTATTTCCGAAGAAAGAAATTACATAATTTATCTATTAGATAAGAACAGACAATCCTTTCCTCAGACAGACTCCTTATGGAATTAGAGCAAAAACAGTTCAAAATTTTAAAACTCAGTTTTAAATCTCATGTTGATTGATATTACTAGAATTTACTTCATCTGACAAAATTTTTCTGAATATTTTTTTCTCAATGACACAAGCCTTTCAGTATACTTTAGTACTTTATGATATTCGACAGTTTGTAACTATTTGTAGCAATAATTTTTTTTTGAAAATATAACTTAAAGGGACCCATTATTGTAAACTTCTTACTAGAAAACGATTATAGAAAAACCTTCGTTAGAAGTTCCAATTTTAATTTGAAAAATAATATTATTTCTTTGGACTTCACTAAAAGAAATATTTGATGAATAATTGATTAAAAGGGTAAACTGAATAAAAATAAATGAAATAAAATTGAAATTTAGTTGATTTATAATGAGATATAACGTTATATTGAACAGTAAAAATTCTTTAATTGTTATATAGTATTCAATTCATATTGTAATCACTGATTTTGTACATTATCACTATAAATATTGGAATTTCGCCTTTTTCAATATTTTTTCATTTACTTTAATAATGATAAATTGAGGAATTCAATTTGTGAAGAAATATTCCTTGAACATATTTTACTGATAGAATTCCCAGGAAAATAAAATTACAAAATGTTCAGCAATTATATAAACTAAATTAATAAATGAATACAGATAAAAAACGTAATTTTTTAAATCGGCATTACGAAGGAAAAATTCTTTCTGTAAAAAGACAAAAGAGAAATTTTCAGAATTTGAATAAATCGAATTAAAATTATTTGTAATGAAACATAAAATCTGAATTTCTTTGAATAAATCCAAAATTAAAAATACTTACAGACGCAGATTAAAAGTAACAAACTGGTCAACGGCATACTATATAATTATAAAAGTAACAAATTTGAGATTTTGGAAAAAGTATTGTACTTCTCAAAAGTTATGCATATCCTTTTGGAATTTCCTCAATATTTTATTAATCACCATTTTTTTTTTTCTGAGAAAAAGGATATAAAAGCTTTAAAAAATATAATATTAAAATCGTGTTTTATAAAGTATAACATGAAATCATTTTTTAATATTTATTTACCTTTGACCAATACATTGCATATTAGGTGTAGTCGTAAATAACTTCCGACGCTGCTAGGTAGAATCTATTGTTCGTACTATGAATCACCGGAACGAACAAGTTTTTGCTTTCACTAAATAGATAAGGGTTCAATTAGTTTTCCGACAGCTATTTTGCGTGGCGCACATTTCATTAAAATGTTGTTCATAACGCCCAAAATGGTGAATGAAAAAGTGCGTATTCACCATTTGTTTAGGAATTTAAACAATAACTTTAAACCGATAAGCTGAAAAAATGTGCTGCGTATACGATGAAGGAGTAATAACTAATCTTAAGGTATCCGACTACGTTCGGAACGGTGGTTTTAAAAAAGCGCATAAATGGATAATTTTCATGATATTTAGAGAATGATAGAATACATGCATAAAATTGTTTTAAGGACATTTTGACAAAAAAATTTATTTAAATATAATATTTTGGCAAAAATATATAACTTAGAATAATCTTTTTTCCAATTGTTCTCCTTTTGTGAAAAATGGTTCTTTTATAATAATATTTTGTCTGTATATAGCTCAGACCGCTCTACAGAGGCTCAACTAGAATTTTTGAAAAATTCACATTATTTTCAGAGTTACCACCAATTGAAATAATTATTCTTAAAATTGCCCCCCTCTTTTGTAGTAAAATAGGAATAAATCCACTTCTAAGTTATATATTTCAAAAATTCTAGTTGAGCCTCTGAACAGAGGTCTGAAATCTGTCTTTGTATCTTAATGGAAATAACCCACAAAAGCGAGGTAAAACTTTAATCCTAATCGATAACAAAAAAGATTCACTTAGCTTTTATATGAAACTTTGAATTATAGCCGAGCAAGTTCCAAATCAATCGTAAGTTTAGATAAGAGCCATACGCAGCTCCACATTTTTTATTTTGCTAGTTTCAATAACAAATAATGAAAGTCAATCTTTACACTTACAACCGCAAAAACTCTCTTTACAGTTATTAACCCAATATCCTCTACGTCCCCACAACACATAATTTTAAATAACATACCTAATCCGCGTATACGATGGTTCCTTCAAAAGACGAAGTCCTCGAATCAATAAAAAAAATCCGTTTAATAGATTTTTCAAAGGTTTGTCGAACACTCGTTGAGAATCCTCTGCAGGTTCTCCAAAATTCCGTTCTGAAGTAACTTTGATAACCGACTTTGATGAAACTCTTTTAAAGCAGTGTTTCTCAAACTGTGGGGCGCGTCCTCCTAGGGGGCGAGCTTATGAAAAAGTCGAAAATAAAAGATTATTGTTTTAAAAAATTATTAATTTACTGAAAGGAAGCAAAAAAAAAAAAGAAATACATTCTGACATATTAAAAAATTAAATACACATTTATATTAATATAGTACACTCTTATACATGTATCAGTACTGCTCCATGTGTTTCATAATTAATTTAACAGTACTAAGTTAGGAACAAGTTTAATAATTACCAGTGATTTCTATGGGCATGTCATCAAATTATATACAAAATTTATCATTCATCTTGATAATTTGTATGGTTTATAATTAGAGTAACCTTGTACCTTTACGTCAAAGTATATTAATTTTGAATTCAATACATTGATATTATATGGAGGGGGGCGCGAGAAAAATTATGATTGAAAATTGGGTCGCAAGTATAGAAAGTTTGAGAAACCCTGTTTTAAAGACAACGTTTGAACTAACTCCCCTTTATTCAACTAGAACAGGGATGTCAAACTCGTGGCCCGAGAGCCACATGTGGTCCACAAGAAACATTTTTATGGCCCTGTCAGTATATTGGCACACAATAATAAATAATAAAATTTCTTCCGGAATAGGAAAATTAGAAGCGAAGAAGAAATGTCAAGTGTCAGGGGGCATAAACGTTAAATATTTTGTTCTTTTATTTATGTTTATTATAATGTATTATTTAAAATAAACGCGTTTCTATGAATGTTCATTTTTTTCTGGCTTACCTACATCTTGTTTGCTTGATCCAAGTTAGCCTTTGAGTTTGACACCCTTGAACTAGAGGTAACAATGAACTACTTTGCGCAACCTGAAGAGAAATTAAAGTCATGAAGTTAAGAGTGCTGGTGCATCGCAATATCAGTGAACAGAATTAAGAAGTTCGTATGTCAATATAGCCACAATTTACAATAACCACACCCACATTTTACTCTTCAGACCTTGCTTGACAGGCTATCCTTACAAAACATTTTGAGTGGAAAACCTAAAATTCTTAAGTGAAAGTGAGCAAGGCTGTCGAAAATTTCTTCCAGTCTAAGCCAAACACATTTGAATTGGAAGGAAAGTTGATAAGCTAGCAGGAGAATGAGGAAAAAGTTCATATATAATAGGGATAAATACAGAAAAAAATTAATGTAATTTTGCTATTTAATAAAAGCAAAATAAATAATTGATAAAAAAGATATTTATGATTTAAATTAAGAATATATTTATTTTGCTCCATCAAAAAGTTTTTTCTGGGCTTCGTTCCCAGAGAATAATAATTTTTTTTTTAAAAGAATAGATTTGGAGAAAATTATGGAAAATTTTTCATGAATGTTTCTTAATTTTGTCTAAACATCTTATATTTTAAATTTGAATCTGACTGTATGTTTATGTTATAATATTTAACACATAGATAAAAATAATATTGAACTGCTATCATTATAAAAATCGAGTTAATTTTAACCTTTAAAGTATTATATATAAACAAGGAATTATATATTTTCCATTGTTTTGGAATATTCCGCAACATATCTTTTTTTTAAAAATAAATATTGCGAATTTATGTGTATAATGCGAGATTCAGAAAAGATTTAATCCCTTTTAGAACATATTATGGTAATCCTCCTTATCTACTTGAAAGAGAAGAAAAACGGAAGACGAAATGCTTCGTATATCTCTCTGTTTCTCAACCATGTCTTCTGATTTAATTTTACTCCATTTGTATAAATTAAAAACTCCTTTTAATTGGTGGTGACGTCTGTATTTTTCGTTATGAAAGATGAGTTTAGACTCATTTATTATTCTTTACATTTCCTCTGTTTCAATAGATTATATATGGAAAAAAAGAGGTTTATCACTTTTAAAAAATTATTTTCGTTGGATACGAAAGCTTCCTAAAAAACCAATTTGAAAAAAAAAACGTTTTTATGAAATAAATCAAGAAACGATGCTTTTATAGTAGTATAATACGCGGATTAAAAATAATTAAATTTCTAAATATCTTTAAAAAGTATAATAGAAACATTAAACCTGCATATCTTAGAGGATATAAGCTTGAATGCTAAAGAATTAAGGAAATGATATAAGTTTAATTATTTAACAAATTTTTTTAATAATTTTAAAAAATAATTATTTTAGTAATTTTTTACGCTTAGCATTTTTAATTGCTTAATATTTATAATATTTGTAGTGTAACAAACTTAGAAGATTTTTGAAATTATAATACTTTCTTACCCATTGTCTGTGTGTGGCCACTGTAGTCGAATGGTCACGGTCGCGGGTTCAAAACCTGATGCTACTGAAGTCTCTCTGTGTGAATGAGCTATTGCACGTTAAATCTGTCGAGACTCAAAGTCCTCCCACTGGTGTGGTGTGGTAGTTTGGAGAAGGAGTTCCAGATTAGGAGGGATCTTATTCGTTTAAACGGGATTTAAAAGTTACAAGATTTGTCGCCGATAGCCATCATGTTCCTTCAGAGTACGACATGAATTAAAATTAAATATCAAAATCACCAATTGTCCTTTTGTTTAAATCTTGACTACAATTTTTTCCGAGCTGAAGCTAAACTCTCGACAAAGAGTAACATATTATTTTTGAAAACTCTTTTTTTGATTAAATCATCTTTGATTTTATCTGTTATAAAGTCAATGAGATTTTCCCCATTTTTAAAATTAAATTTTAGCTTAGTAAAAATGAGTGGAATGTAAGAAATAAATAATCACACAAAATGTAATTTTTGCATTGCATAACAGGTTTTAAATTAGCAGAGAGAAAAATTAGGGGTATGATATGCAGTTCAGATGTTAATACGAGTATTAACGTAAATATGTATACATAAGATGTTATTTGCTTAAACAGTTTACTATAATACCATAAAGTTGACCAATTGGTCAATGTAATATTGCGAAAGTGTTTCCTATTACTTAAAATATTCCTATAGTTGTTCAAAAAATGTTTTCAAAAATAAGTTTTGTAATAAATAACCAATAATGTATAAAGTATTTTTAATGAATTTTGGGAATATTTAAATATGTGTGTGTGATCTTTTGTCATTGTCTTGCTCAGAAATAACATTTACTACAATAACATGCTTACAAAAACACTTTTTTCAAAAGGAAAGAAAGAAAAGGAAACTGAAAAAAGAAAAATTTTCAATTGTAATTTTGTAGTTATATTTTTGAGGATTATACTTTCAGATATTTGTTTTAACCTTTTACTCAAACCCCTAATTGTTTTGTTAGTGATTTATGTATTTATCGATAATTGGTCTTTTAGTTTCAGATTCATTTATTGAGTAAATAATTGCATTGAATAGGATTAACATAAGAAATTCAGTAATGGTTTTCTTTGCTTGATATATTATTGTTTTCGAAATAAATGGCTGTGGGTAGAAACATTTTCACCCAATAATCAGCTTGTCATGTGTGACACTAAATTGTTTTGAATGATTTTCTGAGTAATCAAAAGAAATTATTGTCAAGATCAGAATTATCGTTACAAACGGATAAAATAAAGTTGCTTCTTTATAAGTGATAATAGTGGATCAAATGGACCCGGACTTGAAAGCTTAAATTTTTCTGTCTTTTATTTTTAGACGTTTTATGTCATTTTGATTATCTATGTAGAGATTATCACAAATGTATAAAACAGGAAATTTCTGTTTTTAGTTTTAATGAGCTATGCTGCTTTATAAAGAGTCATAATAATTGTTTATATAATCTTAAAAATTATCCTAATCAAGAAAATTTTTATTATATTTCGTTGCACAGTCTATAGCCTAAAAGAATACAATTATTTTATCCAGAAACTTAAAAAGGAGATATAGATTTATAAATTTACTACATACAACTTATTTTGGTAGGATATATATTGAAGCACGCCTGTTTCCCGGCAGTGATCTACTTCTTGTGAGAAAATTTAGTTTTTCAGAGAAAGTTCGAATCTCAGCGTGAACTTGAAAATTAAGACCATGGAAAGTCAGAAGGTGGGACCGGGGTAATCAGGTTGGTGACTTTATCGCCTTTTGCGATACATTTTACAAATATGGAATCGCCAAGGAACCCTCGACAAGTCTCTGGAATCGATCCTACTGGAATTTTCCATAAGGCTATGTAAGGGAACTTTGAAACGAAAATCTAATCGATCAAGAAAAGAATCTGCCTGTGAGTGGCCTGCAATAAGATAAAGAAATTTTATCCGTCTGAGTTACTGCTTGTGGAAATTAATAGAGAGACATTTCTGAGAGAGAGAGAGCATTTTTAACTACTGTAAATAATCTTTTATAATGTTTCTTTATACATATACGTCGATTTGTCTTCATGTAGTTATCTGTTTGTTCTTCTCCATTTATAAATCTGCTATTGCTCTAATAATTGAAATAATCGACTTCTTTTTCACCCATGCAACATGCGGATGCAGGATGGATTTTTGAGTTTAGTTTTTTATTTTCATAAGGAAAGGAAAGTAATTGTTTAAAGTTTCATCAGTTTTTATACGTAATAATTTCAAGGAAGAATTCTTAGGAATTTTTAACATCCCCCCCCTCATCTTTGTCAACTCACGTAAAATAAATAATTTAAAAGTGGATAGTATATTATCCAAAAAAAAAAATCTTTATTCTTAATAGTATTTCATGAGTGACATAAAATGAAAGATTTACATCCAATACACGATAGAAACTTTCATTGATCTTTGAAAAATTGATATGTAAATATACTGAAAACTTTTCACCTTCTTTTCAGGATGTATGAATCAATAATATTGGCATTTGATGTTTTAGTCCTTGATGTATATACCATTTTTTAGTGAAAATAAAACCAATTTCGTGTAATTTACATTCCAGATAGTTATTTTTATTGATTTCTTTTTTAAAAAACCCTTTTAAGACCAATAAAAATGTTTTATATCCATATATAGCTGAATTTTACATTAGATATCTATCTAACTCATTTTGTATCGACTTAAGTATTAGTTATTCATGAAAGCTTTTAAGGTGTTGCAATTACACTTGCAAAGATTGAAAGAAAAAAATGAGGATTTCTGTATTATAGTTCGCATGTATTACATTTTTATTTACTTAAAAGATATATTTTATGTAATAATTTGAAAAATGAATATGGGAACAAATGTTGATTTAGGTACTTTGAGTGTGAACCTTGACTTCGTTAGCTTAGCCTTTATCACAAAAACTTTATTTATAGTAAAAGAATACGTTTCAGATGGTAAATATCGATAGTTGTAATGTTGAAATTGCTAAAGAGTTTAGTGTTTTGTGTTCGTAAATAATCATTTTTTATATAAAATTGAACATTAAACTATTGCTCTCCAAATCCTTATAATTTTACTTTATTATTTACTAAATATTTAGGAAACAAATCAATTTTAACTTTTAAGTTACTACAATTTTGATATACTCATATTTTTCAAAAAGGTTTCTCGTGTGTTATTAGAAGTTATCAAAAAAAACCATGTACTTAAAAAAGCGTGTTGCTAAATTTAATTATTTCCAGTCAATTATTAATCACAAGATTCTTAAACATTCATTAAAAAATTCATTTATTGTATACAATTTAAAACAAATTTGGTAAGCTAAATATTTTGCTATCGATTCAAAGGAATTTCAAAGCAATACAAAAATTATTTATAGAAGTAATTGCCTTATTTGATGGCACAGCATATCTCAAGCAAGATTTTTTAATTTTTAGTAGAATTTTAAGTTAATTGAGCGCAATTACCACTATTTTGAACGATAAAAATCTTTCTTTCATTTAAGTGATTCCGCATCTGAAATCATTTGCTAATAAAAAAGTGTACTTCAAATTAGACAGGAAAAATTATTAATAAATAAAGCACTCAAAGTCTTGTTCTATGGTTAATAACGCGATTAATTTCAGAGCACTCAGTATAAGTGTATATAATTAGGAGCAAAATAACAAGTTCCTTAAATACCATGTTCCATTAAAGAAGCAGCAAGCAGTGAGCAAAGCGATTAGCATCTTACGCCGACCTAATTATTTTCATCGTAATAAGTTGGGCATCATCTTTACAGAAAATTGAAATTTATTATAATCTTTGCGGGAAGTTAGTTTTTGGATAAGATCTAGATTAAATATGTATTACGTAAACTGTATTGAATTCTTGTAGAATCAGTTACAAACGTTTATTTTATTATTGATATCATTATAATTTATGCAACATGTTTCATTACTTCCATTTCCTGTCGTTAAAATAAATTCGGCAGTTCATTTATTTTCCAGGATATTTTCATTTGCATTAGATCAGGAATTTAATTGCAAAATCACATAAGACACTAAAGGAGGCCAGAATGAATGAATTGGGTTCGGAATAAAATTTTTTTAGAACTTTTACTACATAATAAATCTTTTTATCTACATTTATCTTAATAATTATAATAAAAGAGTTTTTTATTAATAAAATTTTTACATTATTATTATTATTAACAAAAGAGAATAGACCAACGGAACTTAACCTTTTTTTCAGCCGGGCCACACAACTATTTCACGCGGGCCGCATACATGTGAAAACTATTTCTCACGGGCCGCAATGGGCAGGATTAACGGGAGACGAGGAGGGAGCAATAAGTTCAAAGACATTAAAATGCAGAAATTAATCAAAATATTAATAGTTTTGGATTTTCTTTTAAAACTATTGGGTTGTTCGGAAAGTAATTTCATTTTTTTTTGTGGAAATGAAAGACAGTTTTCGTATAATAAACAAATACTTTATTAAATTATATATTGGCCGTTCTGGTCCAACACCTTTTGCCATCTTTCTGGTAGTAGCATAATTCCACGCTCATAAAACTTTTGATCTTTGCTGGCAAAAAACTGATCGAGGTGGTTTTTGACCTCCTCATTTTAGGTGAAGGTTTTACCGTCTAAAAAATTTTTGGAATGACCGGAACAAATAATAATTCGATGGTACCAGCTCTGGAAAATATGATGGGTGTGGCATCGTATCCCATTCAAGCTGTAACAGCTTTTGGCGAGTGACCAAACTTGTCTGAGGTCTCGCGTTGTCTTGGTGAAACACTACACCTTTCCTGTTGATTAGTTCTGACCTTTTCTGTTGAAGTGCATCATTCAGTTTGTCCAGCTGATGACAGTAGACTTCCGAATTAATCGTTGTGTTATCCGGTAAAAGCTAAAAAAAAAGATCCCTTTAAAACCCCACCAAACAGACAGCATCACCTTTTTTTTGGTGAATATCGGCTTTGGAAATGGTTTGAGCCTGTTCATCGTTTTTGCTCCATGACCTTTTTCGTCTCCAGTGATGATGCGCTTCAAAAACGGGTCATTTTCGTGACGTTTGAGAAGCGAATCGCAGACGTCAATGCGGCGACACAGATTTCTCTCTGTGAGAACATGGGGAACCCATACATCGAGCTTCGAGGATAACCTCAGTCCAATTTTTTTCTCTCTTTTCTGATTGCATAAACTGTTGAATTTGATAAATTCAACCTCAATCCGATCTCACGGTTCGCATCAACTAATGCCTTTATCGCGTCTTTATCAGCTTCAACCGGCCTTCCTGAACGTGGTGCATCTTCGACATCAAAATTGCCGGATCGAAATTTAGCGAACCAGTTCTGGCACTGGCGTACTGTTAACACACCTTCTCCATACACATCGGTCAATTTCTTTCTGGCTTGAACAGCATTTTTACCCTTTTTGTAGTAAAACAGTAAGATATGTCGAAAATGCTGCTTATCGCTCTCCATTTTTAAAAGGGCACCAACCAAAAACTACTGCGTAGAATTAATTGGAATTTTTCACACACAAGCCTTGCTATATGAGCTCTCAAAGCATATAAAATTATGCGGCTTAAATGTGAAGTTGGGTGCAAAAAAATACAATTAAATCTTCTGTCGGGAAAAAATGAAATTACTTTCCGAACAACCCAATATATTAAACTCCATCAAACTCAGCTTACAGTAAAAAAAGGTTTAATGCATCGTTTACCCTGTTATGGGGGTAGTTTCGATTTCCTTTCATTAGTGATCCCAAGTCCCCATCACCAAATATTTTGTTGCTAAAAAAAGGAGGCATTGAAAGATTTGTGCTTAGTGGTATAGTGACGAGCAAAAGTATATATTTTAAATATAGCATTTTCATGAGTTGTTGATCCATGTTAGCGTTTTCTTTGAAACAGTCAAGACACCAATCGTCTTGAAATTACAAATATTCTTTAGATATTTTTCTCTTGGAAGGCATGAGGGTTAATGAAAAATTACTTTCACGTACAAAATAATTGCTATTCTACTTTTATTTGTTAACAAGTTATCCCGCAATTTCTACTAGCATCACATCATTAGCTAAATCGTTATATGGGATTGTTTGATTGATAGAATTTCTCGCTGAATTTTTAATACATTATTTTTTAATAATTGAATTTGTTAGTGAAACGGAGCATGACCGGCCACTCTAAAAGGTCCGGCAGGCCACATGTGGCCCGCAGGCCGCAGGTTGAGCATCGTTGGACTGAACTGTAAATATTTATCTTAATGTTGTCTGAATTTAATATTTATCTTGTTGTCTAGAGTATTAATTATTTTACACTTAAGTCCATAAATTAAGGATAATTCAGAATCACACAGAAATTGAACTCTAAAATAAAAATTTCACCTGTAGAATTATCACACACATGTTGAAGAAGAATATGCAATTTACAGGAAACCACCAAATGGCGTGGATAGTACGTCACAATGACGAGAGTGTAAGAGAGGGGTATATAAGGAATGGTGGCAAAGAAGTAAAATTGTTCACAAGCACTTTAAAGGGCTTATAGTGCAATAACCGCATAGTTATGGGACAAAGGAAGCATTTGGATGATTTTTTACGTGGTAGAATTATTGTACGACTGGAATGAGGACGTACCCAGCTGGAAATATCCGAGGTATTTGGAATCGCCCAGAGTGTCATCTCCAGGCTTTGGCAACGATTCCAAGATGATGGTAATGTGAGTAAATGTTACGGCACAGGTCGCCCCCGAGTTACAACGCCGAATGAGGACCGGTATATATATTTGGCAGTTACTGTCAAAAGAAACAGACGGAGCACAGCATCAGACCTGTCTTTTAGCTCTCTCCAGCTACCAGTACGACAGTTTCAAGGCAGACCGTGTACAGACGCTTAGGGCACATTGGTCTATATGCTCGTAGGCCTGTCAGATGTGTTCCACTTACCGCAACTTACTGTCGCCTGCTATTAACCGGGAATAGACAGCATGCATTGTGGACACCATAACCGTGGTTTTGTGTGATGTTTTTCGACGAGTCCAGGTTTAGTTTGCAGTCTGATTCTCGCCGGACTTTTATATGGAGAGCGCCAGGTACCCGTTACCACCAAGAGAACACCATTGAACCACACCGTTACCGTGGTGAAGGATGGCTCGTGTGGGGAGGAATTATTCTTGGTTTCAAAACTGACATGTATGTTCAGAGTGTAACGATGACAGGCCTCATCTATTGGGATGTCATTCTGGAACAACATGTACGTTTGTTTCGGGGTGCCATGGGTGTTGAATTTCTGTCTATGGATGACAACGCCCGTCCTCACCATGCAAACATTGTAGACGAATGCCTTCAATCGGAGGATATCACCCGTATGGATTGGCCAGCATACTCATTGGACTTGAATCCAATAGAGCATGTGTGGGATATATGTGGCTGACGAATTGCAGCCCGTCAACCCCCTCCCACATGTCTACCGGAACATCGAAGGGCATTGCTTGAGGAGTGGTGTAATATTCTCCAAGATCAGATTGATAATTTGATACTCAGCATGCCTAGGCGTTGTAAGGCCTGTATTGCATCGTCCGGGAGATATACTCCGTACTAACCATCATACTAACCCTGTTATACTATTTTTTGTAAATAGGTTCTTTTTTGAAATTTGCTCCAGGGAGTAAAAATCGCATTTTTTATTAATTATGTCAAACATATAGCCTCTTTTTTGCTCTTTACCGTTTGTTTAATAAATAGACTTTACAAATAAGTCAGATTTGTTTTGATTCGGTCTCTTTCTTTGCCTGAACTTCATTATCCTTAATTTATGGACATGAGTGTACTTGGATGTAACTAAAGGGAGTCCTTAATTCATTTCTATATATATATATAAATCAACATCTCTCAGTTCAATATTCTATAGTAAGAACTTGATTTATTTTTCGGAATTCATTACACAGCTAATAAAATTTTTTAATAAGGTAAGTAGTGAAGTTTTTTTATGAACTGAATTCACTTATATAAAATGAAAATATAAAAAAAATAATAACAAGAATTTTTTTTAGAGATGCTTACTTAACACGGCTCTTTTAGCATATTAGGAATCTCAATTTCATTTTGCGCAAATACTATGAAAACTGATTGTCTCATTAATTTATTACCTAGCTGGAAAAACCTTTCGGTACTCTTTAAAGTTCTTTAAATATTTTTTAGTTTTTGAAAAGGAGAATAAATTACGTGCTATTTTTTACGATTTTATTAGATTTAAAATGTGTGTGTGTATGAAATCATCTACGTTTTGCTATTACAATTTTAAGTAGTATATTTAAACGTAAAAGAGACGCATGCAAAATTTCAATTTGTTATAGTCGTATGCGATGATTAATAGCTTAAGAATACTTGTATTGGTACTAATATGATTATTTTCCTGACACTATCATTAATCACCTTGGTAATTGTTATTAAAATGAGTATTTTAGCATATTTATTTTTAATATAGAGTAGCTAATTTTGTTCAGTTCAAACTATGTTAGATATCGGGTGTAAATTGAAAATATTCATTGCTCAAAATATTTTACCTTTAAGAAAGTTATAGTCAAAACCGCGAGAGTAGTATTCTAAATAATTACTAAGCCCATTACTAAGTTCATAGAAAAAAATAATGCTTTGGTTAATTTTAAGAAATTAATGTTTCATCTAATACAATTATATATTACTTGTATTTATTTTATCAGATAAGTATTTTAGTCAACGTTTTTTTATGTATGCAAGCTTATATAGTTTTTAAGAACACAACACAACTCATATATGCTAAATGAGTATTTTAGCATATTTATTTTTAATATAGAGTAGCTAATTTTGTTCAGTTCAAACTATGTTAGATATCGTTGAAAATATTCATTGCTCAAAATATTTTTACCTTTAAGAAAGTTATAGTCAAAACCGTAGTATTTTAATTACTAAGCCCATATTTCATAGAAAAAAAAATAATGCTTTGGTTAATTTTAAGAAATTAATGTTTTCTAATACAACATATATTACAATTTTATCACAACTTTTTATGTATGCAAGCACACAACACAACTCCCAACAAACTCCCCTAAAGCAAACAATTTATATAATAGGAATTCTTAATACAATACCACAAAAGCAATTACTAACATCGGGTAAAAATACACGCCCTGTATATTTACTCGAAACAATATATTTCGATGTTTCATTCAAAATTATGCAAAGAATCCATGGTCCCATGACAAATGAAGCGCATTTTAGAAATAGCGAAGCTCACAAATACAAGATTTCTCCGAGGAAGATATTGCATTCGTGTACTCTGTGACTAAGAGATCTATTGTTTCTTTGAATTTATGGGGCATTATAATTTTAATCATTTCCATTAATTCGAACAATTTGCATTCTTTAGTGTTCTGCGTTGCCGTTGATTATTCTAGAAAATTAATAAAGTTGCAGTATGTGCTTGGCAAGTGATTGATACCGTACAAGGGAAGTAGGAGATCTACATTTATTCAAAAGCTTTTAAAATGCTTTAAACTTCCAGATGCTTAAATACTTAGACTATCTTTATATGTAATGTTAGAAAATTGGGCCCGAACTGAAATCGTTTGGAGGCTGAAAAATATTTTAATGTTAATTATAATAACAACAGTAACAATTGTATTAAATTCTAAAGCATATGCCTGTTCACAATAAGGAGTCTTTTAAATTTAAAAGCTTAATAAATACGCAATTATTCACTTTAAATTAAGTTAGACTCCAAATTCGCAAAAATGTGGGAGCCAAAATTCGAAACTTTCTGTGCTCCCTGAATTTGATGAGTATAATAGATGAATGAATAAGAAATAAATGTTGGCTAATTACTGGTGAATATAATTGAATAATATATTAACGATAATTATATGCCACTGTGTAAGGATTAAGTTAGAATGAGTAATGTTAGTTCTATAATTTTCTCTACTTGAAATCTATTTCCAGTTTAGGTCCTTTTCTGTACAATGGATGACATTAAAAAATAAAGAGCTGTTTTGAAAAACGAGGTAGAATCTTTCGTAAGAAGTTTTTAAAACTTAAATGATTCATTTAGTTTGTTTCCATTGATTGAGAGAGAGAGAGAAAAACAGCTACAGTTGATTAAAAATCTACATTATGTAAGTTACGTTAAGAGTTAGAGAACCATATTGAAATCAGTATTTTGAAATTTATTTTAGACGAATGATTTATCGTAAAATCCGGCGTATAACGCGGACTTTTAACACAGAATATAAGATTGAAATTTACGGGTGCGCATTATACGCCGGGTATAAAAATGAGAGCTTTAAGAATAAAGGAAAAGGGCGTGAGCATACATTTCTACTTGTATCTAAATACTGTTTATATATGAGAAGTGTCATTCCTTTTGAGTTTAAAGGGTTGTAGTTCTAGAAGTATGCTATTTTTTTCTAAAGCTTGGAATAATACCACTAATAAATGACTTAAAACCATAAGAGCATTGATCACATACATTTCAGATTTCTTCATAAAAAAGGGAATGTGCGTTATACGACAAATACACTTAAGAATTAAAAATTGCAACTTGAAAGTAAAGGTGTGCGTTATATGCTCCGGATTTTACGGTAATAAAAGATACACAATAAATATTTCAATTTAATTAAAAAATGTACAGAAGTACAAGGATTTCAAGAAAAAATAAGACATAGCAATAATAAAAAAATATTAGAATACTAAATAAAAAGTGTACTCTGCTACATGAACATTTAAAAATATTTTAATAATTGACAAAAATATTAAGTCTACTAAATCTCCCGTTTGTTAAAAATTTATAAATATAGAAAGTAGAGAGTTGTGATATTTCCACTAAATACTGGTTTGTAACTCAACAAGATTATTTGTACTTAGCAAAACGCATATAAATTATAAAACAGAAATAGGGAAAGCTATGGTGTGAAGTTAAAATTATTTTCGCGTTATTCTTCTTCCTGAAAAATGTTTTTCAAAGTACCTTAAGAATTTATTTGTCGAAATATTAAATTGTGTTGTAAGCGCGAAATTAATACACTCTAAAACAACAGCAACAAAAAATGCACCAAGAAAGAGTTAATTGAATGAGACGAAATTGCGACTTTACTATAGAATATACAAAGAATATACTTTTACTATATAGAATATACTTTATATAGAATATACTTTTACTATAGAATATACAAATGATCAATTTTTGATGGTTAATGACAGATTAGATGGAGCTCCAGTGTTGTACAGTGGTGAATTCCGACGGTGTATAATAACAGATAATAATAAAATGCCAGGGAAATTCGTGAACAATATCGTGAACAGTATGAGCAGCCGAAATATTACTATAAAATATGTAAAGAATTAACTCTTGGTGGCCAATGATCTACCGATTCGCGAGCAGTATGAGCAGCCGACATTATTATAGAATATGCAAAGGATCAACTTTTGACAGCCAATGACATTATTAGAAACTCTAGTGCCTTACAGCGGAGAATTTGGATGGTGTATGATGACAGATAATACTCAAATGCCAGGGAAAACTTTTAATCGAATAGAGTTCCGTCGACAAGTAGTCTGAACCAATGTTTAGCAGACCGGTTTGTGAACAGTTTAAGCAGATTGTCATCATTCGAGAAAAGATGTGCAATTGAACTAAAGCTCGCAAAGTAGTTTAATTGTAGGACTTTTTGTTATCTCTGCCTGAGCTAGGTTATCATTTAACAATATTGACATAAGTGAGTGAACTATGGCATCGCAGAGTGTCAAAGCCATGATCGACCGAGAGCGATAACAGAATGCCAGGGCAATCCTTGTATAATCATTGCTCACAGTACTTGATTTGGCCATATTAACGGTTCAACGTGTGACAAGGATTCCAGTGACTACAATGACCATTGATTATAGATTCAGCGAAAGGGACTCAAATCTCGAAACTGCGCCAACTGCCCCTCACCGTTACGTACCGCCAGTTTGTAATAATTTGCTATGTTCCCGTGTACATTCGATATGGAATCTTACTAATTACAGTTGATGGTATGGAGTGTAATTTCATTTGATGGCTGGAAATTCTTGTTAGACATCCATGGCACCTTTATAGTGCGGCATCAAGACTCTAACATCCATAGTGCACTTCCTTTCACAGACTCCTGGACTTTTCAACTAGATAATGCCCAGAAGTATCTTAAGCCTTTTTACTACTTTCCTTCATGCTTCTTCAACACTTCCCTGGAAGACGCGATCATTACATGTTCCCTAAAAATCATTTGTGTGCTCTGTCGAGCAGGAATTATTGACTAACCCAGAATCATGCTAATCTAGGTCATCAGTTAGAAAATGTATAACATGTAATTCCTCAACTGGAGGACCACCAACTCTGTGAATCAATGCCCTGTTGCATAACAACTTGCATCAGGTCCAGAGCAGCGTCAACGCATTATTGATGTTTTTTTTATTTAAAAGCTGTATTTACTGAATAAAACATTAAACTAGGATACTATAAACACGTTTTACAATTAAGTTCTTCTCATCCACCAATTTTGGTCTCATTGCTTCTTTATTCGTCACTTTTTATGTTATGGATTTTATAGTTCTCTATTTCAAACGAGATAGAAAGAAAAAAAACTGATTTTCACAGCAAGCATACTAATCAGCACAATCCTATACTATCTTTATTGAAAAATTAATATGCATAAGAAATCACCACATAAGAAATGAAATTAACGATTTTCACTTATCTAATTTTATTTCTATGCATAACTAGTATACAAACTGAATCATCTTTTTTTTCTCTACTTTGTTAATGATTACACTATCGGAATTTTCTTATTGTTTTACTTAAAATATAATAAAAAAGCTTGGCATAGCATTAATAAAGTGTGGTTAATTTTTTTAAAGCTTTCCGTTTGGCCTTTAATCATTGACATTTCTCTGTGAAGATAAAGATAAATGTTAAAACACACATTATCAAATATGTCAAGAGTCAAAAATGTTTATTTTTTAACTTTGTAATATGCTTTGGAAGTACATGGAGTTATTTTTGATAAGCTAGTACCTTATTCCCTGTACATTTTATACTTAAGTACTTTTGAAGTTTTGAAGAACGAATTTACTTTTGAAGATTTTTAAGCATTATGGAAATTGTTTACTACACACGATGATGATGTTGATGTTATTTTTAAAAATAATAAATTCTTATAAAATGATTTTTGAATCTGAACTCATTAAAATGTAAAGAAGGAATAAATATATTTGTCCACAGTATAATTTATATTATATGCATTTTTTATTAGTTGCTACATAATAACATAACTTCTTAACAAAAATAGATGGAAAAAGGTAACTACAGTAGTGCAAATGCAATGTATTCAGAGTTAAAAAGCGATCAAAGAAAACAACAACACATATATTTATTTTATACTGCGACTTTTTTTTTATTTAAATATAATTTAAAAGCGTTTACTTTTCTTTAGAGTATATCACAAAATTTTCTAATGTAAGCAATACGTTATCATCAATGAAAAATAACATACACCAACAAAAAAAAAACATTAACAGCACATAATGTTTTTTTTTATTCTTTTAAAGTATTCTAATAAGAATTTTTTTGATAGGACTATTTTTATTTTAATATTGGAGAATACATGCAAAATACCGATGTATAAGGGTTTATTTAAATAATAATTTAAAATATTTTTGCATAAAACACAATTAAAAAGGGAAAACGATTAAATGTAAAAAAGTAATTACTAATTAATACTAAAATAATTCACAAGAAAAGAAAAAAAAATGGAATTATTTAATATTTCATTCCAAAAAGAAAAGTGAAAAATAAATATGCATTTTTGGTTACTTTTCATTAATTAAATGTTCCATAAATGACGAATATTCAAATTCATTTTTAAATTTAGAGCTGTCTTCTCTAATATATTTCTTTGCAATTGTTCCTTATTTAACACGAAGAGAAGCTAATTTACAGTGAACTGGCGTTCTTATTTTTTCTCAAAATATATCATGAATCATCATTTCAGACAAGGTTGATTGGATTCAAATATTAACCCAGTTTAGCCCAAATGGTTACTACTAGCAAGGTTTCGAGTTAGGATCGATAATAAACTAAACAGACCACCTTATGTTCGTACTTTATTGAGGTGAAGTAATGTAATTGCAGGTTAGCTGCTTAGGGAAAGAAGTGAATAAATATTGCTTTTCAACTGAAAAGTTTTTCTTTTTAATTTTCTCAGGAGGAAAAATGAAATCAATTTATTCTTGAAGCATAATTAAGTCAAGGTTTCTAAACTTCAGAACATGTCAAAATTTGACTTCTGAAATATTATTTTGCGATGCTTAAATTAGAGGGGATGCAGTTGAATTCCTTGAGATGGAAATCACACTTTATTCTTCCTAATATTACTTTTCTTTTTCAAAATGAAAAATTCTTCAAACATCTTTAGCAGGATTAAAAAGTTTGTTCTTTATTCCTTAATCTTCCCTTGAAATTTTTCTTTTCAGCATATTTTCCTACAATATTTAAAAATTTCAAATTAATGCTTAAATTATAGAAAGAAATAAAAGTTTAGTATTTGAGAATAAATTGTGAGAAAGAAATGTTATAAAAATTATCTTTCGGAAACTATTTTTCTCTCCCTCACCCTTCTCTATCTTTTCCCCCCTCTCTCTCTCTCTCACACACACACACACACACACACACACACACACACACACACACACACACACACACACACACACACACACACACACACACACACACACACACACACACACACACACACACACACACACACACACACACACACACACACACACACACACACACACACACACACACACACACACACACACACACACACACACACACACACACACACACACACACACACACACACACACACACGCACACGCACACGCACACACACACGCACACACACAAGCATGTTTGTTATGTGAAAGAAAGAAACTTTCTATGAGATAAAATGTGTTAAAAACTCTACTATTTTGAAAAAAATTTCTGAGCATGAAATCTTGAGTTATTTAAAAAGTATTTCACTGTTATCTATTTGCATTCAAGAAAATCCTCTGATTATTCAAAGAAAAGATGATACAGCTTTATAAATAATGCTTCTTTTTTTAATCTTTGGAGAACATAATTTTCACCTGAAATACGTCATCAATCTTGTTTTCAAAAGGAGTTTCATGACAAAGTCAGGACATCATTTTGCTTCCGCAAGTGTTCAGTTATATGCTAATCATATTATTTGCATTTTAAGCGGATTCTATTATATGCTTAAGTAAATTTGCTCTTACAGCTTCCAAATAATCTGTTTATTGTATTCATTCAATAAAAAAATTGTACATTTTGTGAATACCGTATTTAGGCTTCAAATTTTCAGTTTTATATTCAATTGAATATTTGGTTGAAAATGCAATTTATCTGTGTCAACAAACTAGAAGGATGTTTTTTTATTCCACATACTAAATTGAATTTTTTTTGCCTAACACCAACTTTTTTTGCAATAAAATCTGCCAACATATTTTGTGTTTTTTAAAAATTTTATTTTTGTATCAAAATAAGTTATTCAATTAACTTTTTCTTTGAAAAAAAAAAGGAAATTTATACAAATGCATGATGGTATTTGATGAGAGAAGGTAGATAATTTTGATAATTAATACGAAATAAAATTCATTTTATACGGGATGATTTCAAGTTATTAATATGTTTTGTATTCTCAACTTCAATTTAAAATAACGTTAAATTTCTGCATTCGGTTTTAATCAAATATGCTTTATGTATCATATTTAATTTCTTAAACTCTAAGTATTAATGATGTATCAGGTGTACTTTGGGGGGAATATTTAATTTAGAAAAAAAAAATGTTCTTTTTAAATACGTACTCTGAAGAAAAGCATTGGAGATAAGTTAGAGAAGGCGTGTTTCGGAGTACGTACTGAAGAAAAGCATTGGAGATAAGTTAGAGAAGGCGTGTTTCGGAGTACGTACTGAAGAAAAGCATTGGAGATAAGTTAGAGAAGGCGTGTTTCGGAGTACGTACTGAAGAAAAGCATTGGAGATAAGTTAGAGAAGGCGTGTTTCGGGTATAACTCCGATAAAAATAAAGTTTATACAAGATTCTACTAGAATGAATAAGATTATCAAACTCAATAATCTATTGGAAAAAATCCGTAGTTAGAGCATATATGTATATTATCACTTTGAAATTTACCCGTATTTAGGTGTATTGCAGTCTCACATACGCATGAACATACTATACATAACATACTCATTTATTTTAATTCTAACTCAATGCTAGACAATTAGCATGGAGATTAAAAGACAGCACAGGATAAAATAAAGTGGTTTTAATATTGTTTTAACAAACTCATAGGTTTAGGCCTATGATTAACGTTTAGAAGCTATACAGTCTTAACCCCAAGCTTAAGAGTTTGCTATTGCATTCCTGTCGCGCTATTCTACTTTATCCTGTTCTATTTTGTAATTTTCTGACTCGTACCTGTTGTTAAGCATTGTTAGAATGTCAGTAAATTTAGTACATATGTATACACCGAAGCAGTGTCGTTGTAACGTACATCCTCGCATCGCAGCGGGAGGGAGGAGGGGGGATTATAGGAGGCCCAAAGTCTATGTTTTGTTATGGTTTTGCAATCCTTTGTAAGGTGTGGCTTGGGGCCCAAATTCTCACTTTACAGGAGGGCCCTAATATTCTATGTTACGCCACTATACTGATGAGCCAAAACATTATGAACACTTACCCAGTAATGATTTGCACCACTTTTTGCCTGTAAAGTAGTTGCAACTCTCCTTGGAATGGTAGGTGACTGGAGACAGGTTGTATCCAATGTCTACGCCACGGTCCTGCAAAGGCGAGATATTTCAACCTAGAGGTGTTTGATCTCTTAGTTGCCTTTCTACAAAAGTCGAATGTACTCGACTGGATTAAAATCTTGCGCATTTAATTGCCAGGTACATTAATTGGAATTGATTATTATGCTCCTCGAACCACTCTTACACAATTCGAGACTTGTGATTTGGGTTGTTGTCGTACTGGTTCCTTTTCCAGTTACTAAAACAGACGCTATGTAGTTTGCAACTGATCAATCGGCAACTTTCATTGTCTGTTATACTACAACTAAAGGTTCAAGAGCCGCCCAGAGGATATTCTTCAAAGGATAATATCCCTCCCACCAGCCTATTTATAGCATGCGGTACAAGGGGAGAGCAGCTGTTCACTTGAAAGATGGCACACTCTGACTCGACCATCCACTTTACTAAGCGAGACAGTCACCGACGTCCTTTTTCTTTGATGCTGAGTGGACTTGCAACAGCTTTGCTTCTATTGTTGGTTTCACCATCATTTATGCACTTTAAACAAATACTAAAAAGAGCAGATTGCAAAGAACCTACCAGTTGCACTGTTTTGGAGATATTCGCTCCGAGTCTTTGGGCCATTACAATCTGCCCTCTGTCAGATTCACTGAGATCAGCACCCTTTTCCATCATTCTCAAAATCAAATTCAAAAATAATTTCTTACTTTCTCCAGCAGCAGTTAAAAACTTTTTTCTCTCAATAAGGTATCCTCCGTGTCATCTAGATGAGTTCATTAAAAATGTGGTAGTGTTCATAATGTTTTGGCTCGACAGTGTTTGCTAGCATGCTTAGTATATACTAACATACATTGTCTCAGGTTCACAGGGACAAACTTTAAGGGAAGGCAAAACACCTCATAAGGGTTCAGATTTGCGCAGCAACCGATGGTCGGAAACGTCTTCGTTCGCCGCTAGGTGGAATTGTTCACGAGTGGATTTAAGTACACAGACCTGCGTTACCGCAATCCTTTGAGTTGTCATCGCCCGCAGAGGAGTATGGAACGTTTTACAAACACCAAGCTGGCAGATATGCACTTCATTTACGGATTGTCAGAAGGAAATGCGTGATCAACAGAATGATTGCATCGCGAAAGGTACCGACAGAGAGATACACCGGACCACCTGATGTTTGCAAATTTGTATCTCAATTCGTGTTTTTCTAGTAAATATAAATTTAGCAAAAGTCTCATACTTGTGAAGAACATTTATAAGAACTAAAATTACATAGAATAAAACATTTTTATAAATAAGGGTTTATGCTTCAATTCCATGGAAACCGTATTAGCTCTTTGGTGAGGGGGTAAGAGAAAATTTCTTCGAATATTTTGCAAAGTTGAATTTTTGGGGGAAAAAAGTATCGATAAGAGAGAGAGAAATATTTAATGAAATACTCGATCAAAACTTGAAGCATTGCAAATTTCGTAGAAGAATTGTTTACTATTTTACTATAAATCATGTCATACCCAATGAAAATTTATACTTAAACTTAAGATCTTACGAATTTAATCTTAATCCACAAAATTTGCACTTAAGTTAACATGTTTATGGATTGAAAGTTTTCGGACATCAACTATCACAAAGATTATTAAAGTTAATCCAAGAACAGTCATTTGCAAATTGAAAATAAGAGGTTTGCCTAACTCTTGAAAACAGCTTTCATAAAATTGAAAACGAAAACTTATAATTAAGTTTGACCAGTTTAAATTACGCTTGGAAAATATCATAGATGCTACAAAGCTGATAGTTTCTGAGTTTTTCGTCTTGTAGAGAAAATTTTGTCAAGGAAGATATGATAGGTTCCAACTGACAGAAGAAATAAGATGATATGGAGTTGTTGTTAAGAAATATATTAATGACGAATTCGTTTTTTATTCAGATTGCTAGGTAGCCTATAATGAGTTATTGTATTAACCATTGAGAAAGTCTTTAAATTCTATTGATGTTCTGATACTGGTCGAAATGCAAACTAATACTTGAACAAAGCAATACTAAGTTAGCACAAAGTGCTCAACTTATTTCCTTTTACTTGCTTTATTCTCAGTTTTTTTGGGAGGGGGAGAATGGTGCAAAAAAGTTTCAACATCCTCTTAAAAATACTAAATTGCTAATAATGTCATTTACATGTATTGTATTAAATAAAATATTCAATTAAAATATCTCTTCCCATGTTTTCTTACCTTCAAAAGTTTGACAAAAATTTCATTTAAGTTAATTTTTGTTGAAATTTTATTTTACCTATTGCAATTGGAACCAAATTATCCGATCACTTTAGGCCAGTGCTTGTCAAACTTTCAATATTTGTGACGCAATTTTGAATCCTAATTTTCATCGCGGGCTCCCTCTCTCCATGCAACAACACAATGCAGTCAATAAAATAATGATATACTTTGAAGGTAAAACTACAATATATATGACTTTAATTATAAACCGTAAAAATTATTAAGATAAGTTTTAAATTCTGTATGTAAATTTATATGCCAAGCTCATGGGTTCACTGGTAATTTGTTAACTAGTTATTCACTTACAAAAGCATTGTGCAGAACTGATACACTTATTATAAGTGTATTGTATATCAGTGTAAATGTGTATTTTATTTTTTTATTATGCCAGAATGATTTTTTGCTTCATTTCAGCAAATTAATAATATTCTTAAATAATATTTATTTTTGACTTTTCGATATGCTCTCACACCTCATGAAGGGTTTTCCCTCCCCGGGATGGGGAAGGCCCCACCGTTTGAGGAACGCTACTTTAGGTAATTTAAAGTAAGATTAAATTATTTTCAGTTTAGAGAAACTTCTTTTGCATGTTGCAATTATAACTGGCAAGATTAAACATATCCTTAATACTACAAAAAAGTTAGAAAATAAGAAATTTAAAGAATTTTCTTCAATAATTTTCAATTTTTAAGGGATCAGTAATATCAGGTTAAGGGATCTGTAATAATGAATGATTTTATATTATTCATTAGCACAGTGCACCAATTTTCCTCATTAACATTCCAAGAGAATTAGTCACCATGAGAAATATTAGAAATTTTGCAAAACAATATCAAAACTTGAATAGGCCTTTTAAAAATTGCATCTGCCTTGAATGAATTTTAAACCATATTCAATAATTGCTAAGTAAAATTAAGCAAGTAACAGTTTTGAGTTCTTGGTCTTTTTATTAGTTCATTTATAATCGAAAAGACGAACTTTCTATGCCTTTTGTTTAAAAATGTTTAGTTAATGTCAAGATTGATCTATCTTACAAATAAATTTATTAACGTACGCATTAAATTTAGATAATTTTAAAAACTGATAATTCCACTGAAGAAAGGTTAGTTAATCGGGGACTTAAAGATTATTGCAATTAAATATTTATAAGATATCATCCCATATTAAAATTGAGCAAATAAACTTAAAAATGTTATCTGTAATTATGTATGCAAAGAACTGGCAGCAACTTCAGTTTTTACATCTTGTGGAATCATCTTTAAATAATATACTTATTTATAACTTCATTTATTTTAATTTCAAATATGTTATATCTCTCCACCCCTTTTCTCTTTTAAAATATGGAAAATTATTTAATTTACATTAACTTTTAAAATTTTCATTCTGTGAAAAATGAAGAGAGAGAAAATCTAAAAAAATATTGAAAATGCCGATAATCTCAAATCAAAGGATGTCTTGCTGCATCATTCTCCAGAAGTTACACAAAACATACATAGCTCATAGATTAGTTTTCTTAAATTTACTTTTTGGAATATTTTATACCTTCACATTAGCCCCATTATCACATTCATGGCTTCGTATGTTTTGTGCATCTAAATCATTACTTTCCTTTGTAAAATAGTTATGCATACAAATCCTTCTACCATTGCATTCCAACACGATAAAACACTAAGAAAAACTTTTTAATCTCGATAGGAAATGTAATTATATTAACGGTTCTGGTAAAAAAATGAAATATGCTCAACGTGATTTGAATCTGGCGTGCGATCTAAAATAGCTGAAAAATATTTTTGTTTTTCTGACCAAGTTTCGAGCTTCGATTTTTATTGAATTAGCTAGAAGCCTTATAATTTTGTTTAGGATTAAATGTTCAAGGTAATGAGCCTTGGTATAGTTTTTAGTTTATATATTATTAAAGCAATTTGAAATAATTTGTTGTATTTGTCCAACATTTTGATGCCTTTTAAGAAATTGCCTTACTCTTTTCATGCATTTTATCTGAGTCATCTTTAAAGGCTAAACTTTGTCCTGCTAGATATTGAGCATTTTCAATAATTCTTGTAATTATTATCCCACCCTTGTGCTTTTACCAAATCCAAAAATATAATTATTTCTCATATTCTATAGCTAAATTTTTATTATGTCTCCTTTTTAGTTCATTCCATTTTTTTTTAATAATTTACCCTACGTTAATTAGTTTAATTCGAAGCCTAGTGGCTGAGTGTTAGTGCATAGTGCTTCCACGCCACTGGTCCGAGTTTTGAACCCCCGTCTGGGAAGGGTCGACTCAGCCTTCGATCCCTTCAGTGGGTCGATAAATGAGTACCAAATTTGCTTGGGAGCTTAACACTGGGGGTTTCGTGCCAGACTGCCCACCTGACCGGAACATCTGCTCTTGCACCTCAGGGTCCAAGGTCACGTATACTGAAATGGGCACAGTAGGCCTTGGCACTCATGGCTGTTACGCCACTGAGTTAATTTAATTAGCTTAATTCATGTGGGGAAAACAGAGTAGCTAAGTACCGGAATCGGAAAAATACATCTTTCTGTTAATTTTATAAGTTTGGCACAAAATAATTTGCTACAGTGACAAAATGTACTGCTTTCCCTGGAATGCTCCAGAATGGGGACACAACTGGCCGCTATATTTGTTGATTATAACGTAAGCCTCACAAAAAGTTCTTAAATATATATACAGTCGAACCTTTATATTGCGAATTTTTCTATATAGCGAACTTTTTCCTGGAACCAAGAACATTTCACGAATTTCTTCGTAAAATACTCTCCCAGTAGTGAAGTGCATTTTTTATATAACGAACTTTATCTCTTGTGATTTAATTTTTCTCTCCCTATTTTTGAGGTATTTCTGGACTCTTCGAGTTATTCTCTCTTTTAGCACATTTCATGGTGGTCATAAATCTATAACTGGTTTTATTAGATGCCCAACTCACCGACCGCAATAGAATTCTGCGCATTTCATCCAAGAGGGGCAACTTTTAACCATCATTATCCAGTTTACTGGAAACATCTTCGATATCCTCTTTCACGCTCAGTGAAGTCTCGTGTCCTTGAACTAGTCTCCATTCATTCGTAGTATTGATCAGTCGTACTGGTAACTTCGCTTCGAGTAGCTCTAAAATGTCAAAATTTAAGTTTTTCAGCATCAAAGAAAGAAATTAAATTCTTCAGGAAGTGGATAAACGTGTGAAGTAACTTTTCTTGCAGTTTTTCTTTCTTTTTTTCTTTATTGGTAAGATATATATAAATTAAATATATATTAAATTTCAAAAAGGTGTGAATAATTACTATTTTAATATATATATAGTGTTTATGAATTAAAAACTTGTTTTACGTGGTTTATAAGGAAAAATGAAAGGTGAACCTCTATATAAAGAATTTTCCTTGTAACAAACTTTTTTCCGGGATTTAACGAATTCGTTATATAAAGGTCCGACTGTATTTTTAAGTAAAAAGAAAAAGTTCATCTTTTTGTTTTTTTAATTTGATCGTTAGATCTGTTTTAATCTCTTCAGACATGACGTATTTTAAATGAGGGAAAAAATTGTGGTGATTTTTGATTTTTATAATAGTATAATCAGAAGATCAAATGCTGAGAAAAAATTGAATTTTTATTAGCAGTTTTACTACGTCGAGGAGTACTCATAACTGCAACAATAAAAAATTTAATTTTTTCAAGTTACATTTATTTTTATAAACTTTCTTTAAAAGTGAAAAAAATGCGCAATAATTAAGTTTTCAAGTGAATTTTTTCAAGAAATTTTTTATGAGCTAAAGTACAAAAAAAGGTCCAAAAAACATGAGTTCTAGTTTTGAAACTTTCATGTCTACATTTTGATGCAAATTTTTGTGTCGTAAATCGAGGGAGCATCGGAAAAATTTGTGGTCCAGCCTTTACTCTCTTCACAGGTGTTCCATATAATACCTGTTATTATATCTCTGAAGTATCATTTATATACCATCTTCAACTTCTTTTTCAACTCATATATAAATTTCATCAAACAAAATTACATCTCCAGAATTCCTTTCACTTAAATCATCAGAAATATAATAACTTTGATTCATAATTTCCTCTAATTCTTTCCAAATTAAATATTCTAAATGAGAATATAGCAATAATTATAATGTTTCTTAAAATATATGTGTATAAATTAAAACTTAAATTGAAGGGAAAATCTTAATTTATGACCAGTTATAAATAAACCAAATAAATAGCACGAAATATGACAAGAATTAGCAAAATATTAGCACGAAATATGACAAGATAAAAAGAAATTTTTATGTAGATCTTATGGATATCTAAATTTTTCTTAAATTGTTGACTGGAATATAAACATCATGATGTATATATTTCTACATAAAATTATGTACGCCTAAATCTACAAAATAAGCACGACATTGTCATAAAAAATAACATTCCACTCTAAATTTCAGTTTGAGTGGCATCTGGAAACGTATGACAAACAAAAGAGCTCAAATATGCATCTCTCAAAAGTTGCAACTAACTAGAATACCACAACTATTAAAAGTGGGATAGTTAAGATCTAACACCTCTTGGAAATCGTCTACATCAAATAAAAAAAATATGAAGTTAAAAAGTTTTAATTATGTATTAAGAAAAGTACCTCTCTTTTTCGACTTCTTGTCGAGTCGGTCATTGCAATTTTATGCATCGAAAATCGGCAGGAAAAAAATTCAAATATCACCACTAGTGGCATAGCGGAGAATATTAGGGACCCCTGCAAACTCAGGTTTTGGGCCTAATGCCCAAATACGTATTTAGCATCAGTCAAACTTTTGGCCTCCTAGAGTCCCTGGGCCCCCTCCTGCAATGCGGGGTTGTACGTGATGCCACCGATCACCACCTGGTGGTAAAACTGAAAAGCACTTTCGATCTCAAATGATGGTTTTCATCCGTTAATAAGATACGAGGTTACGGGAGGGGTCCCAGAAGTATTCGACCCAACAAAGAAAACACAAAAATTTGGGGGGGGGGATTTATTTTTCAACATAACCTTCTTTCAGCTCTATACACTTTTACATCAATGTTCAACAATTTCTGTACTCTTTTTATAAAAAGAACTGTCTTGCTCCTCAAAATAGCCATTAACTGCCGACATCACTTCTTCGTTGGTGAAAATCTTTGACCACCGAGCCCTTTTTTTCAAGATTGGGGATAGAAAATAATCCGAGGGGGATAAATCTGGCGAATAGGGTGCATGAGGTAGGGTGAATCTAGGAGGCTGCAAATGAGGAAGGGTAGGAGTCTGGCAAATAGGGTGCAATTCAAACTTTGGCCATTGCAATAACGGATTTGTGAGCAGGTGCATTTTCTTGATGAAACAACAGTCTTTCTTCAAAGCCAAATGCGGCCGTTTTTCTTTGATTTCTTGGATCAAACTTTGCAATAAGTTCGTGCATAACGTTGATAGATTTTTTTTCGAGATAGTCAATGAAAATTATCCCATGCACATTCGATGAAACCGACCCCAAGACCTTATCTTCAAATGGAATGGTTCTCGCCTTCTTTGGAACCGGTTCTCCTTTCTCATGTCCACATTTTCAGATAATATGCGATATACCACACATTTGAAATGCCTAATATGTTTTCTAGCTCGTGCACTTTCAGTCGACGATCATCCAGTACCGCTTTTTGTGTTTTCTTCACCGTTTCTGAAGTGTTACCTCATTTGGTCGACCACTGTGATGCTCGTCTTGGCAGCTCCTACAGCCTCGTTTAAACTCTGCTACAGGGGAATAGCTACCACCGTATCAACCGTATCAATGATATGTCCCCCCCCCGAGCTACAGGGGCAACATGTGTAACTACAGTCCCACTATCAGGGTTTTCATATCTAAAAAAGGCCACCGATGGAATTTTGATACAGAGCCCACTCAGAACTAGCTACGCCAGTGCTCTGCTACCTAATATTTTACTGTTGTAAACGAAGGAGCAGACTCACACAGAGTAGAATCTAGTTCAGCTTTTATATTGGTTGGGCCGAGGCCTTTCAAATAAAAGTATTGTATCACATACCGATGACCAATTTTCTCCATTTTCTTAAATTCACTGAAAACGTTCACGACTGATTGATGAAAAACAAATACTAAACAATGTGTCGTCTTCAGACTTGAAACATATGCTTTATAGATTGCGTACTTTCTAATACAGTAATATTTTTCAAACAACTACCGCCATCTCTCGATCAAGCCGGGTACTTATGGCACCCCTCTCGTAAAACCGCAGGTACGAAGAGGTTAAGTTTAATTTTTGTTAAAACTAAATATCATGCTTTAAGTTTCGTTGTTTTCAATGAATTCTTTCTGGTTTTTAATTTTATTTTATATGTTTACATTTTACATAGATGCAACGAATTGCTTAAATACATCAATACAGTTCACATAAAAATGATGATATATAGACTACTCAATGTTTAATACAGTTGCAGTATAAGGATTTCAGTGTGGTTGCTTATTTTTTGTACTAACAATGCAAGTGTTTCCTGTCCATTATGAACTGATTTTTTCACTTAAAATTCTTTCAAGTATTATTGATGATTAATTTAATTAGAAAAATGTGCTACTATAAGCAATCATGTTTTATGGTTCTCTGATAACTAGGTTTTTATTTCTTCTTTCTGTTCTTCGTGGATACAAGAATGCTAATTAATGGGGGAAAACTAAATAAATGGATTTAAAACTTTGGGATAATTTAGTTATAATTCTTTACACATATTGACAAGATTTCGGGCAAACGTGAAATAGAATACCTTAGTTAGAATTTTCAATTTAATTCTCATGCTTTTAAATCATTCATTTATCATGAGAGGATATTGAAAGAGCCAGATGCGCACAAAGTTATGTAATATATTATTTGTAGACATCTCTAGAGATTATGCATACCTCCGAAATCTTGGATGGTTATATGATTAATTTTAATCATTTGTTCATATGTTTATATCAGATGCTTACTGAGGACACATGAATGTTACTCGAGATGTATTTTCTTTTTTTAATTAAAGAATATAACACAGATAATTTATTGCCTTTAGTTTCAAATTAAGTCGATGATTTGATGTGAATTTACAGTATTGAAACAGTAGTTAAGGTGTTAAAATAAATATAAATTAATTGATGGGAAAACTATTATCATTCACTAAAAATTCATTTAATTCGATTCAACTCTAAAAATAAAAATGTGTTTCATTAATTATAGGGCGTGATATTAATTAACTACAATTGATTATGTGGATAGAGATGAATATATTATATAAAATATTATATATATATATATACAAATGAATGCTCTATGGTTAACTTACTAAATTGAATAAGTAATTTTCCATTTTGGAGAATTCAGTATCTTTATCAAAAATTTTGGCTTTCTGAAATACAAGAAATACTTGTATTTACGTCTGAAGGATAAATAAATCGGTTAAATGAACCATATATATTCTACCTTCTGGCGCGTTATGCATCAAGAATTGGTAAAAAGGGAAGAAAGGAAATATATTATAAGGAATAACCTACTTTTTAAATTTTCCTGTGTTGTTGTTGTTTTCTGATGCCACCTGTCTGACGTAGTCAGATCGAGGCCCACGAAATTCATCGTGGCATGGGCAAGAGGTACGCCTGTCGTTGGCCTTGAGCACCATACAGGTGACTCGGCGAAATTCCCCTAAGGGACGATAGATGGCGACACGACCTCTATCTCTACCTCCACAATTTCTGCATGTAAACTGAAGGGGAGGGAAATATTCTCCAGTCTCTGCGCTCGTGATTAAGCCCACAAGACTACGGACCCACTGATTTAACGAGCACGTACTCCGTGTGTACTCGGAGTGTGTTTGGTGGCATCGGGCATCGAACCCAGGCCTTCCTTCCGGTCTGAAGTCCGCTGCTCTAACTACTAGGCTACCCACGGCCCCTCCTGTGTTGTAACAAGGATTATTAATGAAATGTGTAATGAAAATGCTTCTTAATTTAAAAAAGGACTAATTTTTTTTCAAAGTTTTTATGGTTTCTTATAAATTTTAGTTTATCACATCAGTGATCATTCGAGAGGTTTTCTGTATTTGTAGCTTTCTCTTTTTTGTGATTTCATTTTGTTTTATCTCAACTCTATTCTTTCTAGAAATCAATGTTAATTTTGAGTTGGTTGCTTTAATAAAGTGACATTTCTGTTTTAGCACATAACGAAATTCTAAGACACAGTCAATAGGACAAATTGTTGTTTTAAATAGCACTGCGTTTTAAAACCATTATCCACCATTGTAGCTTAACTTGATATTTGATTATGCTTGGGGTATGGTAACTTAAATTAAGGGCAATGTATATGTGTGTCAGTTATTCAATTACAGTTTACATGCTTCAATGGCGTAACTGAAAACAATAGGGTCTCCCCGCAAAAGGATCTTATCAATCTTACAAAGGATTGTATATTTGGCGTCAGTCAGGCTTTAGGTACCCCCAGAATCCTAGATCCGCCCGTAATCTGGGGGTGTACGTTATCTCGCTGACATATGCTTTAAGTTTTTGCGTTGAGAGGTTAATAATTTTTCTACACGCTAACATAAACTTACATAATCAATTTACTTTTTTCACTTTTAAAACTGAGAGCATTGTATGAATTGTTTAGTTAACTAAAATGAGCTTTGACAGTTTTGAATTCAATTTGTATGAGTTCGATTTTCTCTAAGGAGCTTTATATAAATAGAAATTAAAATCTGACCTCAAAATATTTGAATACAATTTGCTCCCAATAAAAAATTTCATCTAATAATATTTTAATTGCTATATACACACTTATATTCTTAGGTAATAAATTTAGAACTTACATATAACGCGGAGCAAATTAATATAAGAGGCGTAATAATACATTTTCAAATTAATAATTACAATATTATAAATTTATTATTACATTTCAACATTATAAATTTTGATGATTCTTTAAGCGTAAAAATAATTGTTTTAAGAAAAAAACAATTATTTTTTGTAACAACTGTTAAAAAACTGTAAACTATTATTTAAAATAAATGTTAAATAACTTATATGTTAAAAACAAAGTTTACGAGCATAGATAATGGGCAGAACTTAAATTTTAATGTTTACCTTACATTATATACATATATTAAGATAACAATTTATAAACTCATTAGCCACATAATTAGCTAAAAAAACTGTTTATCATACTGTTTTTGATATTGCAAAATAGTTTATAATAAAAAGACTTTTAATGCTTAAATATTGAATAATTACCATTCGACTTGATTCAAGTATGTAGAAAATTATGATTTCGAATTTGTCGAAAATTAGTAAAATCAATTTAAATATTATAGTACATCACTTCAGTATAATATTCAATAAAAATTGAAAAATAAATATTGAAAAAAAAACCATACAATTTTTTATTTTAAAAAAACACAATAGTTAGTCTAATTTATTGAATGCATTCAGTTATGAAAGAAAATTATTAGAATTTCGTAAAATGTAAGAAATTTTCTCAAAATGTTGTAACAAATTCAAAATTTGTTAGTAGTGAATTCTAAAGGAATTTCGAGCAATTCGAGAAAAAAAAGGTTTTCAAATCCATCGAAGGGAAGCTAATGAACTTTAAATATCCTTCAATATAAAAATGATACACACGAGAGAATAATTGAAAATGAAAGAGTAAAAATAAACAAATTTTACTACTTTCCATCAGAATCAGACTAAACATAATGTGTTATTTAGTCATCATTTTGGAAGATTTTGATGATTCTCTTTCCGTCAGGACGCACTTCGATATAAAATTGTTCTCAGACGAAAATGATAAGATACATTACGAGGAAAGAAGATTAGTTTTAGATAACAAAGTGTGCGAAGGGTACACGTTTGAAAGAACAAAACTTTTTATCATACAAGCATTAAAACTTCAGAAAAAGTTTTATGCGAACCTAAACCGGTAATGGTTTCATTTAAAACGCATATAATATACTTGCTAAGCATTCCTCGTTATCTGAATTTTTTTCCTTTTGAAATTACATTTCAAATAATAGTTGCGAGGAGAAATGTTAACGCAGAATCGGTAAGATAGATGATTTTAAATAAATGTCACACCCAAAATATACGTGTCAGGCAGTTAAAAATGATCTGGAAAAAAACTTTTTAAACTGACTTTGAGATATGGGATATTTAATGAAGCTAATGATAAAGTTTAAAAGAAGAAATCATCTTTCTCTTAGGAGTTATTTCGAATATTTACTTGAATAAATGTGCAGTAAATAAGAAATGAAAGGATTTTTTAAAATAAGAATAAATATTCATATAATAAAAATACCGAGTTGTTTACTGTAAAACGTTTCTGTCAAATTTATTTTTTTATTAGCAAACAAATTCTGGATTTACTAGAGAGTTATCTTTTACAATTATGTTTAGTAATCATTTATAAACGTTTTTAATAAAATTGACTAATTACTGTTGTTAAAGAACATAAAGGAAAATAGCATTTATACCGATATATATTAAAAAATTTTAAGGTAATTCAGATGAAAAATCTTTGATTGTGAAATAAGCTTGGAACTAATTTTAAAGCACATTTAAAATTACATTTAAAAAAAAACATTTACTTTCAATATCTTAAAAAGAAATACAAAAAAATATGGTAATTGATAATAATAATTGTACTATAACTTTGACAAATACATTTATTTAAAACAACGAGATTATTTGCTAAGCGAATTATTTGCTAAAAACGCACATCCACAATTGTGTCAGTAATATCAGATTTAAACACTGGTCAAAAAGCTCCCACATCGAAAGGAATAATTTGTAGGAAGCTGTCGCATCTTTCTTTGCGTATTCAAGATATCAATCCTTGTTTTCAGGTTTTTTAAATATTTATTATGACGACACACAAACAATTAAATAAAAATTGAAATTTACTATTTTATGGGTAGACACACCTACCGATTTCGAGGGTTCCGTTATCGGCCAAAGTTGGTTACAGACTGATTGAATACCCCGATCAGTTCGGGAAGGTTCACACATATTTATTTCCCTTTAGGGATTACTGAAAAGTAAACCGCCACAGAATCCTTACGGATTAGATTCCTACGGCAGTACTGCAAAGTACAAAACCATAATTATTGACATTACTACAAAAACCGCATATAATGGAGCAGAGATCATTAATACATAAATTTTGATTACCAGAAAGGTGTTACTTAGTATAATAAATCACTGTAAGGGTTCATGTAGGCCACTAGATGGCGCTATTTAAATTATAAGGTGTGTATTACTGTTTACGCGAGATAAGGAAAAAACCAAGGATTGGAAGGAGGCTGTACACTGGCCATTCGCTCTATGTTAGCGATACTTTTTTATATCTAGTGTTTTATGATAATGTAAAAACAAGAAATTGAAAGGGGCTGTGCGGGCCATTCGCTCGATGTTAGACATATTGTTTTATAAATATTGTTAAAATAAAACCATTTGAAAGACATCAACATAAATAGTGGAGGCACCAGGACGAGATATAAAGAAATAAGTCATTTTGAATAATATTTTTGATAATAATTGATATTTGAAACTTTTATTAGGACTTAAAGTGAATTTAAGTGCCTAGAACTAATTTGAATGAAAGAACTGAATTATCTTTGATTTCATGATTTTACTGCATATTTTTCATTATTGATTTGGATATTTTGGTGAATAAATTTTTCATATGAGCGAAACAGAGAAAGCTCAAATGGCTGAAATTCGAGCAGCCAGAGGTCGCGTAAAGGCATCTTTGACCAGGCTAGAAAATACTTTTGATGAGATAAATACTCGAAATGAAATTTCAATTCGGTTATCCAGATTGGATGACTTATTCAAAGAATTCGAACGATTAGATTCGACTTAGAGTTTAGAGGAATCTAAACTCCAAGAGTTCGATGAAAGATATTTTTATTTGAATGCAAAATTTAATGATAAATTAAATGAATTAAATGTTCGGAATCAAGGTAGAACACAAAATTCAATAGCGAGTTCAATTACTTCGAACTCAAATGTTAGTAATTTTAGGTTACCAAAATTCAGTATACCACAGTTTAATGGTAATTTTAAGGACTGGATAAATTTTAAGGATTTATATATTTGTTTCTACTGTGCATTCACAAGTGTCAATATCGAACATTGAAAAATTTCAGTATTTGAAAGGTCTACTTACTAATGAGCCAGCTTCGTTAATTAAGCATATTCTTATATCTAATGATTCGTATGAAGAAGCTTGGCAAAAATTGTTAGATAGGTAGGACAACAAAAGCAAATTGTTTAGTCATTAATTAAAACGTTTTTGGATCAAAAACCTATTTCCGAAGCTAATTGTTTTAATTTGCGCAAATTATATTGGACACGAGTGATGAATGCCTAAGAGGTCTTAATGCTTTAGGTGAGCAAGCTTCTAGTAAAGACTGCTGGTTAATTTATTTATTATTACAAAATATTGATCCAGAAAGTAGACGTTTATGGGCTATTAAATCATCTGAAGAAGAATTTCCAAACATGAAAACTTTCCTTGACTTCCTAAATGTGAGGTGTTCTTCTTTAGAACTAATGTTAAATAATGAATCTGAATGTAAAATTCCGATAAGAAGTAATTATGCAAATTCTGATATTGAAAATGATAAGATCTTAAAATGTTTGAAATGTAAAGGAACACACCCTTTATATATATTTAAATGTATTCAATTTAAGAACATGGATGTTAATTCTAGAAAAAATTTTTTGTAAAACATTTTTCATTGTGCCTTTTATGTTTAAATAATCATAAATATAAATCTTGCCCAAATAACCATTTAAAATGTTCTCTATGCCCTTCTTAGTTCCAGAATACTCTTTTAGATGAAAAAATGCCTAACGGAAATGCGTTGTTTACAAATTCGTTACAGGGTAATGAAACCTCACAGGGGGAGGGAGCTAACGCAGGGTCTCGCAACGTAGCGAGTGAGTTCAAAGGTCAAACTAAAGGCTGTGTTGATTTGGTTATCGGATTACAGTCTTCGAATGAGCGTTTGGAAGTGAACGCTTTCATTTTAAATAAAGCCACTTCACAAATACCTTCGGAGTTTTTGGATATGAAGGATTTATATTATTTGAAATCGATTCCTCTTTCAGATGAGGAATTTATGAGTCCGAAAGAATGTGATATAATTTTAGGATCTGATTGTTTTTTTGATATTCTTCGCAGTGGAAAAATTGTTGGTTCTAAAAATGAACCCATTGCACAAATAACTATGTTTGGATGGGTTGTTGCAGGAAAACTTAATGTTAAAAATAAGGAACCACATGAATTATATTCTCATTTTTTAAGTACTGAAAACGAATTAAATACCGATTCGCTTCTTCAGAGATTTTGGGAAACGGAGGAATTATCCGTTAAGAAACAATTTCTATCCGATGAGGAACAATTTTGTGAAAACCATTTTAAATCAAATTTTAAATATAATGATGAGGGTAGATTTGTATTAAAATTACTGATATACGGAGACACCTCACGGTTGGGTAATACTAAAGGAATAGCAATTTCTCGGTTGCTTGCAATGGAGAGAAGATTTCAAGTAGATAAGGACTTTGAAAGGCAGTATAAAAATTTTATGATAGAATACGAAACATTGGGGCATATGATACCCGTGGAAAACAATGTGAAATCTATGGACTCAAAAATTTATTTTCTTCCTCATCATGCTGTTATGAAATGTGACAGTGTTACAACGAAATTACGCGTTGTATTTGATGGCACTTGTAAACCTTCAAATGGAAATTCTCTTAGTTCAATTTTGGGAATATGTAAAATGTTACAGCCTGACCTCTTCACTATTTTAATGAAATTTAGAATGAATGAAATTGCTTTTACCGCCGACATCCAACAGATGTATAGGCAAATACTAATTTATCAAGAAGATCAAAATTTTCAGCGCGTTGTGTGGAGAAAATCAAAGAACTCTCCTGTATGGGAATATAAACTGTGTACGGTAGCATACGGTACAGCATCAGCACCGTATTTAGCTACTGGCTGCTTGTTTCAAACGGGGTTAAATCTAGAAAGAGATGATCCTGCTGTTTCATCTCTTATAAAAGAATCTTTCTACATCGATGACTTAATGGCAGGAGCCCCCCTTCGAGTGAGGAGGCAATCTCCTCGATAAAAACACTTTCTAGCATACTAGAAGCAAGAGGATTCCATTTAAGGAAATGGCGGTCCAATTCATCAGAAGTACTTTCCCGTATTTCCTCAAACTGGGTAGGAGATAGTTCCAATTTGGAAATCCATCCTGATGAATGCTCCAAGGCCTTAGGACTTACCTGGAATTCTATGAAGGATACCTTCATTTTCAATTTAAAAGTAAATTTTTCGGACAATATCACTAAGTGTTCTTTCCTGTCGCAATCGACAAGATTGTTCGATCCTCTTGGTTTCCAGACTCCCTGTACTGTGTCTTTTAAGATTTTTTATCAACAGTTATGGTTGTTGAAATTAGATTGGGACAGCCCTCTTCCAGAAGCGCTTGCAACGAAATGGAAAACATTACAGAAGGAGTTTGAACAAGTTTGTTCAATCCACATTCAAAGGTGGATCCACACTGCTAGCCAACAAATAACTTTGCATGGTTTTTGTGATGCGTCTGAGTTGGCCTATGCATCGGTCATCTATGCTGTGCAGCCACAAACCGATGGTAATACCAAGGTGACTCTTTTGGTGGCTAAATCGAAGTTGGCACCTCTAAAGTCTGTATCAATTCCAAGATTGGAGCTCAACGGTGCACTGTTACTTGCACGCCTTTATGAAACCTGCAAGAACATCTTGAAGGAGTATGATGTTCACTTCTATACATGGACTGATTCCCAAGTGGTTTTATCTTGGCTGTCTTCTTATCCAAGGAACTGGAAGCCTTACATTGCCAATAGAACATCCGAAATTTTAAACTTGGTTCCAGCAGACAGTTGACGTTACGGGCCCATCAAGATGAATCCAGCTGACATTGCATGCAGAGGTTTATCACCTAAAGAACTTCCCACATGTGTTCTATGGTGGGAAGGCCCTCAATGACTTTCCTTTGAGATGGACTCTTGGCCTAAGCAGCCCAAGAAATATGATCAAACTAGTTCAGTGTCAAAGGAATAAAAACAGACAGCTTTTAGCTTTCCTGTGGCTATCAACTGTGACTTTATTGACTCTTTATTTTTAAAATTTTCATCATTTACTAAGATTATTGATATTTTTGCATTTTGGTTTAGATACATCACAAACTGTAAAGCTAGAGTTGGCAAGATGAAAAATTTAGATTCCAAAGGTAAATACCATGTCCCTCCTTTAACCACATATGAAAGGAGGCAGGCAAGTAATCAAATTTTCTTGTATATTCAAAATTTATTCTTTGAAGATGAAATCAGTTGTATTAAAGCTAATGAGCCTGTAGCAAAAAAAGTATGCTATCTGCCTTTTGCCCTTTCATCGACAAAGACGGTTTAATTCGAGTAGGAGGTCCACTTCGAAATTCGACACTCCAATATGGTGCTAAGCACCCAATCATCTAGCCAAATCGGCATGAAATTAGTAAATTAATTGCAAATATGTATATTTTATATTTGCATGCTGGATGTACTGTATTATTAGGTATTATTAAGCAAACTTATTGGATTATTGGTTAAAAAAGTATTGTAAAAAATGTATTCATAAATGTATAGTATGTTGTAGGTATCAATCAACTACATCCAAGCAATTGATGGGTGATCTGCCAACTCATAGGGTAAATCCTAGTAGGCCATTTTCAGTTTGTGGCGTAGAATATGCTGGCCCCATCAATATCTTAAGATATAGAGGTAGAGGAGCAAAGACTACTAAGGGATATATAGCTCTTTTTGTATGTTTTGCTACCAAAGCTCTACATTTAGAACTAGTGAGTGGTCTCACTTCTGAGGTTTTTATTGCCTCCTTGAAACGCTTTTGTGCTAGCACATTTATTGTGATAATGGTACCACTTTTGTTGGTGCCAGGAGAAAATTGCTAGAAATATTTAAATTTGTATCAAAACTTAATGAAAATGAACACTTTTGCTATTTTCTATCTTAAGTGAATATAGAGTGGCATTTTAGCCTACCAGTGAGTCCTCATTTTGGAGGATTATGGGAAGCAGGAGTTAAAAGTATTAAGTACCTTTTAAAAAGGGTAATTGGAAGCACAAATTTAACTTTTGAGGAGTTCAGAACTTTGTTAACACAAGTAGAGGCAATTCTGAACTTAAGACCTCTAGTATCTTTGGATTGTGATAATGATCCAGACAGTTTACATATTTTTACTCCTTCTCATTTTCTCATAGGTGAGGTTATTACCTCTTCCCCTGAGCATACCAATGATGATAAACTTTCTCTTCGCTCCCGTTGGGATATCTTACAAAAAATGAAGTTAGGTTTTTGGAGAAAGTGGAAAATTGATTATTTGAGTAATTTGCAAAACAGAACTAAATGGAAATCTCCTAACAATAATTTTAATGTTGGAGAAATTGTAATTATTAAGGAGGATAACATTCCTCCAACAACCTGGCCTTTAGGCAAATTAATTGAAACGCATCCAGGTAAGGATGGTGTGATAAGAGTAGTAACTCTTAGAACTGTTAAAGGTCTATTTAAAAGACCAATTCACATAAGCTTTGTAAACTTCCTCTACATCAAGAATAACTTCTTGATGGGGGAAGGGGAGTATGTTAGGGATCATGTAGGCCACTAGATGGCGCTATTTAAATTATAAGGTGTGTATTATTGTTTACGCGAGAGAAGGAAAAAACCAAGGATTGGAAGGAGGCTGTACACGGGCCATTCGCTCTATGTTAGCGATACTTTTTTATATCTAGTGTTTTATGATAATGTAAAAACAAGAAATTGAAAGAGGCTGTGCGGGCCATTCGCTCAATATTAGCGATATTGTTTTATAAATATTGATAAAATAAAACCATTTGAAAGACATCAACAATCACCTTTCACTTTTTTTCCTATTAGAAATAAATTTATGTTTGACTCTGTACCACAAAAAGCTTTCCATCTTAATTATTTGGTTCCAATTTTAAAGCATGAAGGTGAATTGCTGCTATTTCGTGGCATTTTGATGACCAGATTTTATCCTGAAGCATCACAAGTAACATTATGCTTACATTCGAGGACAAAGTCGAAAATAACTTCGAAGCTTGGGAACGTCACTATTTAATCTGTTCAAATTTGGAGTCGCCATTATGTCGGCAAGGGTTAAAATTCCTCAGAAACGGTATCAGAAACTTATTGTCTTGTTATACTTAGAACCTGCGATTAGAGAGATATAGGGGGACCAACTCGTTGTCAGAGGGCGAGTAATTTTTGGCCTCTAAATGTAGGTTAATTTTTTTTTTGTAATTACAGAACTTATAAAGTTTAAAATCATTTAGGTACCTTTAAAGACAGAAATGTTTTTTATATCATACAAAATATGTGGGTAAATAAGATTTGGGAAAGTCAGTACAAAAATAAATAGTTCAATGATTAAATAAAAATATGAATAATTTTATATGATATTAAAACATTATATTATAAAATACAATTTTTTTAATAAAAAATCTTGTAGAAAACGAACTTTTTAAAGGCTTTAATTATTCATTAAATGCTTAAATAATGCATGTCGTAATTAATTATATAAAATGGAAGCTTACATTGAAATCCAAAGTTTTTAGAAGAAACAAAAAATTGCATATAAAGATGAATTTTTTTACATAAAAAATTAGATTGTAACTCCTATTGGTATTTTGCCGTAATTTAAAGCAATTAAATGTACAATGAGCAACGAAAAAAGGAAACAAAAGGCAAGTGAATAGAAGACCATTTTTTTAGAATACAGGAATTTAGATTTTCTCAAACACAACAGACAGCTCTCTAGTTTCTATGTCTTTCCAAAGAAAAAAGGATTTTTTCTCAAAAGCACGTTTGTCTGATTGTTGAAGAGGCACTTGACAAGACAAGATCCTAGATGCAGAAAAAATCTTTTTTTTATGGTGCATTGTCTTCTCTAAGGGATTTGGAATAAAAAGGAAAGATCCCCCAACTTCGATAAAAATTGGAGTCGGAATTTTTTGAAAATGTTAAGGTATCCTAGGTTTTCACGCTATAGCCATCTCGCCGTATTTGACTCCAATGGAATATCGAGAAGTTTCCTATATATATATGTGGGATTGGAATTCGTATTTCCTTTTTAAGGTCGAAGTTTATGGGATTCGCTTCAATTGGACATTTGCAACCACTTTAAGAAAAAAAAAGAATTATCTATGCTTTGTCAACACAATGTGAAAAATAAGCATACTTGTCCTTTAATTTTTATTTAATAATTCGAAATTATTTATATTTCTAGCCCAAACATGTTAATTTGTTTCTGTATTTAACGAGTTATTTTTGATTCTATTGTATGTACTAGAAAATACTCTTATAAATATAAAAAAGGAAAAGGAAAAATAAAATTTGTAGCGTCTAATAAAAGAAAATTGAATCCATCGTCTTCATTTGGATTTTAATGGGAACTGCATACATTCGGATTTAGATGAATTTTTGCATCTGTTTCTAAGTATGTGCAAATTAATATAATTAAACTGTTACGCAAATCTGCTCCTTGCAAATTCCAAAGTGAAAAATATTACCGTAAAATCCGGCGTATAACGTGCAACTATACTTTCAAACTGAATTTTTTAATTTTTAGGTATATTTGCCGTATAACGGGCACCCCTTTTCTTACGAAGAAACATGTAATGTACGTGTGCTATATTCTTATGTTTTGACGTCATTTATTCGAGATGTTATCCCACGACCTTTGAAAAAATAGCATATTTTTAGAACTAGAGGCTCTTAAGTTCCTAAGAAATATATGTTCTTTCAAATAAACAATATTTCAATATATGTAGAAGTCTCAATTTTTTTTTATGCCTATCTTTTTTTTTAAAAAAAATTAAAGCTTTCATTTTTATAACGTATAACGCACACTTGTAAATTTCGATCTTATTTTTTGTGTTAAAAGTACGCGTTATGCGCCTGATTTTATTGTAATTTTTATAATGCTTATCGCTTTTTTATTTTTGAAGCTGTCATTTTCGTACCGGCGTATAACGCGCACCTGTAAATTTCGATCTTATTTTTTGTGTTAAAAGCGCGCATTATACTCTGGATTTTACGGTATATTGATATTTTCAAATATAGTAATTATTACAAAAGAATGGCAACTTAAAATTCATTGGTTTGTGTTTTAAGAAGTACTTTAAATTCGGAACATATGAATCAAGGAAGTAATTGCTGTTGTTCAAAATATCATTTGTTTAAATATAACGTAAGAAGTATTTACAAATAAATTTTTAAACACAAGCAACTTATGATTTATTATTTCCCTTCATTTTTCATTCTATATGTCTACATAAAATTGGTTTAAATTATTTACAAACAAAAATATTCCTATAAAGCTATATAGATGTCTTTTGTAACTCCTTTAAATCAAATAGCCAAATTTAAATCAAGTCAACAATGAACAATGAGAAAACACCAGTCAAAATTTTAAAGTAAAGCAAAACAATCAGAAGGTAGAATGTCCAAAATCAAGCAATAAGTGAGAATATTCTAAAAATTTATGGTAAATAGAAATATATGAATCCAATAGCAAAAATATTTCAGAAGGCAAGAAAATCTTATGAGACTCACACTTTCCATTTCATCTCCTAGTATGGTTTTAATCTATCATTTCTTGAAGCAAGTTCACATTCATTTACCAAAATTCATGCAAATAGAATATGAACTGAAGTGAGCTGTTTCTTCAAGTTTTGATATATAAATTTTTTCTTGAAAAAAGTATGGAAGATAGCTTCTTTCTAAATTTGAGATTAATTGAAGCCTTAGCTCTGTGTAGGAGTTATTATTAGTAATTTATCCAGTCATTGATGCTGAATTGAAAAATTAGGCTACATCGGAGCTAAATTTATAAAAGAATAGCGATTATATAAAGTGTAGCTGTATCGGGTTTCTTTCTTATAGTTAGATTTAGTATCTTTTCTTTTTCCGTAAATTAAATGTTTATTTTATTTCTAACGTTTCAAGTTCTTCAAGTTAGTTATTAGAATTAAAAAATTATTACGTATTTAGTTCATTGCTAAACACATTTATTTGGATGTTCATTGACGAAATACTTCCAGACATTGCAATTTAATTTTGCTGAGTTGGAATATTTCTGTTAAAATTACAAATAGTAAAACATCTGAGGAAATGTTTTTGCATTTAAAGAATTTCCTCATATATTTTATTTAATCAATAAGTGAAAAGAAGCAGATATACTCACTTAAACACTTAAATTTCAAAAACAAATGAATTTATGCAATTATGAAATTAAGAGTATTGTATTATTGAAATCATAGTTGTATATTATTTGAGTTAAGCATCTAGGAGCAGCAATAAATATATTAAGGGTTATTTGTATTATATCTAGGAGTTTACAATAAATATATTCTGTTAGTTGAATGTCTATTGTATCATGTTCAAATATAATTTTAAGACTTATCGCAAATAAGCCATTCAGTACTATGGGAATTTTCTGCTTTAATGTCTATCCATTTATTCAACAATACAATACATATCAGAAAAAAATGAATTTTACGTATTTTAAACTATCGTAATTTTAGTTTAATTAAGAATTCTGAAGAAAAAAAATCAATTAAATGTGATGCTTTTTTTTGAAATCTTTTGAAATGACATATATAAAGATATTTTTGATATAGTAATCATGTTTATCATTATCAAGCTACTTTTCAATATTTTAAAATCAACTCGTTCAAGAAAATAATTTAGTTGAATCTAAAAAGACTTATGGAATAAATTAATACACGTAATGTGTTTCTAATTTTTAGTTTGGACTGAAATGCATGGATAACCTTATACTTCTTGGATAAGGACTTGAGAATGCTTAACTATGTATCAGATTCTCTTATGCACAGAAAAATCTATAACTTTTAGGTACATCTTTATATATAAAAATCTTCTGTGCGTGTGTATGTGACTAAACTTCTCCTGAACGGCCGGACCGATTTCGATGAAATTTTTTGTGTGGGTTCAAGTGGATTCGAAAATGGATTAGAATCGCAATTCGGTCCGATATCGCAATTAGTTAAAAAATTAATTAAAAACATTCAAAAACATACAACTCAACATTCACCTGCATTGTTGTAACAACGTTATTGTTATAAAAAAGACGTAAGTTGGCGTCGAAAATCGATTTTCAGCCAAACTGGCTAAACCGGGTCTTTATTGTTACAAAAATGCAGAGGACTCATGATTTTTAGAATTTTTAATTAATATCTTTTCAAATCTTTATATATATAAATCTTCTGTGCGTGTGTATGTGGCTAAACTCCTCCTAAGCGTATGGACCGATTTTGATGCAATTTTTTGTGCCTGTTCCAGTGGATTCGAGAATGTTTAGATTCACAAATCGGTCTTATATCGCAATTAGTTAAAAAGATATAAATTAAAACCAGTTTTAATAACCAGTTTTTGGCGCCAACTTTGATTTGTCTGCATTGTTGTAACACTGCTATTGTTACAACAATGTAACACTGTTATTGTTACAACAATGACAAAAGTTGGCGACGAAAATCAGCTTTCAACCAAAATGGAATTTCATGACGTTGCTCTATTGACTGTATTAATTAACTTTGTTTAAAGAACAAGTAATATAAAAATTTTTTTAAGTCAATTCCTCCTTGGATCAGCAAAGAAAAATTTTATTTTAGCTACTTTTTATTAAATAGTTACAATTAATATAAATATGTGTATACATATGACAGAATCACAACATTAAGTGGTAATTAATTTTTATTAATTATCATTAAAGTATCGTATTGTCATCCAAAACAATCGTGTATATAAATTTCATTGCAACTGAATACTTTAACACGGGAGAGAAAACCTTTTCAAGTTTTGACACAAGTCGCCAAAAATGATGCCAACATGGTTGTGTTTGTAATTCTTTAAATAATTAGTTTTAATCAATTTATTTTTATTAATTATTATTATATTATTGTATTGTCATCCAAAATAAACTTGTATATAAAATTTCAGCTCATTTGAGCGCTTTAAAATGTATTTTATTAACGATTGAAAATTCCACCAAGATAAATAAACAAATATATAGAAATTATGAGCTGTATATAATAGTAGGAATTGAATAAATGTTTTTAATATGTGATTAACTTGAATTACATTATTAAAATCTCAATTTCTACAATGTTTTAAATTTTTTTAATTTAAATTCCTAAGAAAAGATGAAACTTTTTTTTCATGCAGATTGGTGCGTTTTTTCAACCTTTTCCAACGCTGCCAAGTTAATTTGAAACAAAATATTGTAAAACTTCAGAAATTTTGGAATTTTATAATTAAAAAAAATGCTTTCTTTATACATAAAATATTTTTAAGGAAGATGTATTTTTTACGTCTTGGGGAGCCGTAAAAATACGACGACAAAAATTGGACAAACCGCCAACTGCCAGTAATAGTTAATTATGGGAAAACTATCTCAGAATACACGAGTTTGAGCGCTCATAGCGCATGTGTGGAAAAAGAACTTACGGAGAGTACGTATGCAGAAAAAAAGATTTTTCTGTCAAATAAAGGTGTTTTCTTTTTGAATGTTTTTTTTATAATGAGTCTAAATAATGAATTTTCCAGCAATTTTCCAAATCCAATTTATTAGTTTGAATTTTAAGAAAGCATTCATTGTTTCATGTATAAAATAATTAATACGACCCTAGTTTTTAATAATACATCGCAACTGATAGTTTTCTTTTCGAGAAATAATTTACTGAAAAGTCTTAAAATATAGGAAAATTGCTGCCCTGTTTTTATTAAATGGTACTATTTCCTTTTAAATCTTTTCTATACAAGGAAATGTAAACAAAATTTTAGGCTTTCCCCCCATAGTTCTTTTTTCTCAGTTACATACATTTAATCAAAAAAATCAAACATCTAGATAAAAGCAGTCGTTTCATTGCTAACGATACACATTTTTTGATTCATTATTTAACGAAAATTGATATAAATTAATAATTTTTTTTAAGAATTAAAGTTCTATTGCGTTTTATTATTTATTACAAAATTATTTATTTATTACATTGTTATTTTAGAACAAAACTGGATTAGATTTGTAAATTTTTAATCGAAAAAAGAAATTTGAAAAAAAAAGATCTTATCCCCCTGGGTGAAAAAAGGGGGTTTTATACTTGAAAAAACTCACACAACGCTGGACTGAACGAAGGGAAAAGAAACCTGTCTGACAGAGAGAAGAAGTGGAAGAAATTTCTGAAAAGAGGATCTAAATCACATAAATATAGAAATCACTCACATCGCTCAGTAACACACACGTACAAAAGTACTGGTGGCCAGAGAGAAAGGGAAAATTTCCATGGGGATAAAATTGTACCCTCGGAAAAAGCCCTTCATTGCCGAGTTTAGTGGCAAGAAAACAGACCTGTCGGACAGGACAATGTGAAAGAAACTTCGAAAAAGAGCATTTTGATGATATTAATATAGAAATCACACCCCCAGGAAGTGCTGACACTGAAAGGGAAGGGGAATCTTCCAAGGCATAAAGCTGTACACAAGAAGCCAGTGCAACGCCGGGCCATCCAGCTAGTTATCACATATATTTTTTATTACAAATGTTTCCTTAACTATCCTAAAGTTCTGTAATTTTTTACTGAGTTTCTGTCAATCCACTTAAATTTGTACGGTGCAGTTGACAATTAAAGCATTTTCTCGACCTATAATACGATATTATTAAATTAAAACGATTTGTTCAAAAGTACTTTCACTGTTCATTTTTTGAACATCTATTGTACGACTGAGATTACAAAGGGGAGAGCGAAGGATCGGTGTGAGTGCTGCTTAAAATTATTTTTTAAAAATAAATATTTTAAAATATTTAGCCTTTTTTTTACATCATTTACATATTTATCTTTCAAAAATTAAATTTTTACTGAATAATTTTATTTAATTGAGAAAATGAAAAAAAAAAGATTTTATATTTAAATAGCGTCCGCCTAATTGTTATAAAAATATTTTGAGCAAATTGTGTTAATGCAGAGTTCAATTTTTTATATTGCTTTTTTTAATAAAAATTTTATACTTCGTTAAAATCATAAGGGAAGAACTAAACTTATTTGAAATGTTTTTTGATTGGTTTTAAAATCGCAAGCTCGTTTTCTCTGATATTTAATATGTAAGTGTATTTGTATAGTTTCAGATCAATAACTAAGCATTAATCATTTCTTCTATTTTTATTTGTTTTGCGGCATTCATTTATATATATATCAATCTATTTCATTGTATATTTACTTTGTCTTTCATAATTAAAGTTATGAAAATTAAAAAATTACGGACGTTTTCTTTTACTTAGAATGAAACCTGAAGTCTCTTGTGGTTAACAGCTATATCGAAAGAAAATATTCATTTATCTCTTAGATAAAATGTTTAGTTGAGTCACACAAAGATAAATGTATTTGTGCTCATACATATTAGCAGATAAAACTTACAAACGTCGCAAAAATCCATCATTTCTCTCTTATAGCTTATTGTATTGATTAATCATCAATCAGATTTCTTTCAAATTGCCTTAAGACAGATGGAATTCATTGACCGCGAATAACAAATGTATTCTATAAAAAGTTGATGATCCATCAAACCACTTAGCTTACATCGTCTTCAAAAATATTGAAAGCAATAAAAATGACAATCTCAGCAGATCAAGAAATATGAAGTGGTGAATGAAAAAGATGGTCTCGCTATTTCCTCAGTTGAAGGAATAGGGCAGAAAACACATTTTTCATCCTTTGCCCGTGGGTAATAACTTTACTTTCCCCATCATTTCTTTATTTTTCTTTCTTACTTTGTACGTCTTTTCTTTCTGTTCGAAACTTTAACAAGTTGAAAACCTGTTCCGTTCTCAGTCATACTTAGAAGTAGCTAAATATCTTTTTAGGAATTTGAAATGACGTGTTTTCGAAATTATCTCTGACGATTACTTCACATACATACAAGTTCTAATGAATATTACTTTTTGATTGTCATATTTAATTACGAATAAATTTGCTTGAAATACATTGTCATTGAAAATGTAAACCAAGGAATGGTTAGAAATTGCGAGAAATTCACCAGAGATTGAAAGTAACAAACGGTAAGTGATATTTATTTTAAAATACTTGTAACGCAGAACCAGAACAACATCCGTTCAATCAGTTTCTAGACAGCCGCGACCGGGTGATACACGAAGTAATATATTAATCATATAATCATCTCTATTTACTGTCAGTCTCATTTGCCACAGATCTCCTCCTGAATGCAGTGGTCACAAGGCATGCAGTGGTGTTTAGTGACTTTCCGCATGAATTTGATTAGTGATCTGAAAGAGTGATTTGAGTGATGCGTGTAGTGTGCGGTCAAGTGTTATTCTAGTGGCAAAGGGTATTGGATACCATAACGGAAGGGGAGTGTCTTCGGCACAGTACATCATCCTCTTATCCTTAGACCGTCATAGTGCCCTGAATATGAACCATAGATGACATCTTTTCGTAAACGATGGATGCTTTAATTCATGATGCTGTATTGTCGAGCTGTGGGGCGTTCCATAAATGCAGCTAGTCCATCTCAGTTCCCCCTTTCATACTCGGTGAATATCTGAGTGGCAAACAGAAATGTTTGAGAATAAAACTTAGTGCTACCACCTTAACCACGGGATATCGTAGTCCGACCCATTGGAAGTCGAATCATCTGTGCTGTAAAGTGTGTAATGGATCCCATGAGTGCAGGACACTAGCAACTAATTGACGGGTAATGGTTTTGGTTGAAATGAGAACGTCGAGGATGTTTTGCACATGCTGTAAAATAGCATAAGAAGAGGTTCGCTAGCTCATAGCGCTTTTGGTAGATGCATTAATCCGCACAGGCCACTCTAGTTACACAATCAAGTCGCAATTTCTTGTTCCGGCACTTTTCCAGTTTCGACGCACCGTCGCCGCACCTAAGGTATCAACTCCTGGAGAAAAAAAATTGCTTTTTCCTCTCCAATTATAAGGCTCCTCATATCTGTCTACTTGAATTGTGTTCATTGACGGTGGCCTGGGATTCTTTGTTATTTCAAGTGTCCTCTGAATCAATAAAGTATCCCCACAATGATTTACCTGGTAATAAAACACCGAAAAGATATTGCTCATTTTACTGATATTCTTCCTTTCTTCCCATTCAAAATGTACAGAATTGAGGATTTCGCAACATTTGCATTACTTCTTAAGGTTCACGTATCGTGAAATTCGCATAACTTTCTGGTCACTTATTCTTGGTGTTATATTTACAATCCTACGTAGATTATCTGTACTACTTCGAAGCACATTATGCCCTTTTCATTCTTTTGGTTTGAGAAGATATGCGTGTAATGATATAATGAACTAAAAATAATCGTCTCAGAACTTTGACTTCAAGTTTTCGTTAGATAGGTATTGAAATCATTCAGTAACTGCATTTCTTTTTACAGTAAATTTATGCATCTAAAAATCAAACGCCAAAACAATATAATTATTGCAACAAAATTTTAAAGGTTAAGAGCTATAAATTAGTTTTTGAGTGTTGTCTCAACCAGGTATTATATTGAACATCACATGACCAACTATTTGTAAGTACGTATTAGGATCGCATATTTATTTTTTTATAATTTTAAGGACTTGGCTTCAAAACATTTAATATTCACGCACTGTACAAAAAAATTATAACAACGGACGAATAAAATATGGCAGAGTTAGATAAGATGATATATTTAAGAATTTATTTCTTGTAAGATTATAACAACGATCCTTTAAAGATAAATATAAGGTCTAATAAATCCAAAGGTTTTCCATGTATTAAATGAGGAGCTGTTCTTGTAATAAACAATTCATTGACAGATATTTTTGATATAATTAAACATATGTAAAACTTATTTCATATTACATACTAAATTGAAAACCATTTCTACAATAAATTCATTAAATAACTTTGAAGTTATATTGAAATAGCTGCATTCGTCATCAAAGACTTTCGAAAATAGGTATTATTAGCAAATCATTGCACACTGTATAAAATAAATTTAATTTTCAACTATCCTTCTTGAGTCAGAATAGCTTATTGTTTGAAAGTCTTCCTTAATAAAGGGTAAGTGGTGCCTTGGGCCTTTATAAAGTGTTTGTGGGACATGTATTTTATAGCATATTTTTATATTGGTTCCATATTTCTTTGTAAGGCTTAATACATACCTGATATAATTATTATGCTTTCACTTATAATGTAAAGTTAGCCTCTCTCGCATTCGCACTAAATAAACAAATAAGGTCTTAAACATTTGGTATTTTCAAAAATATAGATCTCATTTGAAATACTCTGTTATTTCGAAGTATATAAAGTATTCCTCAAGCAATTTTCGACTCAGTTTTAAGACGCTATATAGAAAGAAAAAATAGTTTTATGAATTTCTCTCTCTTGAAATTACTAATAACAATTAAAAATATTTTAAATAATTTTTACTTATTTTTTTACTTAACCCTTTCAATTGATATAGAAAAACAAAGGAAGGCAGATTTCTGAAAAGCATAGTGTGGTATAGTAACAATTTTATAAAACGACATTGTGTTATTAGAAAAAAAAACCAAGAGAGAGTTCTTTCATATAATTGAACAAATATACAAACAAAACATTGTATTTTAAGCCCTACATTCGGACACACACACACGTAGTTATAACTTCAAGGATTGCAGCGTTGCAATATTTACTTGTTGCAGTGTTTTACCTTATGTAAAATATTCTGCCCTTAATGATAATCAATTTTCCCTTTATTTTGCCTAAAGAATTTTGTTAAAATATTTCATTTTTTTACAGTGCGAATTCTACCACGTTTCACATGCATACTTTAAATATTTTTTTAGAAAAATTAAATTATTAGAAAAATAAGTATTTCTCACTTGTTACTTAGATAAAATATTTCATTTCTGAAACATTTTCGATAAGTATTGATTAAAAGGGAAATAATCAGTACAATATGTATGTTATGGTTACTGAATGGTAATAAGGACTACTAAATAAGCTTTAAAAGAAACAAAAGCTAGCAGTCAAGAGACCCTTATATCCATAACATTGAAAAACGAAAGGTTACTAAGGAAAGCTAATAAATAAAACATTTTGTGATATGCAATGGAATAACATTTTGGCACCAGAACAAAAAGTGTACAAATAAAGTAAAAAATATTTTCAAAGCAAATATTTTCTTTTTAGAGGGTGAATGAAATTGCGATTTTATTATTCACAACAAACACTGTTTAAAATAACCATTATTCCTAAATTTTCCTAACATTGAATTTAAAGGTTGTCATAGAAATAGAACATACAAGCGTGTACTTCCTCTACAAGCGGAAGGGATTGTATATAGAGAAATAAAAGTAACATATTCTTACTGCGAATGTTTTTTTAAATTTTTTTTCCTAAACAGCATGTGAAATTGGAATTTTATTATTCAAAAGATCCATTACAAATAGTAATGCCCCATGACTGGGGTGTAATGGCACCCCAGCCTTTTTCTTTCACATACTTCATTTGAAATCAGATAATTAGATTCTGGTAATTGTATTACCAACATTTGGCCCTCAGCCACTTAGCTGGCATGTTCTTTTGACAAACTTTAATGCTGCTGAAACGGAAGGAAATGCTAAATTATACCCCACCCTGAAGAGTTGCAATAGATCCAGTTCAGAGGCACGCTATACTGAAATGTGCCAAAAAATAAGAAGCCGCTTTTCAACAGAATATCTACATCTGTGCCAAATATCTGTGCTAGTTACAGAAACGGAGGGTATGGGATGAATGAATAATGAACACGCCGCTATCGGTTTTGGAATTTAGTATTCTGTGTTTGGAAAGAGTTAAATTGAGACTAAGATAAATTTTTAATTTTTTGATGCCTTTCAATGATTTGAATAAAACTTTCTGATACGTTTCTATGAGAATAACATCACAATACGTGAGGCAAATTTATATTTTGTTTATAATTTGAATTTGCCAAATAGGGCGGAATGTGTAATTTTTTTCATACACATTACGTGCACTTTGATTATGTGAAGAAAGATAAAATGATAAAACAATAAAATTTTTTTAAAGCAATAGGCTTATCACAGCGCATTTGAATTCAATACAAAATTATACTGGTCAGGAATAAATGTGTGAATATTTATTTGAAATTTAAATATCTACGTGTTATACCGTCAACCAATTTAGTCAAATAAAATGACATCACCATTTCAAAAGACTTAATCAAATGTAGTAATTATATTAATTGTTTTGCTTGGGAATGGTTTTCCATTATTGGCTGCATATTGAGCATTTGGCGACATCTTTTTATTTGAAAAAAAATTGTATAATGATTAAGTACAGAAATTTGTTTGGAAACATACATTCATTAGTAATTGTTATAAAAGTTCCTGATGTTTCTTAATATATTCTCTTATATAGTTTGAGTCTCAACATAACCTCTATAAGAAGATTTTGTTTCGAAGTTTAAATATTTGGAGTTATTATAATAACTTAAATTACTGTTTATAAAAATGTTGTGAATTATAAATACGTTGAAATCACGAAGGATCTTTCCAGTTTAGTATTTTTCATAAATTTTGAAAGAAAAATTGTAATAGAGGTAATTTTATGAAAAAGTAGAACGGGAAATATATTTTACATGTTAAATAAAATAAATTATTATCCCAATAGCAGTATACAAAAAATAAAATATTGCATTATGGTTCTTATCTAGTCAAAGTTTAAAACTATTTGAAGTAATTTCACTTTTTCTTGAAAAGGTTGAATTATTAGACTCGATAACTTTCTGTTCGTTTTTAAACCTGGAAAGTAAATACATTAGAGAAAATCTATTGCACACTTATGAGACATTCAATGTTCTATCATTTGTAAGAAACTATTTCGAAGATAACCTATACTTTTTGAAAAATATCTAAAGTGTGTTGTACTATTTGATATCAAGTATATTATATACTTTCTGATTTTAATTTAAAAAAGCACAATGCATGTAATAGGATTACCAAAGTTAAATAAAAGCATTTTGAAGCTTAACCTGCTTAGGGAATAATTGAAAAACTTTTCAGTTTTCGTATTACTGGAATCATAAAAAATGCATCATTATTTTAATAAAACATTGCAAAATAGCACGCGATCATGCAATTATTCTTTAAACCTTTTTAATTTTGAAAAATCATAAATATACCTGATGAAGCTATTTGCATCATTATATTCCAGTAAAAAAGGAAATGTTACTAGAATTTGCTTTTCATAAACAATTACGCTGATAAATCTTTCATGTTGTTTTTAATCATCACGGAACTGTCATTAAACATTAACTTATTAATTCCAAATTTCTTCCTTTTACTTAAGCTTTGTATGCACGAGATAATCTACTTCCACATCAAATATACATTGTAATGTATTCGACTTTTACGCACATAAGAATAAGATCACCGAGCTCCAAAAGACATCTTAATTAAATTTTGGAAATTACAATACCCTTCTCATTTCTTACTTTCAGATTAGAAGTTTTCGAACAAAGTATTATAATATCCATTTACATAAGCTGCTTTTTCTCTGTAGAATTGGTAATACATTAAAAGATGAAATGAGGTATCTTTAGCATATATAAAAGTGTGAAATTAATTATTATCTTACAGGGAGAGTAGAATCTATGGATTACTTTCCATATTTGAAGAATATAACTTATTATAGATCCAATGTTTTATTTACGATGTTAATGGAATATATAGTGGCTTTTTCATTAAAATATTTTAAATGGTATTGAAATACATTATATAAGACGTAATTATGTTTTAATATCTGCTAATGTTTAGATTTTTAAGTGACATTCTGTAGTTCTTTGTACATGATTTCATAAACTAACTAATTTACTAAATTTATACAAATTTTGCATTCCAAAAAGGTGTGCCACAAATAATAATTAATTACATAACTTCTCAGTTATTTATTCCACTGGAATCTTTATTGTTTGAAAATTTAATTAAAGTATTTAAACTGTTATTATTAATAATTGATCTATTTTGCTATTTAGCATATCAAGTAAAATGTGAATTTCAGAGAAATAAAATTCAAAAAAAAAAAAAAAAGACAAAACTATTTTTGCTTTTATGTCATAACAAAAATACCACTTGCCAGAAATGGTTAAGGAGAAAGCTGAAGAATGTTTTATTGAAGAAATTTATGGGAAGCAGAATTAAGTTTAAATCCTAAATTAGATTCTGAGAGAAGAAAAGGCAATATAAATATTCTGCTGACTTAGAAGCAAAAGTAAGTTGATTTATTAAGTTAGAATACTCTTTCTCTGGAAAATTTCGAGCAACAGAAAAAGTAATTCTCTTAAAGATTTAAAACGTGTTTCTACAAATTAAAGTTTACAAGGAATAATGAGAAATAATTCAAGGGAATAATTGGAACTACTGGGTAATTTCACTTTAACTGTTATCTGTATTTGACAATAGTCAACGAAAAGGTTTTACTAAGTCAATAAATTACAGCATAGACTGAAATAAAACAATACCAATATGTCTTCGTGAAAGTGTAATGCTAATTAAGAATTAGTAGACGTTGTTATTTTTCTCTTAACCTAAAGCTGCTTAGTTAGTTTACTGAAGTAAGTTAAAGATTGCTTTATAATTGGAAACTGTTTACGGCTATTTGCAATTTAAGTTATCAGCACATAACAATCGACATGCACTAAAATTATTATTAATTGAAACTATATTGAGATTTTCTTCTTTGTATTGTTGGTTTATTCTGATGACGACGATATTGAAAACCACTGCCAGTTTATCCATTGGGGGCTTGGAGATGGTGCCCAGGGATCCAGGGCCCTGAAGAGAGCTCAGATAAGCTGGATGTAACCAGGTTTTCTGATTATAAATTTTAATCTGCCAGGGGCCCGAAATAAGCTGTAATCGGCTCTGCTGAAAACAATGTTATTAAATTTCTGTAGAATTAAAAAAAATTATTTATTAAAATGAAACATATAAATTACATTTTTTTAAAAATGCATAAAACATAAATGTGAATACTAAATTTTTTTCTAAAAATATATATTTTCACATTTATTTTTTATGCATTTTTGTCTTTCGCATTATAAAATTGTGATTTTTTGATTAAAAAATTGGTTATTAAAAAGTATTTTTATTAATTTTTTAACAATGAATTCTACAGATTTATTATGTTATATTTTATATTTGAACCTATAAAACGTTAAACATGAAATTAAAATATTTATATAAAGAGAGTTTTTGGCATTAAATAATCAATAAAAGGAAATTCAAACTAAGTTAAAATGTTGACTACATTTTATTGTAAGCTCTGGTCTCAGTATTTTAAAGAAGAACACAGTAAATTTATTCTTGAGTAAACTTATTTAAATCTTAATACGCTAAATTAACTTTGAAAATAATAAAGTATTAGTGTAAAGGATAAGTAATAAAAATAGATGCTCACAAAATACCTCTTAACATTCGAAAGACTAAAATTTAGTATAAACCTATATTGCCCCAAATCAATCAAAATGACTGCATTGTGAAAGAATGATTAATGTGTCTTGGGCAATCTAGTGTTAAGATTAAATATTTTTAAAAATAAAAAAAAATATTAGTACATTTATTTAAAAGGTTATTTTTTGTTATAATAGCTCAAACACATCTATTTCACGGTGCATTATGTAATTCAAGCAATTTAATTAGAACAAAATTGTCTAATTTACAGTTTGAAAACAATGTGTTCTTTTTTTATTTTGTTTAATAATTTCGAAATACAATAAAAATTCAGGATGTTAGGCTTCCTTTGTGTGATTCCAACGTTTTTTTTAAAGAATATATATTATTAAACATTTAAAATCTTATATTATTATAGAATAAAAAGTTTTCCTAAGAATTATATCAAAATGATATTAAAAATAAAAGGCAAAACAAAAAGATGCGTTATCAATTTTCCATATGTAAATAATTAAAAAAATTTAAATGCTATCTTAACCACAACAAACATAATAACCGAAACTTTTATAAAACGTTGGTTACTTCATATAAATGATTCTGTAGTACGCCAACATTATCTCAAATCCGGACGTACAACATATCCTACTTTTATTGCTTTAGGCTTAGCTTTCATCCGAACAACTTTCTCCTCAAAAGAACAGCTTAATTCTTCCCATGTATCAAACCTTTTCAGCGCAATGAAAAAGAAGGATAATTACTTCTAAGCTTCTATCTGAGTCTACTTTTGTACTTTTAAGATTCCCTCTCCGTGACACAATGTACTACTGAGAAGTAAAAGGGATTGCCTATTCACTCAGCGTGTTTGTTCCGTTCCGTAAAAAAGAAAGCTTTTACGAGTTTTTGATGAAAATTTACGATTTGAAGCGCCAGGTAGAATTATAAATATTTTCCACGGAATTAAATAATTTTAATTAGGGTTGAAATATAACGTATTAAGATGTCATAAATGTGATTTATTAGTTTTATCATATTATAAATTCTAAGCTATTTCATAGAGTGGTTTAAGTTCTGAAACTTACTCGTAATTAAAGTTTAGAACTTCTGCTAGAGAACGATAAAATGTTAGACGAGGAATAGTTAATTTCACTAGGAAAATTTTTATAGGAATTATAAAACTGAAACAAAAATGCTTTTAAATGCAAAATTTTAACGCTTTATCGTATATTATGGTTATTGATAACTGATGTCATCTATATTAAATTTTTGGCAATAATGATTTCTTACATAGTGTAATTTCTTTTTTGAAAGAATATAACATTATTTTTTAAATTCAAACATTGTACTTACAATGGAGCACTTGAGTGAATTTATTTTCTGAGCTGATTCGCATTTTTAGAAACCTTTCTTTCGTGCACATTAAATATGTATTGTTACATTGCTGAGAGGTATCAAAATGTAGGAAAGGTCTGCTCAGATAACTAGAGCTTTAGGAGTAAGTCGTAAATTACTTTGAAACTCCTTAGTAAACACAACAAATTTATTTTTATACTAGATACAATAACAGACATATGTAAATCCCCAATTGAGCAAACACGAGTCTCAATTATTGAACATTGTAATTCAAATCCGTAATTACAATATTTAATAAGAAAAATTAAACGCATCATTGCTGTCAAATGTTTGACTGCAATGCTACCCATCATCTTTATAGCCATTCTATAGATGCTTCTACTTCTATTTCAACAAATAACCCCACTAGACTTTTTCAGATTTGCTTAAAAGTATTTTTGGCGCGTATTTTGGAGTCACAGTGATATTTGGAGACCGAAGTTGTCACCCAGGTCATTTTCATTTAATTGGTTTTATTGAAATGATATTTGCTTTGTCTTTCTAATACTTTTTAGCAGAGAAGAGAACAAGTTCTGTCTCCGTAGTAATGTTTATTTAGTAAAACAATTGATAGTAATTAATATAATTGTGATCTAACTATATACGACTATTTTTACTATAATATTTCAAAGTATAAAAGTATTTATTTATTCACTCTGGTCACGTATGCTGGGAAGTTTGTTACTGTTACTCCAATATAGAACAATTTTGGCTTATTAAATGAAAACTGCAGTGGCATATTACATTACGGAATTAATAATTTCGTTTGCGTTTTTTAAATACGATAGAGACTATAATTTTTATGTTTACTGTATTGAAGTAGCATTTAGATTATGCTGTGTCAAAACAATGGCTTTGTTTATTGAAAACATTCACGATTTATAAACTGCAATATGTTGATAGCAATTTATAAAATCTTATTATACGAGGATGAATGTTACTTATTTCTTGTTTTCTATTTAAATTGACGACATTTTTCACAAGAAAAATGAATGCAATGACAATAGAACCGAATGTTTTAAATCAAGTTATAATAAAACTTCGGTTTAATAAAATATTTTGTCAAAGTTTCTGAATTGGTTGAACAAAAAATTTCTTATAGAAGACTATTTGAGCTTCTCACATAAAGGTTTTATTCCCTCTTAAACATCGGATGTTTAATATACAAACATTGACTTCTTAATATTTCTATTTCACGGGTAAAATAAGATTTAACTGTTGGGTAAATATTTGAGATCAACACAACATTTGACTTTAAAATTATTTTGTTAAACTTAAAAAGACCTAAGAAAAATGAGTATTTTCTTTGTATGTTTCGAGTTTCTGCTTAAATTGAATACTTATTGAATTTTTTTTATGAAAGTTAATATTAGAAGTAAAACTTTATGATCCAACCATAAAATATCTTTTAAAATCGAAGGAAGAAGTATGTTGTTTTTATTGAAAAAAGTCTTAACATCAAAACACAATAGTAAGTATAAATTTCAACCATAAAACCATGAGAAAAGTAGCAGAAACAAAAAATATTTTGATTAAGAAGCATTTCGCTGAATGGAATAACAGGAAACAGCTGCATTTTTTGATTTATTTATTCTTTTAAGAAATCTATTTTGATATTTAGTGAAAAACACAGAAATTTATTTGTTCTTATTTTAATTGGCTGCATTTGTTATGTATATGATTTTCTTAAAGATTCTTTGAATATTAAATTAAGTGCACATATTAGTGCAATCTTTTATTTAAAACAAGATTATATAAAATACAAAACAATATTTAAAGTAATTTAAAATGATCTGAATGAAAAGAAAGGAAAGTGGAAAGTTCTAATGAGTTATAAGAAAGGGAAAAAATGGAAAAAAAGTGAGAACAAAATTCAATAAAATATATTTTAAATCTTTTATGAAAAATAATAACTGGATTAAAGCAAAATTTTTTCATCTTGAGAAATATTGCATTAAAAAATGATATAAAAGTGGGAAAATCCCAGTAAAAACATACTCTATTCAACAGCACACTTCAAAATTTTTCCTTAGTTGTTTTTGATTAGCTTTCCTTGCCTTCTCCTAATTTACTAATATGTATATATATATACACAGAGAGACACTCTTTTAAATGTAGTAATCGGTATTGTGATTTACATCCTTAATTATGAAACTTAAGGTCAAATAGTAAAACAAAATGCAAATTTAGCTATTTGATAAGAAGGATTTATTATACTTTATGTACTTATCCAACATTAATACCCAATATAGTTTCATCATTTAAGCATTTGTTTTGATAGTAGTCAGGTAATGCATACATTTTTGTAATTTAAATTTTATGCCGTGAGAGTAATTTATTACATCTACCATGATTTAGTAAAAATGTATGGGGATTAAAAATTTCATGTTTGCATGAAAGTCAACAAATTTCGGTTCATAAGAAGCAAAGAAATGTAATATATTCTTTTAGATTTTTAGTTTACCTATTAAAAGAAAGAGGTGAAAACAAATTTGTTTCCGTTAAATGTAAGAGTTAAAATTAGATAGGAAAAGAAGAACCAGTTTTTGCGACTGAATAATTATTTTTCAAAGAAATAAATGACCTTACGCTCAAAATCCATCTTAGGAAGCATTTTCGTCGATAACTACAAATATAAGGAATCCAATTAGTAAATAGTGATTCTCACATAAGAAATAATTAGACAAATCAGGAAGCTGAACATACAGAAAACCATTCAAACCTTATCTTGTATTGTTAAGTTATATAGGACAGGCGAACTTATTTCTAAGTAATTAAATTGAGACTAACGAAGGTTTTCTCTTGCACAGTCACTGGTTGCAGAGGGTTTATTTTAAAAGAAGAATTCAAACAAAAATGGACTAAATATGCTGTATATTCTTTCAACTGGAAGATTTGAGAATGTGTGATTTTCAAATGTTCTAAAGTTAATTTAAGAGAAAATTATTAGAAATTAGAATAAAATAATAAATGTACAAGTAATAACAACTTAAAAGTTACGAAGCAAAGTTTTGATGAAAAGAATGGAATTCTAATACATTTCAAAATGAATAATAACAGGGGTTAGTTTTGTTAAATTATCATATTAAAAACTAATAATAATCTGAAGTCTACTCTTAAAATTTTGTTTACTGTTAATAATTTGACTGTGTTTTTAATGAACAATAATATATTTAATTACATGACAAACTTTCTATTACCAATTTTATATTCCAATCAGCGAATAATTTGTTGAAATATGAAATAAGCATTTTCAAGTGAAATGATAAAAATACGTCATCAAACTCATATATTTCCCTTCAAGTCAATGAATAAATAAATCGAAAAAATAAAATATAACAACGAAAAAATTTCTATTGTTTATACTGTTCTCAAAATGAGTTTAAATTTTATTTGATCCGTTTATTGGTTCTTAACCAATTAACCAACCAATTCTTTTTACTATGTAAGTTTTCTTACTTATATAAGGACTGAATTCGTATGAAACTATTCAGAAATACAGAAGTGGGTTAATTAGTTGTTGCATCATCGATTTTCTGAAAATAATACTTTTATCATATTTATTATATCTTAAAATGTTATTTTTTCATTTAATTTGAAGTTTAGAGAATATTTTAATGTTTTTTGTCCATATAAATAAATGTATTGTAAACCTACCTTAAAAAGTACTGAGCAATATAAAATAAGAGCACTTTTCGTATTTTTTAATACTATTGTTTGGGAAATTTCAGAAAAATGGTTTTTTTACTTACCTACAATTTAAAATTTCCTTTTAACTTTATTCATAATACGTTCAAGATATTAACGTATAATAAATTACACAAAAGAAATATTCTTTATAGCGAGATTTAGTTAAGCGAAACAGTTTTTGTTAAATTTACACAAATAGATATGTTATCTATTCATGATAAAATTGTGTTCAAGTTAAAAAAAGAAAACATTATTTATTGAGGCTCATGTATCTGAATAATGCTTTTAAAAAAGGTTAGTAATTTACTGTTTATAATATATAAGTTCATATCAATCTTGCTTAGATTTTAGAATAATTTCAAACTCATTAATTTTTATTTAAGAATATTATAAAAATGGGCAAGGTGTTTAATTTTATTCTTATATTTCTAATTTAAGAAAGATCTAAGTTTTAATAAAGATAACTGTCAAATGTTTTTTGTTTGACATCTTAATGATATTTATCGAAATAAAAACGATATTATTAATATTTAGTAGCGCATAAATAAACGGTATTATATTTGATGTAGTAGATGAATGTTCATAATTTAACCAAATTGTATATTCTAAGACACTAATTAGTGTAATAAGACCAGTGGCCGAGTGGTAGCGTTTCATGCTTCCACACTACAGATCCGGCGTTCCATCCCTGGACTGGGCACGTTTGATTCAGCCTTTCATCCCTTCAGTGGGTCGATAAATGAGTACCAAGCTTGTTTAGGGATTAAACACTAGGAGTTTCACGTCAGACTGACCACCTGACCGGAACATCTGATCATGCACCTCAGCGCTGAAAGTCATTAATGCTGAGAAGAGCAAAGTAGGTCTTAGACCTCATGGGCTGTTCCGTCGCTGAGGTTCTTTTTAACTAGTGTAATAGAAGTAAATGCAAGGTGAGTTTAAATACTTTTTCAAATATTAATCATATATTTACTGGCAAATTCAAAATATTGTGAAATTTATTTTTATAATTTTCTGTAATTTAGAATTGTTTTTACTTTTTAAAACATTAAAATTTTTTTTAACAACTTTAATTAAATATTTTGAATAGAACTTTTTTTTTTACTTTTAGAAAGAACAAGCTTGATTCATAGATTAAATAATATTGAATAATCATATGCTTTCGGCTAAGTGGAAATTATACAGGGAAATGTATTTCTTGAATTACATTAACAAAAATAATTATGAAATACGTAAATGTATCTAATACTATTATTCAAAACAATGTTATTCTATTCTGCTCAAAGGTTTAATACTGTGAATTTAATGGAATAAAACAAACCAATTTTAAATAATCATCTATAAAAAACATGAATCTAAGTCAGTAATTTTCAATTAACACTGCTTATCCTGTTTGGAAAATTTATTTACGCTATTAAATGTGTGAATATCTAATGGAAATTTACTATTTTATTTAAAAGATTTTTTTAAGTATATGAGACAATATCTTAAGCAGATAATGTTAGGTTTGCAAAACTAAAAAAAACTGCTCATGTTTTTCTGATTTACTTCACATAACTTTAATTTACTAAAACCAGAAAAATACAATAAAATCCTCCTTTTTACATATACTCTATTTTCCATTTTAGCTATTTCCATACGAACATAAATAATAATAATAATGAAATAGAAGAATGGGGAGGGTGTTGGTGTTAGTGTAGATCAAGAGTGTCAAACTCACAAAGGCTGACTTGGGCAAAATAAAAGAGGTTTAACTTAAGGTGGGCCGCGAATAAAATCAAAATTTATAGAAACTTTGGTTTGTTTTGAATATTACATTATAATACTATATATAAAATAGCAAGAAATATTTAAGGACCATGGGTAGCTTAGTGGTTAGAGCATCGGACTCCAGACCGGAAGGCCTGGGCTCGATGCCCGATGCCACCAAATACCCTCCGAGTACACACGGAGTACGTGCTCGTTAAATCAGTGGGTCCGAAGTCTTGTGGGCTGAGTCATGAGAGCAGGGACTGGAGAATATTTCCCTCCCCTTCAGTTCCATGCAGAAATTGTGGAGGTGGAAATAGGTTGTGTCGCCATCTATCGTCCCTTCGGGGAATTTCGCCAAGCTAAATCGTACTGTCACCTGTATGGTGCTCAAGGACAATGACAGGCGCACTTCTAGCCCCTTGCCATGATGAATTTCTTGGGCCTCGATCTGACTACATAAGACAGGTGGCATTAGAAACAACAACAACAGAAATATTTAATATATACTTCTTGAAACTTGAAATCTCTTCTCTGCTACTATTTTCCCCATTTTGTGAGAAATTTTGATATTTTATTATATATTATTGTGTGCTAATATATGTGTGCCGGGCCGCAAAAATGCTCGTTGTGGACCGAGAGTTTGACACCCCTGATGTTGGATAAAGTAGGTTTGGTGTTAGAATAAAAGTCAAATAATTATGTCCAAACTCGTTTAAATAGTTTATAGCGAATTTTAAAGAGCATTACTGGCTCCGTTGAATATGTTTCGTCGTATTTTCCTTAACACAAAGCATTTAGATATAAGCAAAAATAAAGTTATATATTTTACGAACTAGGGAATGGATTTAGAAATAAGAAAAAAAAAAAAAAATAAAAACAAAACTCCCCTGCAATCAGAATAGATTATGCTTCAACAAGATGAATAAAAATCAGTATCTCTATCACTTGTTACGTAAGGCCACACCCAGTTTACATACAGCATTTAAAATGCTACTGTGTTCGTGTTTTCATTTTTGTATCATGGGTTCAAAGCTTGTTTCAATTCCGATTTTGTCAATTTACATTAAATTTCATATAATTATAATTTCCAATTTCGAATATTACACAGGATTATTTTCTAGTGTATTTATTATTTATGTCTAGTATAATTTATAAGGGGTAACAATGTGTTGATTATTATTTATGTGTAACAAGTGAAAGAAGCAAGTCTTATGAATATATTTACAATCGGACCTCTATATAACGAAGCCGCTAATTCCCGAAAAAAAGTTCGTTGTATGGAAAATTCGTTATATAGAGGTTAATCTTTCAATTTTCTTTATGAACCATGTGAAACAAATTTTAAATTCATAAGCACTATATATTTTTTAAAAAAGTATTTATTTATACCTTTTTGTAAATTAATATTTATTCATTTTATGTATCTTAACTATAAAAAAAAGAAATAAAGAAATTACAATAAAAGTTTCTTGACGGGTTTATCCACGATTTCTGAAGAAATGCATTTTTTTCTTTGATGCTCAAGCACTTATGTTTTGACATTTTCGAGCTACAAGAAGCGAAGTTAAAAGTACGATTAATCAATACTGTAAATGAACGGAGACTAAATCAAGGACACGAGACTCCACTGAGGGTGAAAGGGGACACCGAAGATGCTTCCAGTGAACTGCACAAGGGGGTTAAATTTTGCACTTCTTGGATGAAATGCCCAGAATTCTATTGCTCACGGCGAGTTAGGCATCGAATAAAACCAGTTCAAGATTTATGACCATTATAAGATGTGCTAAAAGAGAGAATAACTTTAAAAATAGGGAGAAAAAAAATTGAATTACAAGGAAAAAAGTTCGTTATATAGAAGATGAACTTCGCTATTGGGCGGTTAATTTACGTAGAAATCAAAATATTCTATTTCGTAAACGTATTATCATTAAAATATTCAATTAACAAAATAGTCCCACAATTTAAAAAAAAATTGATTAACTACGAAAGTTTTAGAAAAGGTAATTAAAATAACGCCCGTGGAAAATGAAAATTACTAGAAATCACGCAATAGTTCAGGAAAATTGTTGCATCTACAAGCTGTTAAAAAGTAATGAACTGAACTTAACTGAATACAAACAGTTAAAGTAAATACATTTGAAGTGTACATAAAATTTTAAAAGAAAACATTTTCCTCTCAATGAAATGCCAAAGTCATGCTATTTTAAACGCATATTGAAAAATAAAGTATTTTGCCTAAGTTATCTTACTCAGCGTATTTATCTTTATTATAAAGAAAGTGCAATAACCGCATAGTTATGGCACAAAAAGGAAGCATTTGGAAGATTTGGATGATACGAAACCACCAGTTTTTTACGTGGTAGAATTATTGTACGACTGGAATGAGGACGTTCCCAGCTGAAAGTATCCGAGGAACTTGGAATCGCCCAGATTGTCATCTCCAGGCTTTGGCAACGATTCCAAGATGATGGTAATGTGAGTAGATGTTACAGCACAGGTAGCCCCCGAGTTACAATGCCAAATGAGGACCGGTATATTTGGCAGTTACTGCCAAAAGAAACAGAAGGAGCACAGCATCAGACCTGTCTCGTCCTCTCTCTTCAACTACCGGTACGACAGTTTAAAGGCAGACCGTGTACAGACGCTTAGGGCCCATTGGTCTATAAGCTCGTCGGCCTCTCGGATGTGTTCCACTTACCGCAACTCACTGTTGCCTGCGATTGACCGGGAATAGAGAGCATGCATTGTGGACACCACAACAGTGGTCTTGTGTGATGTCTTCAGATGAGTCCAGGTTTAGTTTGCAGTCTGATTCTCGCCGGACTTTTATATGGAGAGCGCCAGGTACCCGTTACCACCAAGAGAACACCATTGAACGACACCGTTACGGTGGTGCAGGATGGCTCGCGTTTGGGGAGGAATTATTCTTGGTTTCAGAACTGACCTGCATGTTCAGAGTGTAACGATGCTAGGCCACATCTATCGGGATGTCATTCTGGAACAACATGTACGTTTGTTTCGGGGCGCCATGGGTGCTGTATTTATGTTTATGGATGACAACGCCCGTCCTCACCGTGCAAACAATGTAGACGAATGCCTTCGATCGGAGGATATCACCCTTACGGATTGGCCAGCATACTCACTAGACTTGAATACAAAAGAGCATGTGTGAGATGTGCTTAGCCGACGAGTTGCAGCCCGTCAACCTCCTCACACCTGTCTACCGGAACTTCGGTGGGCATTGCTTGATGAGTGGTGTAATATTCCCCAAGATCAGATTGATAATTTGATACTCAGCATACCTAGGTGTTGTAAGGCCTGTATTGCATCGTCAGGGAAACATACTCCGTATTAACCATCATACTAACCATCTTATACTGTTTTTTGTAAATAGGTTCTTTTTTTGAAATTTGCTCCATGGAGTAAAAATCGCAATTTTTATGAATTTTGTCAAACATATAGCATCTTTTTTGCTCTTTACCTTTTGTTTAACAAATAGACTTTACAAATAAGTCAAATTTGTTTTGCTTCTGTTACTTTCTTTGCCTGAACTTCATTATCCTTAATTTAAGGACATAAGTGTATATTCTAATTATCTAAATTCTGTATAGTTGCTCTTATTGCGATTAAAATAATCTAAAAGAAAGATTGTTTCAAGATCTTTCTTTAAACATTCTGTAAAAACCAGAAATTCTATTATCCGAAGGCAGCGTTAAGAAGATACAGATTGAAACTTTTACCTTCTTTTATATTTTTTTTCTCTGAATTATTTATTTATCTTTTTGGTTTACTTCTATTTGATTCTTATTGTTGGTAGGACTAAGACCACATAACCACTTAACTTTAGGTCAATGACGCAATCTATCACCATTTATCTGCTAGCCATTATCCCATTTATCGTTTGTATGGGCAAATGATTTTGATATAATCAAAAAAAAAGAAGAAAAAAGAAGGAAAGAAAATATATTGCAATGTATATTAGTTCCTAAGTGATTAATTTTTTACATGGTGTGTTGTCTATTGTTTTCGATTATAGGATCAAAATAATTCAAAGCTTTTTTCTAACATAAAAAAATTGATATGACTTCAATTTAAGAATTTTACTTGTGATAAAAACATGCGTTTTAAACTGTTTATTTTTCTTTTATAAACATAATAATCCTTAGAGATAAGGCTTAATTCTTTTGAATATTGTTTTTATAAGGAATTTAATACTGGAATTCTGTTGTTTACTAGTCAAATTTTGTAGCATGATGATGTTTGTGTGAAATGTAATGTATCTTTCTGAATTTTAAGTAACGGTTTTGACACTCGCTGTTATTAGTATCATGTACTGACATATATTATTATTGATTTACTTATTAATAAGCGTTTCTTTTTAAGAAACTTTATCGAATTTTTTAAATAAAAATTTTAAGAACAATCCTTTTCGTATTCTTTGATCCATTAAAATACACTTTATTACTAAGTACCTAGAAATTTTTTTATGAATTATTTTCTATGTGATGTATGTATTTGAAATAGTATTAAATTATTTTTTCATGAGTACTCATTTTCCATTAATGGTGAATTACTGAAATTTATACAGCATATCTGTAAAAACAAGCTATCGAAACTAGTCGTAAATTATAACACTCTTAATTGAAGATTATATTATAATTAGAGAATTCACATTTTCTATTCAAAAACCATTCTTTTCCAAAATTTTCTTGCACAAATAATTAAAAAGGTTCAAATTTTTTAAAGAATTATTGAACTTCCTTATTTTTTCTTAAATATTTGTTTCTCAATACATGTCTGCATTGATATAAACTTTAAAGATTTTTTTAAGCGTAGATAATACTTCACGGAAGAAGCTGACATCTTAATTAAGATATGTAAATGTACAACTATTTAAAGTTTAACTTTCTTGGCACAATAATTTTGCGTTGCATGTATAGTATTTCTCAAATTAATTGGATTACTAGAAAAGAGTGACTTTTTTGTCCCAGTTTGACTTTCTTCTAAAATAATGAGATATTTAAAGATTAGACAAAATGATTTTTTGAACACGAAGGAAATCAATAGATAATTAGTTTTTTTTCGCAGTCTTACAATGAAATACTCCACAGAAGGATATATCTAAGGATAGCAAAAATACTTTTGGGAGAGAGTTACTTTTATCGATTGACGAATCCCAATCGATTTTGAATAAGTATTTTTAAATTTTTTGCCTTACTGATTTCCAACTTTCGTGTTTCGGTATTTTTTTAAATAAGGACATTGACTGAAAAGTTTAATTTATCTCTCTGGGCTAAGTTTAAAAGAAATATTTAAGTTTCTAATTAAAGTTTTGTAATATTGAGAGTAGCAAATGTTAAAGGTTGTATGAACTGTTCTTTAAATTTTGTTTTTAAGAACTTTATTGGACTGAATCTGTTTTTACTTACGCCAGAAATTCTAAAGTTATAGTTGTAAGAACCATAAAATGTTTTTACTCATTAAATACATGTCAAGCATCCTATTTAAGAATTTATTTAAAGATAATTTTTATTCTAATATGATGAAGTTGCATATTTCAATATCATTTACTTAAAAGTATTCAGGTTTTAGAATTACACATATCTTAAAATTATTTTTTGAAAACTGAAAAAATTCCATCATATCAAAACATTTGATAAGTATGCAGATTTTCATACTGCAAAATAATATTGGATCAGTAACACAATGATGGAATCACTAAAATATTCAAATAAAGTTTAAGCCTGAGAAGCTCTGGTATAAACGAAGTTAAATTACTCATATTAATGGTATATCCTGTTAAATTCATCATGTATCATTTTTTGTGAACTTTTCTGTTACCTCACAAAAATTGAAATCTAGAAGTTAAAAAAATACAGTGATGATAACTTTCATGCTGAATAAAAACTGCAAGCTAGTTTATCTTGAAACAAAATATTCACTGGGGTTTTTCTTCACTAGTTGCCAAGGCCTTTTTCTCTATTGTGTCAAATGTTTTGATTTTTCAATCGTATTAAAATATGCAATGAAAGTTAATATACATTTTTGAATCAAAGCAGTACTTAATAGTTTAAAAATAGTTAAATTTAGAGTTTATTTATTTTTTAAAGACATTTAATATACATTTATAAAAAAAATATTAACAAATTTCAATTATGTTTTCCCAAAACTCATACTACTTTTGTCGAACATAATTTGACAAATTTATAAATCAGATTTCTTTTGTGTACATAGATTATTGTAGGAAGAGTAGCATTTAAAATTTTAACTTCATGATTTTTAAACTTTTTTAAAAAACTTGATGTTCTACTTTTTGTGGTATTTTGAGAAAATATTGTCTGTGTGTGTTTTATATATATATATATATGAAATCAGTGGCGCACACAGGAATGTCCTGTCCCCCAGGACCCCCCCCCTTGTGTGCGCCACTGTATGAAATATATTCCAAAAAAAATTAAAGGCATTTAAATCAAAGATAATTAAAATTTGTAAGCATAATTTCTTAAATCTTTAAATCGCACCATGTCTTCTTAAAAAAAGTTGTTAAAATATTATATCAGGTATTATTGAATAGAATGTTCATTATCACAAAAAATATACAAATATCCAAAATTAGAATTAACATAAAACACTTACACTCTGCCTCTCATCACCTACTACTGCTAGCCTCTTGTTGCGGTATCTAAACATGTGATTGATATCTTGGAAGTGTTTCATAACAGAACATTACGGCTAATTACGGAGGCTGTGAAATCAACACCAATCGATGCTCTATTGTTATCAAATCATCAAATGCCTATTAAATCTATTATAGGAGAACGGGCTCTATTATTATGGTAGAAAATATAACTAGGATTCTAGAATATTTATCCATTTGGAATGATTCTCTATCCTATGCCAAGAGAAATCTTAAGACACAAAGTAGCTTCCTTCAGAAAGTCATGGTTCTTAAAGAGTTTCATAATTTTTGTTTCTAACAATAAAATCTAATAAAGTATTCTTGCCCGACTGAAAGGTATGACTTTACGCTTTCAACAGAGCTACTCCACGATGTCCGAAAGAAAGAAAGAAGCAGATAACCAAACCCTAAGGATAATTTCTTTGGTGACTTTGAATACCTTATATCCAGAGGGTAAATAGCTATACATTTTCATGGACGGTTCTAAGTTGACAGATAACATTAATGCAGGGGCTGGAGTTAGCTTTGAGACCTATTCTCCTTCTCTGCACCAATACACAATACTGTTTTTGATGCTAAGATTGCTGCTATACGCACATTGCTCTATTTGAACTTATTTGCCACACACATCGCGTTTCAAAGGTAATTATTTTAAGTGATTCAAGGGTTGGCCCTCTAAGAAATATCTTCCATCGAGGCCCTCATGTCAGTGGATATTCTCAAATGTCAACAGTTAATCGACACTATACTTAAAAGCCATACAGACATTGTTATGCAATGTATTCCATTGTATTGTAGCATTGATGGGAATGAAAATGCTGATCGCTCAGCAAAGAAGGGAACAAAAATCATTCAAACTTATAGCAATAGAGTTCCTTTCTATTGTGCCAAAAAATTACATAAAAAAATATTACAGAGAACATTTCTGGTCGAAACTCAACTAGAAAAATAAACAAAAAGGGTGGTTTAGCAAACATCTTGATATACCAAAATGGCCGCGTGATAGAGCTGTGGTCGATTTTCGAATCGACACTGGCTACGATTGGGTATCCAGGCATTTAAACATGATAGACTTTTCTCAGAGTCCCCTGTATAAACTATGCGTCTCCTACGAAGAAATGGACGCTATTCATATAGCCGTGCACTCAACTCTGAATCATTGTGGAGCAGATATTGAGAGGCTGGACACAAAATGTGGGATTTGTAGACTATAATATGGACGTGTTTCTTTAATGCCTTGTTATTTGTCCCTCTTCTCTGTTTCTTGTCTTGGTCGTAGTTGTCTTATAATCCGACATTGGAAATAAAAGAAATATTCTTTGTCCATTACTTCCTGGGGATTGCATCAGAAATCTGTTCACGCCCCCCATTTTTACAAGGTTTTCTGACATAAACGTGTCTCATATTCTAAATTTAAAACAAAAAAAAGTTTTAAAATTTTTTAAGTATTATTTTTTTTACTATTACTTTTCAGTCTATTTTGTTCAATTGTTTCTACTTTGATTTTTTTCTTAGTACTTTAATGATGAACATCGCTAAAAATACATGATCTGTGATGATCAAATTGAGCTATGTATTCGAGTTCTGATTCCATCAAAGAGTGGCTGTATGTAATTATAAGAGGTTGCTGTTCCTTAGAATAAAACAGAGCTTCAATATAGTTATATAGTCTAGAATGGAGGTAAGGAAAGGGAGGTACCTGCACCTGTGATCGGGAACAAAATTATGCTTATTGTAAATAACCTTTTTGTAACTACAACAACAGTAATTTAAACCAAACTTTTCTTTCTATTGGGAAAAGGGAAAGTTTTAAATAAACAATGTGTTTCTTAGGAATATTTAAACTACATTTTGATAGTTTTCATGATGTTCTTAGTTTCCAGTGGCACATTTTCTATTATTACTCATCTCGGACAAACTAAGTCATTACTTTTGAATATAACAAATCAGTCGAGATAAGTTCATTTATTAAGTTACTCGAGACAAGCGTGCACAGTTGACTGAGGCATACTTATTGCGTGTTTAATGGAGACGAAATCATTTAATTTTTCCAATACACGTCAGCGAAATCAACGTATTTTGTTTGACCGATTTGAGTCATGGATTAAAAAAAAAGAAAAGATTTCTAAGCATTATAGAATGTCCAGTGCGTTAATGTGTTACAAAACTGGCTCTATTCCCATGACGACGGAGCTCCAAATCAATGTCCGAACATTTTTCCATTTCAAGGAATAGACTAGTTAGAAATTTAAAATAACGCAAGATTGAGTGGCGTAAAAAGAGTGCTTTTTTATTTTGTTTAAAAGCGAGCGCATGCTTTGACGTTTAACTGTATTAGTAGGCAATTTTTTGAAATATTTTTACATTCCTTTTAAATGTAGAATATGACTATGAACTACAAGCTTCATGGAAAGAAAATATTTAAAATTGTTAGTTTTCTGTATTATTATTATTTGGAATGTAAGGTTTAATTTATTTAATTAAAAAAAACAGGAATTTGTATTTTGTTTTTCGAAAAATTTGAAGTTTTTGGAAAGATGTGAAATTTAAAATTTCGGTGATTCGAATATAAAAATGTGTGTATTTTTCTTGTATTGTATTGTAAATGTAGCTCGAAAAAACGAAATATTAGATTTATTACTAAAACGTTTTGCGCCATTTCAATGCAACGTAAATACACACAAAAATTTTGTTCCTTCTGAATTTATTTCTTCATGTAATACAAATGGGATAGTTAAATATAATATTATTACGGTAAAAAAACAGCCCATTTGTTTTATTCTCTATTATGTGCAGATATTTTCAAATTTCAGAAAGTCTTTTTTACCTCATTCTGAATGGAATTACTTCAAATAAGCGGTGTTTTTATCGATGTGTTTTAGTATCACAGTTTACATAGTAATCTTTATTTTTATTGTGATATTTTTTCTTATTGCAGTCGATTATCATTCCGAAATGCTTTAAAAAAATCAAATCTATTGTGCAATGAAATAATGCTTCAGAAATAATCCGCTGATTTTTTTACACATAACATTTTTATCTATAACTAATAATTATTTTCCTATAACTTTTCTAAAATTTTTAACGCAGAAACCTAGATTCTGTATAACTTTTCATTTTTGTTCTTCACGTATCATAGCCCAAATGAGAACAATGAAACGTTGTTCATGTGAGAAATTTATGCTTCATGTTAGTATATATGTTTTGAGAAATTCTAAATTGCTTTCAGATTGTATGGATAGACTCAAAAACTTTTAGACATTGTAAGAATTTTAATTACGTTATTTTAAATCTCTTTTTTTATTTAAAATGTAATTAATGAATGAATGATAGCAATTTAATTAAAATAGTTTGTAAATTAGCTCATAATAATAATTAAGCTACAGTTTTAATTGATATAATTTAAGATTTATGTATTTTTATATGTCTGTGTGACAACAATATTTGTATCACTTGTAGTTTACTTGAAGTATTGTTTCGCTACTCTCCCAAAATAGGACGTATTTCCAAATTATCGATGTCTAGTAGGGGGGGGATATTAACACGTACAGCAAGTTTCAAAAGTAGCCAAGAAAATTTATTTGATACTTATTTATTTATCTTTGATGTATTGATTACTGTAGTACAAATTTCTATGTAAAATTTTGAAACATGTTCTAAAGAATAATATGCATCATATGTAAATTCCTAAAAAAGACAAAGAAATGTTGTTCTAAGAAATGTTGAAGTTAAACGTGAAAGATTGCGCTCTAAATTGTCCCGAGGGATCTTTACGTACAATACGAACAATTTCTCAACTTGAGGCAATGTTGGCGAGAAAGCAATTCGCCAATATCATTTGAAATTGTCAAATACTTTTTTGGCAACCCTTGGAACATCGAACTAGGCATTTACAGGTTAGATACGACTTTAACATCCGGCGAACTTTCAAATTCATGTGAGAAAGTTAAGTTATTGTGAAAAACTTATGAATATTGGATGAAGGTAGTATCATAGGCTTGCTCATGAAAACAATTCAGGTTTCATGGTGCTATAAATTTCGAAGTCAGTTTAGCTTAAGAATAATTTGTTTTGAGATATTTTTGGCTACATCTACAATTTAAGCTAATAGCCATTTGTTTTATGTGGCTTTATCTGTTGACAACTTATAATCAAAATGTATGAAATGTAAGAAATATATTTATTTTAAATTCGTAAAATTAAATGTTAGTGAATGTTTAAGTAATTAAAATCACGATACATCTTGCTTTTTTTCTTGAAAAATCCTGTGCAACGTAACGTAACGACAAAAGTAAATTTTAATTAAAAATGTTTTTCTCTTACAATTTTTTATTGTTCGCGCAAGCTTATTTTAATATATCCGACTACGTTCGGAACCGTGATTTTAAAAAAGCGCATAAATGAATAATATTCATGATATTTAGTGTCACTCAGATTAGAATACATGCATAAAATTGTTTTAAGGACATTTTGACAAAAAAATTTATTTAAATTTTTCTCCTCTGTTGTCGTAAAACATGGATAAACCCACTTCTAAGTTATATATTTCAAAAATTCTAGTTGAGCCTCTGTACAGACAGCCTATATACAGGCAAAATATTATTGTAATCGAAACATTTTTCACAAAAAGAAAATTTTTTGAAAATTGGTCGTTTTCTGTTTATTTTTTGTCAAAATATTGTACTTTAATATTCCTTTAATGTAATAATATTTTTAAAACAATTTTGTATACATTTTCTATTATAAATGACACTAAATATCATAAATATTATCCATTTATACACTTTTGCAAAATCACTGTTCCGAACGTAATCGGTTACCTTAAGAGAATTTTAGAAAATTTTTTTAACACAAGACAATTATAAGCGATTAAACATTTTACATTGAAATTTATTAAATGTTCTCTCATATTTCCTTTACTGGCATATTTTACTTACTCTCAAGCTGACATGATCTGCGAAAAACATTTCAAGAAAAACACAAGCGACACCTAAAACACTGAAAATATGAACATGCTAAAAAATAACGAAAAAAAAATATGAAAACCTGCTCTCAACATAAATAACATTTTATTTATATTTCATACTTAAGCAGCTAAAAGGGAAAAACTTGCATAAGTGATTGACGATAGGTTCATGCTTATTAGAGGAATAGTCTACAATCACTTGCTTCGTATAAAACGCTCCATTCGAAAGTGATTTTCTAGCAGAAAACACAGTGTGGAGATAATTTATTCCATTCATGAAAATTACTACATATTTTTCGTCTTAAGTTATTATAATGGTAATGGCTTGCGAAATATGAAACTCTCTGGTGTCCATGCATTCATATTTCTAGTCCATATTTGGGTAAATTTTGAAAAATACGCGTAAATTACGAAATAAATATATACATCGCTGGTCATTAAAATTGCAATACCATGCAGGAAAGTAAATAACAAAACTTAACTTATTGTACGTATATAGCATAGCAGGAAGAAAATATGATTACATTTGTTGGCAATTTGCTGGTATACAATGTCCGAAATTAGTTCAATGGTTGCCACCTCATGCTGTTAAAGAGACTTTAAATCGGTTATGCATCGAGTTGCTATTCGAGAATTTTTTAAATTTTGCTATTGAAGAACATTCGTTATGATTATATTTCAATGCAAATTTACTTTTAAGGGAATCAGCAACTTGAAATTTATAAAAGACAGACTTTTATATTGGAAATGAAAATTTAAAGAAGTTTTACGGTTTTTCACAATTGTGTGTTTCCACATTTACCATTTGATTAGCTCTACATATGAAAGTTAATTTTTACAAGTGTGGCATTGATGCGTAATTTCACCTATGTGAATACAATGAAATTACTTGGAATCATGTAAAATCTCGAGGAAAAAAAATTAAAATATTTTGTTAAAAATATTAATGCTCAAATGTATAAATAAGAGATATCATGTCTTACTGTTATGCATTTATTGCCATGTTGTGCTAATAGGTTTTTTTTTATTACGTTTAGTAGATTAAGTAGAATTTTACTACCACTTTACTTGTTCGTTCTATCAGTTTCAAGCACTCATAAATTTATATTGTTTTTCTTCAAAACATTTTCATGCTGTTTTAATATAATTTCATACAAATGATTTTATTTAACACTCTCTCCCTATCTTTTTAGTTTTCGGATGCAAAAATTAATTTTGAGCCACATTATGTTTAATTCATGCTTATATGGTACTAACTCTGATTTATATTATTTAGACACAAAATTTCTACCAATTCCGATGTTTACAAATTCATACACTATATACCCATTTTATTCAATTAAAAATCACCTTTGATGTAAAAATATCCTAATCCTTGAACAATAGGGATTTAAGGGAAAATTTTCTACGTTCCACTAACTCTTCAGAATAATTGAACATAACAAATACTTAAAAACAAATGGACTGATGCAATTTTTCTAGATATTTCTAAGGTAATCAATGAAAGGAATGTGTGATATGGGGGATTGCCTTATCAATTAATTAAAGCTTGTACCCTCCCTCACATCTAAGTTATTTAATGAAATTATACCTTGAAAATAGATTATCTATAGTACAAGTAAATATCACATATTTAAATCTCAGAAGAATTACAGCAGATGCCTCTAAGGATCTGAATGTTAAAAAAAGAAAAGAAAAAAAAATCAGTGTTTGTCTTTCTTTCTACTCAATGTCAAATAAATCCAAATTATTCCTTAAAAAATAACAGTTATGTGCATACCAAGTAAATAAGTGGGACATTAAACGAAAAAACTATTTCCTTCAAATAACATATTAAACAATTTAAAAAGAAATTCCAAGAATCTGTGTGTAAATTTTTCTATCTTATCTCTTGGAAGTAAAAAATGAGTTGAGGAAAACAAGTTTCTTATCTATATTATGATTCTCAGAAAGGTTATAACTTATGGAGGCAAGCAGCAAAAACCACGTTTAATTTATTAGAATGATCTCATAATGTAATTTTAACACACTGCATGCGCGAAACTTATTTTTATATTCTTTGCATTCATTTACTAGAGTTGCGGGTCAAATATGTATTTAGTATTAAAACGAAAATACGCATGCTACATAAGTCCGAGGCAAAATATACCCCCATACAAAATGTTAAGATAAATTTAAATGCTCGATGTTTTTTGAGAAATAAAGACTTATCACAAGGAATATTCAAGGATTCAAAGAATATTTTAGTCCCAAAATATTCCACTCTGTAAATAAAATCAGTCTTTGAAATTTTCGAAATCTTTCATAATTAGAATAAAACTCTTTCTAAATTAGACAAATTCATTCGGAATATACTGAAATATATTTAACATGAAAACGCTTTAGACGAGATGTAGGTTAACACGAAATAATACAACGATTCTTATAAACTGCTATGTATTTTCATGCAATTTTGTTCTGTTAACATGAAACGAAAATCGCTTAACTCAAAAAGATTTCCCTTCTGGGAATGAAAAAAGTACAGAAGACACCAGCCGCGTTGGCTAGATTTAAGAGGAGTGTGAAATGAAAGAGGGATTTCACATGTTTCGTAGCAAGGAGGCTAATTTGGCTTTGAAATACCCTCGGAATAGTCTGTGATATGAACCAATTTTGTCCATCTAAGTTACTTTCATCCTCCACCCCAACAAATGACACTCAAAAATATCTGATCTCTCATCAGTTGGCTTGATAATTCTAAGTTGAGTACTTCGTAGCTTGAGTAAAAATCCGTGAGTTCGTATTTTGTTTTTCATATTAGAAGACTTTTTTACGAGCATGATGACAAAGTGCTCCGGGGAAAATCAAAATTCTATTTCCGTTAAAATGAAGATGGAGCTTTTTAAGGCTGTTGATCAGAAACAAAAGACAAAAAACGAAAATATGTAAAGATTTTGGAATTGCTAACTCAACATCAGTGTTCTGCAACCTTTTTACCGCTACGGACGTTTGATAATTTTACCGCGACCCGCTGAAGGTGGGACACATTGATTGTTTTGATTTAACAATTTTAATTTAATTACACATTTAAATATGCATTCAGAATAAAATATAGTCAAACCAAAAATAAATAAAAGTAATTTAACGTGGAATATAAAGTGATTTCCATGTAAAGTTGCGCAAATCCGAGAGAAATGCACCACTTTAAACAAAATGGCAATAGTTTAATGTTTTTTAGACGGCCCGGCACCATTTGATCCATGGACCGGGGGTTGCGGATCACTGCTCTATATGATCAACAATAATTTAAAAAAAAAGAGAGCAAACTGCGGAAATGTTTGAACATATCTATGTAAATAAAATGTTCTCTACTAAACTCAAGTTTTTGATTATGTGTTTTTTTGCAATATCTTTTAACACGAAATTCTTTTAACATGAAAAAATATTTAAGTCCCCTCAGTTTCGTGTTAAACGATTTTCACTGTATCTCTTTCAATTGATCAAAAAGTATCTTAGTGTAAGGGTATTCACAATTTACTCATTCATAATACACTTTCTACAACTTTCCCTACTTCAAACAAGACTCATTTAAAAAAAAAAAGTACTCATAACTATCGGAAATAACTAACTTAAATCTCCCCAATAAGGAGATACCTAACAACCAATTAAGAAACAAGCTCTTAGCTTTCACTCTAAATGTTTGCCATAAAATTTTAGCACTTTTATTTTAAATACTTTAACAACAGAGGAAAACATAAATTTTTAAACTCTCATAGCTCAATTTTTGAGTTAATTTGAAACAACCACCTTCTAATATAAAAATTAAAATGCACTTTAGAGATGAAAGCTCAAAAGATTTGAGCTCCAGCATCTGTTCAATGCAACATGGACACTACTTCGAATGAAAATATGATATACACAGCACTTTTCTCTTTTTTTTATAATAAGTAGAAAGATTCAATTTTTTTTCATACAATCATTGTTTTACTTTTTGCAATTTCTGTAAAAGCTCGTTATGTTCCCTATTTTTAGAAAAAAAAAGATATTTGATTTTATTAATATGAAATTCTTTACTTCTGTGTGAAGGACACTATTTTTCTCTTATGCTATATTTCATCTTTTAATTTATTTTGTTATAGTAAAATGAAATTATCTAACAATTTACTACAACCTCTCATTAACCTTTATTCCATTTAACTCTGGAAGTCGTTTAATCTAAGAATCTATTTTTTTTAAAAAATTTATTTCTGAAGTAGCAAATGCAAAAACAACATATTCTAAGTAATTTTTTCGATCTAAAATGTATCACATAAATAAAGCTGTGCTGAAAATTCCATCTGCACTTATTTACAAAACTGCTTTGCCTCATTTCAAGATGCATATGCTTTTCACTATACTAAGTGCTTAGCTATGCAATTTTGCTCATTTCACAGGCTTCTTTTTATTTAATCCAGACTACCTAAAGCCCCACTTAGTCAGGATTAATTAGATCTTACTGTATTTATGTACTTTTAAATATTCATCATATATTATTTGTCGAAATGTTAAAAATAATTAAATTTTTCATCATTAAAATTTGAAGAGAAATAATAGCTTAAAATTTCAACAATTGCTTAAGGGGCTTTTTATTTGTTCATATCAAATTTTTTTTATAAAACTTCTTTTTATTTGCTTAACTTAAATAGTTTTATGCTAAAATAGTGAATTTATTTAAGTCTTTTGATGAATTATTTTTAATCGTTCTTAAAACCTCATTATTAATATAGATATTGACATCTTTTTTATAACTGTGTGAATGATCTAAGTTAAAAAAATAACTCAGTCTATTTTTTCTGTATACTTTTCACTTTTCTTATTTTTAAAAAGATAAAGTCCTGAAACAAGAATCTACAGTTATTGCTTTAAAACTTTTTTTTTATTCTTGGAGCTTGAAAAAAGGAACCTTAATGGCTTGCAGGCTATTACTTTCGTGTCTTTTGTCATTTATATTTCCAATTATATAAGAAAGTTTTCGTATTACCTGATGAAGAACAAGATCTAAAGGGTTTCTACTATCGAAATATAGAGGTACACTAATGATAAGTATTACTTGTAGCTTTCTTTTTTAAATTTTAAATGAATTTATTAAAATGTAACTGAAATTTTCATTACTTGTAAAATAATACATGGATTAATACATTTTGGCATGTATGCTTAGCAATAAATATCACTGACTTAAATAATACTTTCAAATAAAATTTGAAACACAATTACTTAAAAAAAGTACAATTTGTAAGATCTGTTTTAGTGGCAAGATTAACAATAGAAGTTATGAATGTTCTTTCTTATATAATAAAAATAATAATTTTTTGATTGCATTGTAATTGTACTTTTATAACATCTTATAAAAATAAAATGCCTTTCATATAAAAAAAACGCACAACATAATATACAAAAAATCCTGGGGCAACTTAGTTACTGTTCTTTTTCAATTTATCGAATCTTCTTTTATCAGAAAAAAAACTAAAGTCAAACATTTTAGCAACATCACCTCTCAAAAAATAGAAGACACAGCCATCAGGTTTATTTGAGACGGAAAGAAAAACAATTTTTAACATCTAAAGCACTTAGAGTACTAACCATGATGTGTGTTTAATGCCTTATTTTGAAAATCTTTTTTGAAAGGGATCAGATATTTCGATTTCGAATTCAATTGATTATCGCAAGAGATAAAAGAAAAAATGAATTGGAAATTTGATACTCGACAAGCGTTTGAGTAGCTAAAGTACTTTTTGCTCTTATCTCTATATATAATTAATCGTGAGAGATCAATATCTTGTTGTTTTTTTAAAATTCACATGCTACATTCGCCGTTAAGTAGAACACAGTAAACTGATTAATATCTACAGAAAGCATTAGTCTTTAATGCGGAAAAGTAAGTTTAATAAGCCTATCACTCTATTGATCGAGATTTCTGAAGGTCCCGCTAATGGTTGAAGTATTGATTTCCCGAAATAGCTTTCTGATGGATTATTGAGTAAAAAAAAGAATCTCTTTTTTTATTGAGCTCGAAAACCAAGAAAAGTGTTTTCGCTTTATACCAGAGAGTGAATGAATTTCGTGAGAAATCTTTAGATTATTTTTTAAAACGAAGTAGAAGTATAGTGCGTTTCAGATTTTAAATAATTGTAAGAAACTGGTGAGTAATTGATTAATTGTGTATTAATGTTGCACTTAAAAGAAGCAAGAGGGCAATTGGCGACGGTCTTCATAACTTTGATTTACGTTCTAATTACGGGAACGACATCTGAGCTGGAACTGCACTCTTTTGGCTCCTGCACGCGATGTATGTTAACTTATTCAATAAAAATAATAAAAACTTATAAATTTTGCATATTTTTTATACTTTCGAAGGCAACACGTTCTTTATTTAGTATGGAACAATTAGTTTTAAATAAGGGTTTTCTTAATGGAAATATATTCTGAACATGTTTTTTTTTTGCATCTTAGTAAGAAAATGCAGTGGGAACCGATTTAACAAACCCTTATTTAACGAATTTCACAATTTAACAAATCCTTACTTACTTCCACGATTTAACGAACTTTTCTTTTTTCCTGAATAGAGTGAAGGAAAAACACCTTATTTAACTAATAGTAAAATTCGGATTAACGAATTATTTCAACAGCCCCAATTTTTTTTATTAGTTTGTATTTGAAAAAATTGGATTCCTTTTCAAATGCCATATTCTTTTCATCCGAAACAGAAAAAGAATTTTCTTGTTCGCAGAATATTTCAACCATTATTAACTTTTCAGGTGCAGAGAAGTCATGTGTGTAACCCATCGTGTGAGTTTTAAATAGGACAGGGAAAATACTTTTCTATCTCGTCCGATTCCAAAACGCAGGGGATGTTTTAAGACTTTTATGAACATGTTATATTTGATGACGATGATGATTGAAGTTGAGGTAATTGTTGATTTGTCGTAGCCTATGAATAATAATTTTAATGCAAAAATTTATAATAAAACTGCAACTATAATTGTTACATTTTCTAATGATTTACATTGTTCAAAAACTGTGAAAACATACCTTATGCAGCCGGATGTAAATGATGAAGTATTTTCTTTTCTGCATCAATTTGAAAAATAACTTTTTTGAGTTAGGAATAAAAAAAAATTCTAAATCTTTATTAATCAGTATTTCATAATTTTCTATTAACTGGTGCGTAATAGTTCACTACATTAGATCGTCGTTTATCCGAACGTTTATTATCCGGACCATTTTTTTTTGTCAATTAATGTACTGTATCTGAATACGTTTTCGAACAGTGCAATGCTCAATGGTTGTTTCGCGTGAGGCCAAAAGTGTCGGGAAAACCCAAGCTCAGGGATATTTGGGAAATTTCAGTTGGGTGATTTGGTAAACATCTGCGCGGAATATTAGGTCAGTGTGTTTCCAAGTGAGGGAGTGTGTACGTGTTAACTATGGCATACGTGAAATACTATGGCTTCGAATTCAAAACGGAAGCGCAAGGTCTTGAACATAGAGACAGAACTTGAAATATTGAACCATCTCGCGTAGGGAGAAAGTGGAGCGTCACATATATGGACGTCACATATAAGCTCAATATGAAGAACGCCTGCTTCATGTTAGCCGAAACGTGGGACTCACTCAAAAGACATAGCCTGAAGAATGCATGGAATGAGCTGTGGCCAGATTTAGAAGGCGAAAAAGACTTGAATGACGACCATAGGGAGGAGACGATCGACTTTGTCCAATCGATCCCAGGATTTCTAGAATGCGATGAAGATATAGAAACCTGGATGGCAAAAGATTGTGGATTTCAAATGCTAAATGATGACGATATTGTGACTTTCGAGCAAGAAGAATCCGACCCTGTCGACGATGAAACGGATGAAGACGCGGACAACAACAACAACGAAAGTAGCATAGGTCCATCAAATGCTGACACGTTTTCTACGTTAGAGACAGCTATGGAGTGGTACTAACAGCAATCAGTGTGCTGTCTACTCAACTACAGCTGCTCAAAAGAGAATCAGATACCTTGTGCAGCGAAAAAGGAAAGGTATACAATGGTACTGCGAAAAATATGTGTTTATTTTCCGCAATAAAGATACAATTACGACATTTTGCTTTTTCTTCAAGCACATTTCCCGCATGAGATGATTTTCATTTCGGTTTCATATACTGCGCATGGATTGCATTCGGTTTTCGTTTATCCGAACTATCGCACATCCAAATATTGTCCGGTCCCAATCGATTCGGATAAACGACGTTCTACTGTAATTTTAATTTTAGCTGTTGAATAGAAAGTGTGTAATTTCTAACGATGGATATTTTTTTGGCTAGTTGCTTACTATAGAATTACAGAATGATGTATGCAAAAAATTTGTTTTTTTTTTAATTTGGACCTCGATATAACGAAAAACCTTAATTAACGAATAAAATGTTGGCTCCCGATGAATTTGTTAAATCAGTGTCCAACTTTATGTATATTAGTAATTGTTTCTAATTGTTGTGGCGAATTAGATTTTTAAAAATAAGTTTTAGACTTTTACATTTATTACACTTTACTAAGTAAGTAGTCCCCCCGTCTTAAGGACGGGATAATTTTCTATGAGGCGCTCGCTAGGGACCGGGTGAATGCATAAGGACTTGCACTTCAGGGCGGGGCGTTTTCGTCGCTAAGCCTAACTTAAGAAAAAAAAGCGTACATATTAAAATTTCAGTGCTAACGTTGTAATTTTTGGTACCCCTTTAGATTATTACACAAGTTGGCAGTTATATTAAAACTAGAATGTAATAATGTTTTTCCTTTAACTTACATGAAATTATATAAAAGTATGACCTACCTTGGGAAATAAATTTCGTAAGCACTATTCAATTTTTTCCAAAATTTACAATGACAAAACTCATTAATACACTTTCAAATTAATAAAAAAATTACGAAAACGATTGTTTATACATAAAGAAATACCAAAATTAAAATGAAGATGGAGTGTGGAAAATCTCGAAGCATGGAGAAACGCAAGTCCTACATTGTATGATTTGCAAGCACAAAATGTTTGTTGCGTTCTTTTTTTACTTACACACGGTTTGTGACTATACACGCTGGCTTTTTTCACCCTTTTTGTTCATATTAAGATTAGGAAAATGCCTTCAAAAGAATCAAATAATAACCTGAAATCAAGGTTTTTGAAATAAGAAAAATACGCGAAATATATCCGAAAGCAACAAAAACTGTAACATAACTGACGCTAAAACCTTAAAACCAGGCCTGCCCAACCGCGTCCCAATTGAAGTTTCTGTCTAAATTATTTTAGACATTTGGACTGCAGACGGTTGAAACGAAAATATCGTGTTTTGAACCCCCTCTCCCCGTGCAGTTTTTACCGAAATAATTTTTTCCCTTCATTTGACTTCCAAGCAATTGTAATAACAGGTGTTGATGGATGAAGGAAAGCAGATGAGCTTGGGTGTGTTATTCCTCTTTTAACGAGAACTTCGTTGAGAGTGAGTAGTGTATTTAGCTCTATTAGTCAGAGAAATAATTTATATCTATATTTTTAAGTTCAGATTAGTAGTCTTTTTCTTGTTTTATTTGGAAATGAAAGAATCCGATGATGGATTTAATGAGTTGCCTTAGGACTGTCAGACTAGCTAGTAGGAATGTAAGATAATTACGGCAGAAGAATAAAAATGTTTAATATTTTAACCTTCTGAAATTATGTAACTTTTTCATTTATGATACATATTTAATCACGGCGCATTAATTAATGTCATACAATAAGAAACTAAACATTTGGCTATCGGGCAGAAAAAAACATTTTTTGATAAGCAATGTATAATTACAAAGCTGTTTTTCTTTACTTAATTGCTTTTTTGCATTTGAAATAAAAATTTTGAATATCTAAATCAATTTTATGCAAACATACTGTAACACAAGTATAAAATGTGAAGATGTTACGCACATAGTTGTTATACAACGTTACCTCAGATGGAAGCATAAATCTACTGTAGATAAGAACCTTGTAGGTTAAGAGATATTCTTCCATCAACAAGTGCAATCGGTCGACTTTCAGCTTTGTTGTGATTGTGATCCAGTAGAAGGTAAACTTGGTGTTTTTTGATCATATCAATAATTGAATGTTGATTATATCATATTTTGAATGCTGTAAGATAGAAAAATATTTTGAATATTTTTTTTTTTATTTTGATATGTGCGGCCCACCTCAGTTAAGTAAATTTTTACGTGGCTACCAACCGATTTGGGTTGGACACCCCTGCTTAAATTACTTCACACTGTTAAGAAAAAGAAAATAAAAAAGCATCGGGAAAGTTATTAGAAACGCGAATTTTTTATATCAAGTGGAAATTTTACGAGCTATTTGCTTACATTTCGATTATCCCCTCCCCCTCCACATTTGATGAGCAAAATAACAAATACAGGAAGAATATAAACAAACTGACGGTCAGGTTACTCTAGCTATGTTCAGTTTTAATATAATGGACATAGGATGCCATCTAGTGATTATTAAAAAACGTTTCAGCTGAAAAGTCATCTGGAGCCTACCAGAGCGTTTTTCTAAAATGCATATTTGCACTGTCCGTCGCGAAGGGGTTAAAAGTACTACAGTATTATGGAAATGAGATTTTTGAAAATTAATTTTGATATCTTTTAATTTGTATTACATACATCTAGGTAAGTAGAATACTTTATGGTGCTCTAAGAACATGAACATCAGATTTTTGCAAATTAATTAGTTAAAATTTTTTAAATAGAACATTTTTCTAATATTTTATCTAAGGCCATTTATATAGAGAAATAAATTGAGAGGTAACTTGCCTTGTTTAACCCTGTAACTTATGTTTAGTCCTAAGCCTAAGGGTTTGTTAATGTATTACTGTGACTATTACTTTGTCCTGTGTAAATATTTTTATTGAAAACATATAAGGTAATTTCATTGCACTACAATTATCACAAGAATATCACAAAAGTAAGTAAAACAAACAAAAATGAAACTAAGATCAGGCTACAAAGATGAATTACAAAATAAATCAATGAAAATACGAAAACAAATCAATGAAGTTACGAAAACAAAACAATAAACTTACAGAATCTCAAAACAGAAAAGTCACAACGACAAAGGTACAAAACAATGTGAATGCAGCTTTACTGGAAGCAAGCTGAAATGATTAAGAAGCAATTTGATTTGCTATAGAATATTTGTGAGAAATACACTGATTAATTCATTGATTGTTTATTAATATTGCATTTAAAGGAAGAAAGAGAAAAAATATATTGGCGACGGTTTTCACAATTTTAATACACGTTCAAATGATGAGAACGATGTCTTAGAGAACTGATTTTGACTTTCACGCGGGGATTTTCCTCCTTTCTTTGAACAGAAAATAAATAAATAAGTTCAACACGTCACATCACCAACAATACAGTCACAAATTGTGGAAGAAAAGGGGTCTGTCGAGGCACATTTTAAAATCACCGTGGCAAGAAAGTAACTAGGTGATTTTAAAACTTGTTAAAAAGCGAATGCACGACATTCATTGTGATATTGTCGGGAAAAATTTCTTTGTTAGGTAAGAGTGCGCTGATTGAGTGCACAGATTGTTATAAATTGTGACAACTTATTCATCATTTTTTTTCTTGTAAAAAGATTTAGGGACATTAACTGATAAATAAATACCATACCAGATTGTAGACTTAGCAAAAAAATAAGCTCTTTCATTTTTGACAATTTCCGTATTATCACGAGTAAAATCAAAATCGAGACAATAAATATTTCCAAGATAAAAATATAGTTATAGTAATATAATTTATATATATAAATTTTTCCCGGGAAAAGCAAACCAACTTCTGCATGCGTCAGAACTTTAAAGTTCTTTTGAATTTTAATTGCAAGGCGAAATATTTTTTTAGAGTTTCTAAGGTAAAAAAGGAATCCGAACAAATCAACTTGCCTTTATACTGCACGAAATTTTTGGTATTATGGTTAGTACTAAAAAGTTTGGTAATAAAATTGCACATTCATCACGAATTCTGAATTGATAATATTTAATTTTTATTGAGCAGAAATATACATATTTGTAAGCACGGTTTGTTAATATAGACTTTTCATTAATAATCTAATGCATTTGTTATGTATTTGATGGAATTTTCCTATTCTTTATATCCATCCTGCTCCGAAAAAAAAAATTTCGAAGATTGGCGAACCTTATAACTTTGATTCTCTGTGGGATTAGAAATATTTCTTGTTCATAATTTCTACCCAGAAGCGAAAGAAAGATGCAGCGTATAAAACGAGCATGTTGATCCTATTTAACGTATAAGCATCCTGCAATAACTATTTTATGGCTGTTGTATACCGTTACTTATGCTGATACTAACTTATTTTATGTGCTCATGCTGATGCCCAAAATGTGGTTTTATTAGCTACGCGGTGAAGGAATATCTTATTCCACAATTGCAGTTTGGCCGCATACCTAATGCATTTTACGAAGCGAATCTCACCGTTTACTTTGGTTACGAAATAATATTTTGTGAGAGACACTTGTATTAAAAGATTCATATATGTTACCTTTAAGAGAAAACTAACCATAAAATTTTTTCGATAATTTTGTATATCGGAATTTATTAGGACTGGAACAGTGCTCATTTTTAGAATTAAAAATACTGTATGGAACATTAAAGATGGTTTTTGTTAATTACTATTAAATGCCTCCGTATTGAAATTTCAATTTTATGCTTTAGTAATCATTGTTGTTAAATAAACATTGATGTGAAAGGTTGACTAACAAAGCTAGCTTACATAAATTGTAATGCATTGCTATGAATTGCAGTTATTGTTCAGTTATTGTGAAGTATTTTAGTTTATTCTATTATTTAAGCTTCATGAAGAGTTATCGTATATGAAAACTCTGAAAAGATCACAATAATGACTTCTTAAGCCTCATGGAGTAATTTTAACTTTATTACAGTGTTGAATATTGCATCTAAAATTTTGCGTAAGCTTTTTGATACTGAACTATTGGCAACTAATTATCTAGTCGAAAGGGGCAAAGAATGATAATATTGAGAGATATATAAAACCACATATTTTGGAAAACACTTATAATAAAGTGTAAAACGCTGTGTCACTTCTTTCAAATGCACTTGCTTCGTGGAAAGCGATGTTCGAAATAAATTTTGATTTCAATTCTTAACTCCGCCAAGAAAATGGGCACCATTTTTCTTTAAGTAGAACTAATAGGACTTCCTGTCGCACTCTATATACTGACTCACATCCTTTGAAATTATTAGGTTGGTTGTATTAATTTAAATGGAGTGTTTTAAAGTAATAAAAATGATTATAAAAGAATGGGAAATTTAAAATTTGTTCTCGGAATGTTTTCTATTGTAGATTTAATAGATTGAAATTTCCATGCGTTATTTCTCAAAAATTTATGATTACATGGGGGAGTCTCAAATTCAAACATTTTCTTACCATTACTTTTTTATTATCAAGCAATTTCTGCAACTCTCAAGAATTAGATTATAAGAAATTTTACATGGCAAGTAGTCAGACGAAAACCGTCTTTGGTTAAAAAGTTAAAATGACATTTAAATGTTACAATTACAAACATTAAATAATTTTAGCATTTACAGGTACAATAAATACATTTATGAAAACGGCAATATTTAGCATTACCGCAATAAAGGGGGGGGGCATAGCTTTTACACGATGTTAAGGCCTCGACAGTAACCTCTTGATTGACGGTTTCAAGAATGGTCTGCAAGAAGTCATTGTCCTCATATTGGTTAATTACAACATTATTATTAGTAGTTTTTTTTCATTTCATTTCTTATCTTTTAAATTTTATGAATAGAATTTTGACAAAGTGTATGGAAATATACTAATGAGAGAAAATATTTTTTTGTAAAAAATAAGTGTATCAATACAGATACTTAGTTTTTAGATTTAAGTGTTTTAAAATATTATTTTATGTGGATAACATTTCGATAATATTCTTTGTACAAGGAAGAATTCTATACAACGACGTTGAATGATAAAGTAAATCGTTGCTTTTCTGATATATTAAATAAAAAAGAACAAATATACTATTTTGTCTTAATCTTCAAATTATATCAAATAATTATCTGTTATTGCTATTATATGTATATAAGTAACACACATGTGCAGGTAATGAAGTGATTTTGTATTAATGAATGACATATTGAAATTTGCAATAAAAATCCAAATTTGCAGATGACAAGAACTAGAAAATCAGATTTCTAATTGTACGACTGATATTGTTTTATTAAATCGTTGTTTCAGGTGTTGAATGTATTAAATTCGATTTCAGGGACTTGATGCTTTTCTAATCAAGAAGAACTATAGTGATCTTTGAATTATTTTTATAGCCGTAGCTCATTCCAACACCTTGGCAGTTAGTTTCTTTTTGGGAACGAAATCAGTTTCTCGCATCTCACACAGCTGAAACTTATATTGCTGCGCCACGATATCTATTTTCAATGGATCTCATCTTATGTCGACCTTTACCCCAATGAAATAATGGACAAACTAACAAAAGAGGGCTGTAATCTTCCAACTCCCTTCTCTTCCACTCTTTCCTTTCTGGAATTATAGTCGCTGAAAAAATCTCAAATTTGGTGGATAGGATTGTGTGTTTCACTCATCCACCCTACCAAAGGAGCAACAGATCCTGACTTATACCTCAATTGTGACAAATTCTCCCAGAATACACTCTCACGTTCTGCCAATGGTCACATTAAGTGTCTCTCGCTCTGAAAGAGCAAAAAGGTTTTTTACCATCTAGTCCAAGAATCAAGATCATCAGGATTCTCCTGAGTATATCTTGAGTTGTACGGATTTCTCTAGACTAAATCCATTCTTTTGCTCTCCTTTTTAAGTGTTAACATTCTAATGGATCCTTTCTGATTGACTATTAGCAACAAGACAACATGCATAAAAAATTCAAGTTTTGAGATTTACAACTTCCAATACATATTAAATTATCAAAGATCTGATTACAGTACTGATGAAGGGTGAATTTATACAATACGAAGACAAACCAGAAATGTAAGACTCATTTCGCTGAACATTTCATATCTAAAAATAAGCTTTAGATGATTTACTATAAAAGGCTAACACAAATTATCATAAAATAATTTTTTTATATCATTTAACCCGATTCACCGTACCTACGTTTAGAATAACCATTTGCTTTAAAATTAAAGCAAAACTCATCATGCAAAGCTATATCAAGCTAATCTTCTGGAAAATAGGGATATTGATTTCAATACCCCTCCTAATGGCTTGACAATTTTAGGAGAAACGATTACAAGACAAGTTTATTGAAAATTAAAAATCTGAAATGACGGATGAAGTTGCAGCATGTCATATGGCGTCTTATGATATCAGCAAACTATGTTTCTCTTGATGTACCTTTATGTTGATACCTTCTTACATTTGATGGATTCCGTTTTCCAGATATTACAGATTGTTCAAGCGAAAGGAATTTTTTCAAATTATTACTACCATTTATGTAAATTAAATACTTTTTATTTTTGTATTACTCTAAATAATTTTCGTCACATTTTTCGATCTATTTTCTTTGGTATGTCTTTCAATAATTGTAAAATTTATTTATATGTGAATATATTTCAGTTAATGTGATAATTATTTTATAAACAATTTTTTTAAATATTTTTTTAATGTTCGTTGCCTTAATTTCGAGTAATTCGTTTTTATAATTTATGAAAATGCATTATTTAAATCTTCCAAATGAATTTCTGTACATCAATGTAAAAGTAACATGCATAGAATATTACTCCATTTTATTTCACAATACAGTAAATCATTCTCTGTTAGTGTAAAAATGGCTAACTTATTTAAAATATAATTTTAATTGTAATTAGAGGCATTGTCAGTATAGGCTTGAAGGATATATTTTTAAAATAATAAAACAGTTCTTTTCATTTAGATTTAGTTGGTTTGAGGAGTTACCTTTACCGCTTTGAAATAGCTTTAAAATTTAAATTTGGAGAATATATTCAGGAGAAGTAGGAAAGAAAAAGTGAAACCACTTCGCAAAAAACGAAATTTGTGTACTCGAAAAATGTGGAATCGTAGCAAACCTGAGAAGCAAAAACATTCTAATCAGTTTTATTTGAAGTTAGAAGCTCGGGAAATATTTTTATTCTAAAATGAAAGAAAAATAGAATTTTTTACTTTTACAAAGATTTGAATGTAACTCAAGGAAAATTGCAGGAAATCTAGAATTCAGTTCATATCTTCTAGCAAATCATATTACTTTTGTTTACCTACTTGTCTAAAGAGCTTGTGTTTAGAATTATTTCTTTGGAACGCTACAAAGAAATGTTGACACTAATAGTTAAACGTAAGAATATTATGGATATTTTTTGTATTTTTTGCGTGGAATATTATGGAAACAAATTGAGAATTCTCTTCGAAAAGAAGTTAAAAAAATTTTAAATACATATTTTTTTCCATTTTTGACAAAGTGAAATACATGCAATTTATGCAAATTTTTTCCCAAAAGAATTTTCTTCTCAAGAATGAAATGTAAACATTTACAATTCTACTTTAATATTAAATTTAGAAGACTGCAAAGAATATCTTTATAATACATTTGGTAAAGATATTTGTCAGAGATATTTTGCTAATAAAATATTATTTTAGTTGAAAAAAGTAATATTTCATTTTGTTCATTTCCCCCAAACTGAAAGAAATTATTTAACACATATTAGTGGATGTGAGTGTAATCAAATAAATAAAAAGATACAATTAAAATTCAAAGCCAATGAAAAGTAGCATTTTATGAAATTACTTCTTGTCTGAGTCTTTTGAAGCAGTTTCCGCTGTATGAAGATTTTGCCATTGAAATATTAATTTACCAGTCATTATTTTGAAATGTTATCCAAAGCTTGATGTGGAAGTTAGAAGAAGAAATATTTAAAAAGATGTTTGTTACCTGATCAAAGTTTGAAGCTGTTAAGTACATTAAGGAGGATTAACTTTGTAAAAAAGTTTGGAAATTACATTCACGAAAAATCAAAGTCACTTTTCCAGTTTTTACTTTTCGTTTACAGACATCTTAAAAATAGTTCTCTAGATTTTTCCCTTCCCTTTGTTATTATATTTTCTTTTTACCCTTTCTTGTAATTTCGTTTTGCCTAGATCACAAATGCGCAGATATCTATAAAAAATGTGTGTTTGTACTCATCCTAATCCTTTGCTTTAATAAAATCAAACAATAAAACAACCAGATGGTTAGAGGTGTCAGAAATAGAACTTAGAGATTGAAGTTATATATTTACAACCATTTTATATAATACATACTCATATGCTAATCATCATAAAATTTAAGCACTTAAAAAGTATAGTACATTTTTCATCAGGATCGAACTGTTCTTGTTATAATAGTTTCATTCTTATTTGCTAGCTCACGAAGATAAGTAAACTGTGTGTGTGAATACTGTTTTCAATTCTATCTATAGTTTCTAATCATTTTTAGTGTGATCTTTTCATATAATTTATGTTTGCAAATGCAATAAATACATTTTTATCAATTGAAAAAGTGTATTATAGTTGTGAATACTTTTTGTATTAGTATTTAATAGAATTCAATATTACAACAAATTATTGTTTTATTAGTACTTTATTTATTCAAATTAAGTTACCATTTTGAATATTAATTGAATAATTCGCAAACAAATTTTTCTGTACAATAAAACGATTAACTCTACAGGAATTTTTCATGAAATCAAGTTTTTATTCATTGATATATATATATATATATATATATATATATATATATATATATATATATATATATGCTATTTTTTGTTTAATAATATAAAAAAATCCTATATGTATTTATTAGATAGGTTTTAATCTTACATTGCTAATTTTCTTTAAATTTTAACAATACCTAGTTGTTAGCATTTCACTTTTATCTTAATGTGTATCAAAATTCACTTGGGAATTCTCGCGAAAATCATTTTTACTTCTTTTTTAAAATTTCGGTTCAATTTACTTCTAGCTCTTTTAAACTCTGTGAAAAAGTATCTGTGATTATAAAGATTATTGTAAAAAAACTTCCTAATTTCAGGGAAAAAATGTTTTCTTTTGTCCTTTTTTTGTAATTTACTGAGGAATTAATTAAATTTTAATCCTTTCAATTAAAAACATGCTTTTGCAGGAGAAAGAAAGACCGCAATTAGTTTTAAAGTATGATGAATATTCTTTGAATCTTTGATAATTTTAATTACAAATTAAAGTTTAAAGTGTACTTATAGAAAGTAAATATGGGTTAAATTGAAAAATAATTATTCCTTATTAAGATGAGGAAACAAATTCTTACATTAAAAAATACTTACTAAAATTTGTTCTAAAAATGACAATTTTTATTTAAATTATAAGAAACATTAAAAATGTAAAGAATATGAGACAATATTAAATTATTCAACAGGATTTTCATAAACTTATTCATATGAGTTTTTGCATGAGGTAAGAAACCAAAATAAGTATAAATAAAAAAAAATTATACAAAAGATGTTTACGTAAATTTTCATGTCTTTTGTGCGCAATAATTTTTGCTGAATTTAATAAAAAAATATTTAATTTGTATGCCTTGAAAGTATGTCTCTTTCAATAAGCTCATTCTTAACTTCTATTAAATGAGAGATTTATTAGCATTCAAATTCTTGATATATGCTAATAACTTCTACGAGAACAGAATTTAGGAATGAGATGCAAAGTATTAACTTGCAATTTTATAGTTTAAAAGAGGAAAAAAAACCCTATTATTTCTAAACTAATAAGAACTTGATGATGTAGGTTTTTGATGATGAAAGGAATTTGAAATTTGTCAACCTTAGTATTCAGAAAATAAATTGTACAAACAGGTTTTACTTTTAATATTATAAAGTTTTTCCGATCGTTTTATAAAGGTCATATCGCTGGACAAGAATATTTTCTTCACTTCGTTTTTTATTTATATTCATCTTTTTCCACAATATTTTCATGTTTACTTAGCAAATATTTGAATACTTCAAGAGAAATATTTGAAATTTCAAGTAGCTTTTGTAAACGTTATATCAATGTTATTTTTATATTAAAGATATAACTTTTTTTTCAGTTTCGTAGAACTTGGTTTTATGTTCTTTCTCTGTAACACACAACTATATATATATTATTTTTATGCAAATTGCAAATTTTATATGTATTTAAATTTGACGATGATCTGCTTGAATTTTCGAATTTTTTTTGTTAAGTAAAATCATCAGATTTCTCATATTTTAATAAGGAGCAATCAAATTTCTTTAAGGAAATGAAGGTTCTACAAAGTAATTAAGTTTTAATGTACAAATATGAAGTAATTATGTTTTATATATTAATGGAAATTATGTATTATCTTAAAAAAAATCAGGGAGAAAACTTCCCCTTGATAGCATCATTTTTAAAGGTAGTCTACTGATATAAACCTATCAGCATTATGCCATCGGTATTAAATGCTTCAAATAAATTTTAAATGTTAAAATATTTTTACGCCACAATAAACTTCATTCAAATGTAAAGCCAATATATTTATAATTTTTAAAAATTAGAAACAAATTAATTTTTTTCAAAATGCATGCATCTGATTTTATAATACAGAGTGTTTCATATGCCTCTCATTTTTTAAAAAAAATTAATATATCTGGCTTGAACTAATTGCAGAGAACATTTTTACTGATTGAATTTATTGCGATTCACACAAAAATAGAAATGATCAAAATAAAATAAAATCTATGGAAAACATTGCCTTGTAAAGCGGCTGATGCATGCTTAATCTATCGTAGCTCATTGCCCTCATGTTGGAGGGTGAGTGAGTGAATATTAACGTTGCATTATTCAGCTACACGAGGATTTTCGGCGATGGATTTCGTAATTTTGAACCATGTCCAAGTGACGCGGATGACACCTGAGCTGGCACCTCCTCTCCTAGCTTTTATACCACACCAACGGGATGACGTTTGAGCTCTCCACAGATTTAACGTGTATCGCTCCCCTACACAGCGGTTCTTCAGCGGTACTAGGCTCGAAATCATGACACGCCGGCCGCGAATCCGTTTCCTTGACCACTAGGCTACCACGGCCTCCTCATGTTGGAGAGATATAAAAGATATGAGAATATGATAGCACCTCAGGTGTCGTCCTCGTCACTTTACCACTGTTTGTAATAACGAGGACCGTCACCAATATAGTCCTCGTGTTTCTTTAAGTAAGTCGTAAAAAAACACTCACTCACACTAAGCGAAGCATTGCATATAATTAGTGAGAAGTTTCAAGGAAGGAATTTCAAACCTTGTAAATTTATTTCACGATTGTAATATTCTTCAGTTAAAAAAAAGACTTATTTGAGTATTTATATAATAAATTAGCATATATAATAAAAATTCTTATGCGTATTATTTTTGATTAAATTTTTCTAAATGGGTATTGAAGAATTGCTTATGTAACATAATCTTAACATATAACATAATCTTAAAAGAATTTTGAGGTCTTCGCAAACGAATAGAATCCCTCAAATCATGGTGATGAGAAAAAGAGCATCTGAAGTGTGACTTAATACCTCGAATGTTTGAATAACAAATAAATGAATGCATTAAAATCAATGCAAATAAATGAATTTTATTAACAGCGTAGCAGTGCGAAAGTTATCGATATTTCTTTAATCGCAAGCTATACATCATTTTTTAAATATTATTCATTATATATATTCAATTTTGACTCTATGGCTCTTTCTTTTAGATAATAGGTGTGAAAAATTAACTACTTATTATTTATTGAGTAGAAAGAAACAAATTTTTGTGAAAAGCTATTATTTTTATGACAATATCCTTATTTCTTATAGAGCTTTCTCTGTACGATTTGAGAATCATATATAATATTTTATACATTTACCGTAAAATATATCGTGCACATGTACTTTCAAGCTGCAATTTTTATTTTTAAGATATATTTGCCGTATAAAATTTAAGCTCTCCCTTTTTTATTCCCAGGGTATAACGCGCATCCGAAAATTTCGATCTTATTTTTTGTGTTCAAAGTGCGCATTTTCACAGTATTTCATGGTACAAAATTTTATCTCTTATACTGAAATATGTAAATGTTTTACAAATTCTTTTGAGAGGTATGTTATTCATTCTTTATTATCTTGTATTTTTCTGAGGTGGTTATTTTATGGTATACGTAAAAAAAAAATCCAAATCCAATTTTATAAATGGTTTTATAAAATTGGCATTGTAATCTAAAGTACAAGGATGTTTAAACTCAACGACGCTTGTCGTAAACCAATATTTGCTTTGTCCAATGAAAGCAAAATTTTAAAATATGAGATGCCTTCTAATGCATTAAATAGTATTAAGTTACATTGAGTGTCAGCTTGTTAAAGGCTATCGTTTTACCCAGTCATTTTATTTAATATAAAACAGGAAAAATCAATGAATCTTTTTTTAGGATTAGTTCTGCCTTATTTAATAATATTAAGTGCTTTTTGGGCAGAGTACTTTCTCTTTCTTTTCTCCTTCTAGAAATAGTTTTATTATTTTATTTCATTTCTATGATATTTCATCACCTTAGATATATATCATAATGTCCATTTTATATTATAAAGCAATTTTATAAGTAAAAGACATTTTATTAAAATGTACTGTCAAACATATAAGAGTAAATATTAATTTGAACCATGTGTTATCTATACTAAAAAATTCAAAAGTAAAAAATACAGAAGATGAATTTTTTTAAAGTAACACACTTAATAAATTAAGAGAAAAAGTACTTATAATCTATTTAAGATTAAATATCTTTTTCCGTAAATCATAAAAATAATAAATGTGCACTTAATTTCACTTGCAACATTCTATATATAAATACATATTCTTCTTATATAATTTCAATTAATTAAATAGGATCTGGGAATTATAAGATATCCGTACAAATTTAATCGTATAAAAATAATGACACGCAGTGGAAACTTATGCATAGTAAAAATAAATAAGTAAACAACCCAAGCATTTATCGTCTTTATAAGTACAAATGAACATCTTTGATTTTTAGTCTTCTCTCTTTAATCTTTTCTTAATTTAATTCCATACCCATCAGCTCCAAAAATGTTTAAAAATCTTTATCTAATATTTTTTTGTATCCATTATTAGAAAAAGCTTTTAAGTACGTTTATCCTTTGAAACAGTAGATCAGGTCTGTCCCTCAGAAACGTGTTGTACAAGAAAAAATACAGAGAATAAAATAGTATAAAGTCATGTTGAAAGAAACACCGTGTTTTTACTTTAGATCCCAAGGGGAAGCTGAAATTGTCATTGCTTCATTTTTTGTTTTTGTTTTATGTGGTCTCTTTTTACAACTTTCCTAAAATAAAGACGTTAAATTGATGTTATTATAAAAAGAATACAATTTATCATAGCTGATGTCTTAATAAATATAAGCAAATGGTTTTTTGTACGCTAGGCGACTATAAATGAGTGTAACATTTTGGAAATTTGTACAGAAAATGCTGTTTAATATATATCAAAAACGATTGAAATTGAATTGGATTTGTATAAACTTATATTAATTTGAATTTCGGAATTCTTCTAAATTGATTGTAGAATGTAATTGTTGAATATCAGATTTTTAACCTATTTTATGCATTTTGAAAGCGATATTTTATTTAAGTTTTATAAGAGCAATCGAAATATAATTAGAAACGTCAATAACTTAGGAATTTATTTATAGTGTTCATCATTACTTTGGAAATTAAACGGTTGTTAGATTTACATTACTTTTTAGATTTTAAATAATACACACATTTAAGTTAATTTTTTAGAATTGTTATCAGTATTCTAAAGTATTAAGTACTTTTTCCTTGTCAAAGCTAAAAAAAAACAAGTCAATGTTATACTTATTTTTATTTTAATAAAAAATACGTTTGGAAAAACCGTCAAAAATATGACAGGGTTTGTTTAATAATTTTTATTCATTTTACAAAATTCTTGTCGTTTTTTTTCTTTAAATCTTTCGTATAATGTAAATCTAGTACTTGTATTCATTTTTAGGGTCTTTGTTTTTTTTTTTTTTTGTCTAATTTTCATTTCACCTTTTTTGTCGTTTCCTTTGTTGTTTTAGAAACTCATCTAAAGATGGATGATGCATATCATATTTCTGAACATGGTGCAGATACACCCTGGCTTGAAATGTTCATTTTAATGCATTTGTATCTTTATGCATTATATTTTCCTTCAACTTCAATGAATAAAACATCTTTACGTAATCAAATTCAAGGACTAAGATATTTTTGCTGATATTTTTTTGTGTTCATAAATGAAAATAAGAAAAATAATTCCTCTTTTTTAATCAGTAGAAAAAATGACATATTTGGGCATTTTATTTTACTTGTAATGCGTTCTTAATGTGCAATCTTTTATGTTAACACTTATAATCTAATATATGTGGAATATTTTTTTATCTTTTCATATCTTCTTAAATGTAGATTTAATATACGAACAGGAAAATTACAAATAAAATAATATTGGCCTACGAATATTATCTCTAAAATACCGGGGTTACGATTGTACATTAGTAAAAATAATTTTTCTCAAAAACAAACCTACAGAAATATTACCCATCGTGACAGCATGGAACCACTTGACTACGTACCTCCAAAAATGGACAGCTATAATTAATATTTCTTAATTCTTATCACTGCTGAATAAAAAAATATAATTGATAATACCGTGAATGCGGCTAAGTTATATTGATAAAATTTAGTTATACTGTACTGAATTAATTTCTTAAAATGTATTTTGTTCATTCAGCATTCTCTGTTGCATTAGATCGGAAAAAGTTAAATGGAAAATGCTCTAAAAAGGTTATGTTTTAATTTACTGTCGAATCTAATCATTAGTCTCAAAGATAACCAGGAAAAATTGTTACGGATAATATACCGCATTGAAACCCAGTGATTGAGTAGTAGTGCATCGTACTTTCTCACCACAGATCCTAGGTTCAAACCCCGGGCTGGGCAAGGTCATCATAGCCTTTCATCCCTTCACTGGGTCGATAAATGAGTAATAAGCTTGCTTGGGAACTTAATATTGGGGTTTTCGTGTCAGACTGACCACTTGATAGGAACATCTGTTCATGCACCTCAGGGCCCAGGGTCATGTATACTGATATGGGCACAGTAGGCCTTGGCTCTCATAGGCTGTTGCATCTCTGAGTTAATAATATACTACATTGCTTTGGACAAAGGATTGACCTGCAAATTATTCAAAAGTTAATTTACTCTTATACATCTTCTTATATATCCCTTTTCTATTTAACATTCATTAAAAATTGTTATTTAATTTATATAAAAATAAATATTAAAATTAATTATTAAAATAAATAAAAACTTAAAAACTAATATTTTTAAGTTTAAATATAAAACAGATTATTCACAATAATTTTCTGTTTCTGAGCAACACAGGAAAGTGTTACGATAGTGAAGCATTTTATACTGTTTCACACGCAATGAAGTCCCACTTTAATTGGTTATAATATAAAGGCATATTTCCAATGTGAGGTGACATACATTTCCGTTATCTTTTGCCAATATCTTTTATAAATTGTGTTTAAGTCACACCGGTCTTTAAATTAATTCCTTCTGTCAGGCAGATATTGGTAACTCAACAGATATCGGTATCATATATATTAAGGGAAGTGGTAAATTACAATAATACGTAAGTTATTTTGTTTTTGGTATAATTATATATGATCCAAAAATTTTCATAATAAATGCACACAAAAACTGACTACAATTTTATTCAAAGAAACAACGGATAACTTAAAAAGAACATCTGTGAAGGGTAAGATATTGCTTTGCAAATTTAACAAATTTTAGAGTACCGTAAAATCCGGCGTATGACGCGCACTTTTAACAAAAATAATAAGACCCAAATTTATGGATGCACGTTATACGCCGGGTATAAAAATGAGAGCTTTAATAATAATAATAATAATAAAGATGAGCGTATAGGAAAAAACTTAAACTTCTGCATCTATCGAAACACTGTTCTTTAAAAGAAATGTCACTCCATATGAATTTAAAAGGTTGTAGTTTTAGAAGTATATTATTTTTTTCTAAAGCTTGGAATAATACCTCGAATAAAATGACTTCAAAACATAAGAGCATTATGCACATACACATTTCAGGTTCCTTTATAAAGAAAAGGGGTGGGCGTTATATGGCGAATATATCTAAAAATTCAAAAATACAGCTTGGAAGTATAGGCGCGCGTTATACGCCGGATTTTACGGTAAGTAATTAATTTTTATAATTGTGTACACTTTGTATACACAATATTACCAATAAAACTCTTATTAAATGAGTTTCATTGATCAAAATATTCTATATGTGTTATAATGTTTAACATCTTTACGTTTGTTATATCAGAATTTATTTACAATTCAGGTTACGTAATTAATTTAAATGGTGATCGCAATTTAAAAAAAAACAAATGTGTTTTACTTTCTTCCAGGAAATATAGTTTTTAAATAATTATTAATCTTCAAAGAAAGGCATTCCTGAATTTAAATATTTCATGAAAAAATTATGTTACATTTTTTCAACGCATTATTTTTGTAGCATTCTACAAACTACGTTTTGAAAATATAAAGTTATGATTTTTCTTCAGGAATCATCAAATATTATTTATTTTAAGAAGAAGAGAGGTAATTTATTTTTCAATAGCGACAAATTGAAATTTGTTGTTGTGACAAGTGCCACATGCCTGACGAAGTCAGATCGAGGCCAGCGAAATTCATCGCGACTAAGGGCTAGAATTTTTACGACTGTCGTTAGCCTTAGCTTTGAACACCATGCAGGTGACAGTAGGATTTGGCTCGGTTCCACCCCAATTTGGAGGGAGAAAACCTTGGGGATGGTCAGGGGCCTCCCACCTCTCTTCCCCTTCCACTAACCACACGAGAGGACTTGCGGCTCGACGGCTATTTAGAGTACCCCCATGCCGCAAGTGCGTTATACATTTACAAACATCCATGTCTTCCCCTGGATTCGAACCCAGTCCCTACGGCACCGCAGTCAGCATTGGTTCAAAATTAAGTGGTCCGTCGCCAAAAGCCCTCGTGTAGCTGAACAGTGCGACGTTAATATTCAATCAATCAATCAAAACCGCAGTCAGCATCGCTAACCACTATACCGGTTGGGAGACAATTGAAATTTAAAATATATGAATACATTTTTAAAGTGCCATCTACTTCTGAAACATTTTTCTCAAAACTTCGTTTTTGTATAGTTTTTTAATGAAATACATAATTTTTCCAATAAAATAAACATTAATTCTTTAGTGTTTCCAGACTGTTTACTAAAAGACATTTTTAATATAATTACATTAATTGAATTAAAAATGATCGAATCTTAATGCAAATTTATGTTAGATAAATAAAATGACTACGTAAGCGTATCAAAATTCTATGAAATTAGAAATTTTATATATCAATTTTAAAAAAAGCTGTATTATATAAAGCTGTATATTTCATGAAGTTTCTAAGACATGTGATTTTAATATCTTTGCTCTTCAGCATTCAGCAAAGATTTTTTTCTCCGGATGAAATAAGCGATTGCGAAACTAAGAGATTGTGAAAAATATATGTAAATTGAAATTGCACTTTATGACTCCTTACTAATTTGACTTGGAAATACGTAAATAGCTTCAATGCCTTTCTACTTCCAACAGCTTTAAAACGTTGCAATTTTCTGAAAACTGATAATGATTTTAAGGAATGGAACAAATTCAAATGTATCAGAATAGCAATACTACGAATGATAAATGTTAAAAAGAATGGATAAGAATAAGAAAACAAACATATCCATTATAAGCCAGAAGCATTTTTCCAAATTCGTAAAAGTAGTATTATATTTTATTCAACTAAATCCTATAGATGTAATTTCAAAAATGGGAATAATTTTTAATTTGTGATATATAAAAAAAACCCTGCATTTAAATGACATATTGAAAATGGGATACACAAAATTCATTTGAACTTTAATATAGCCTCATTCGGTGTTTAACGGTTTAAGTATAGCAATATAAATGCTTTAAATGACTAAGTTATTATTGTGTTATAGGCTTTTCATTATTTCTATTCTATAATAAAATTAAAAAATTTGTAACAACGTTACTTATGCAAGTGAACTTTGTTTTTTAGAAATTTTTATGTACACAGAATTAAGGTACTCCAAATCTCCAATAATAAAACTACCGAGGTCGTTTCAGAATGGAAATAATATTCCTTAAAATATGTAAATTAACTTATTGTATAAGTACTAAAATGTTAAAAATATTTAAAAATGACACACATCTAAGTCTTAAATTTAATTTAATAAAATTTTAAAATTTTTACGTTATTTAATTTTTAAGAGAGCGTGCGCAAGATAGCTATTAATATTCTCTCGTCCTATGAATTAAATATTTATTAAAACTTTAAAATTTTTGTAATTTGAAAACAAAATAAATGTTATTTCTAGGTATATTACAAACATTAATAAAAATGTTTTTTGAATTTTTTTCTTCGTTAGGATACTTGATTGGCTATCTTTACTTAATGTTAAAACTATAATGTTTTGATCATTCATTTTGCATTACTTGTAATAATTAGTTTATGCAATTCAATAAATTTATCCATTATCAACATTAAAATCGAAAACAAAATCAGATTTTTTTCAATTTACTTCGTTAAGTCGATTATTTAAGAACCAACGATTTTATGAAGACAATTCTCTTACAAATGTTCTATGATTTTGAGAAAAATAGAAATAAATATTTTAGTTCACTTTAGAAAGAAAATTTTTAATGTTGAAAGATCTTTGGATGTGGTTAAAAATATTTTAATGCATTCAAAATTCTTTTAAAAAAATTTAATTCTTACTAATTTAAAATGCATATGAATTAATTTATTACATCTAATTAAAGGTAACCTAAACTATTTTAACTTAATAAGAATATTTTAGTAATCACTATGTAAAACTACCATCTTAAATGGTTACCTTCTACATAAGTGCACAAAATTAATTTAAATTTTAAAATTTTCAGCAAATAATAAATGTGTTTTTTTCCACCGAATTGTTAACTAATAACACTCTGAAGCAAATTAAGCATAAATAATTAGACAAATATTAAATACATTTTATAATATTCTTAACAGTTAAGTACATAAAATTATGTGTTGATGTATTTATCATCGAGTCTCGAGTATAACCTTGTATTCTGTGATTGTTCAGAATGCATATAGAGCTAAGACGAATAAATTCAAAAGTTTTTCTGTAAGGAAAAAAGTTTTTCTTTTTTTTTTTCTTCATAAACTCAATAACATGAGGCTGATTCGCTAATCATCCTCCAGTTGACCCTATCCGTCACGATGGCATTCCATCGGTTGATTTCCATTAGATTCAGGGCCTGTTGAACATTGTTTGACTATCGTGTTGGTGGCCGTCTTCTATGTCTGGTCCCTTCAATTTTCGAAAAAGTTACTTTTTTGGTAGAAAAAGTTCCATTATATCTGTACAGATGGCCCAGCCACCTAATACGTGATGTTTTAAAAGTTCTCACAATGTCAGTCTCGCCATATTTTGCCATATTTCCTGTACATTTTATGATTGTTAAGAATTCTCCAATGATTGTTCTCTTGAATAAGTCCAAAGATTTTCCTTTAAAAAATGAGCAACCTTTCTTCCTCTACTTTAATGTGGGTCCAACATTCATTTCCATACAGAACTACAGACCTGATTAAAGTTTTATATATGTTCAATTTGATGTTTATGGAAATAAACTTAGTCTTGAATTGGTTTCTGAGGCCATGAAAACTTCTATTAGTCAAACGAATTCTGTGTTTGAGGAATGATGTAGATGTTTTTATAAAATAAAATTTGGGATGAAATATTTTCGATTATATATAAAAAAAATACTGCATTATTTTTAATGGTAGAACACTAGAAAATGCCTCAAAATATATTGCTGTTTTTTGTTTCATGAGTATCTTTTTCGAGTGAATTTATTTGTTATTATAGAAACTGTTTCACACACACACATATATAAAATGAATCCTACAAGTGATTCTAAAAACTGAATATCCAATTCAATATTACTTTGATGCAGTTTTTTATGAGTGTAATGGTATAAATATGATTTTTTAAAATATTTAAGCAGCCTTATTATAATTTATAAATGCAATTGTGACATTATAATTCATAATTTCGAATTTAAGTTTCACTGTAATACACACAGTTAAAAATATATTACATTACTAATTTTTAAATTTTATCTTGAATATGACACATTTTTCCTTTTATTTCACAGATAGTTAAAAAAAACTAAAAGTAATTAAACTAAACATAAAAGTAATTTCATTTTGAAATTATATCTGTTTTCTGCACAAAATTACACAATAGAATTTAAAATATTTTAACATCATAATTAATGTAGTACGAAGATAGTATATAAATACTTAATTTCATGAAAGCGTATCAAATTAAATTTTTATTTCAAATAAAATCTGAAAACATAAAACAAGAGATACTTTAACCACTGTAGATTCAAAGTTCGTGTTCATTGAATACCATCAAAGTAATTAATATTTGCTGTATTTAAAATATAGTTGAAAAAACTGTTTTTTCATAGAATATGATAGGAAAGTAAGAAAAGTAAGTTATCAGTTTTTAGATATCCTCTCATCACTGATGACGATGATTACGAAGCACTTTAACAACAATCATCTCCTGTGGCTCATTTGCTAGAATTTATGTGAGTAAACTACTTCTGTTGTTATATTAAATTATATTTTTTTGGTATTATTATTAAAATTTTGCATAACGAATATAAAAATAAAAGAATACAAAAATCTTACAGAACAGTTTAAAAATATGCAAGTACTTTCCTTTATCTTTCAAGCTCCAGAATTTAAGTGGATGTTTAGGGAAACGTATTTAATAAATTCAACGGCCCATCAACCACAGATAAATTTAAATTTTTTGCTGAATTGAAAAATTTTTCAGTTCCAGAAATGCAAGAATTAAAATTTCTTTCTCTTTGCTTCAATATAATGTATAATAATTTCTCATCATCCGACAACGACATGACAAACAAGTTTTCTAATTTGCTCTTTTTGCGGAGATTTCGCAGTTTATTCTTACTGCATACATCAAACAAAAAGGCAGAGGGGGTTGAAAAGTTATTCTGGCGTACAATGAAGAAAGACGTGTTCACATATTTCCTCGCTTCAATAGTTTTTTTCCACGAATTAAATTTACTTTCTTAACAACCGTTTATTTTTCTTTTTGTAGAAGCTAACATTAAGCAACAGAAGAAAAGGCTTAAGAAACTGTGGAATGTCAAAAACATAATTTTTCTTGATGTTGCCGAAATTGCAAGAAAGTAACTATAACAACAAAAGATCGAGTAGAAGAATTCCGAAGGAAACAAGTTACTCGCGTAACCCGGATAAATTACTTGTTTAAAAGAATTTTCTCTAAATTGCTTTTAGGCTACAGATAGAATGCAGTTCCACAACCAAGATGCCATTGTTTCAGACCGATTTAACTTTTCTAGGCTATATATCTGAAACACTACTGCGAATAGTTTAAACAAGTGCTAGTTCAAATAACGGCATTTCCTCTTTTCTCTCTAATTTTTGAATTTTTTCTTCTGTATATAAATTCGATGTACTCAATTTATCAATGCTAAAAGTCGTATTATGAAGCAAATTTTTTATATACCGTAAAATCCGGTGTATAACGCGTACCTATGCATTCAAGCTCCATTTTTTAATCTTGAGTTATATTCGTTGTATAACGCACCCCCTTTTTTTGACGAAGAAACTTGAAATGTTCGTATGCATTGCTCTTTTGTTTTTAAGTCATTTATTAGAGGTATTATCCCAGAAGGCTTTTGATAGATAGCATACATCTAGAATTACTACTCTTGAGGTTCATAAAGCATGCCATTTCTTTAAAATAAGCAGTATTTCAATACGTGTTTCTTTATGCTCGTCATTTTTTTATATTGAAAGCTATCATTTTTATACCCGGCGTATAACGTGCACCCTTAAATTTCGATCATATTTTTTGTGTTAAAAGTGCCGGTGTGTGTTATACGCCGGATTTTACGTTAATTGTTCATAATCTTTTTCCATATGAAAATAATGTCCTCGATATTTCAAAATTACTATTGCGAACTATGTTCTGTAAATTTCTATCATATAATAATCTGTACTCGTTATATGTATTATAATAACAACAATATTTAAAATTTTAAATCTAAAAACAAATTTTTGAAAACTTCTGTTTTTAAATAATATTTAAATAACATAATATATACGGCTATAAAAATAATTTCTATTTTGCGTGTTTCATGATACAGAGAAAAATGATACCGCATGTACGTAAGCGAATATATGCACACTATATTTGTTTTTCATGTTTTAGATTATTACGTTCACACCTTGCACTTTTACTTGTTTTGTATTGTATTCAGGTGATTCACATTCTCTCGTGATAATAATCCAGACGTTTGGGCAGAACAGTTTAATGCATGCGGTAAAAGCAGAACTCATATATCGTGCGCATCTTAGTTACGTTTTTGGGTCCGAATATAGTTTGAAAATAAACTTTTAAAGTAAGGTACATTGTTATACATTATTTATTGTTATGGTATGTAATTCAAATATATTGATACTGTATTAAACTTTAAAAATGTTATTTATTTGAGTTTTTTTGAAGAAAGTTGAAGCGGAGAAAACATTTGAATTGAAAATGAGAAAAGTAATTCATAACAGAAAAAATATATATAATTTATGCAAATTTTACGCAGAGTAAAATATTTCTCAGTTTAAAGCAAGAATTATAAGTGTTTTACTAACATAAATAAGAATAAAATAAGTCAGAGGATTTTACGCGAACTGTAAATTGTGAGAGAAGAAGCTAGTTATTGAAATGGGTTTTTTTTCAGAATTTTTCTTCATCTCCGAAGATTAATGTCTTTTTAAATAAAAATAGTTAAAAATACAGCTAAAAATACATTTATTTTTCTCTGCATTTCAGAATGTTTCAATTTAGATACATATTATTTATATAGTAACATTTCTTCCTAATACAAAACTTAAATTTATTTTCAAATTTTATTGATTTCTTACTGTTTTAGAGTCTGTTATCTCATTAACTTTTTCTTCAATATTCATTGAAGTCGTGAAATAAGTAACTCTTAATTAATACTCTAAATATTAAGACATGCAAGACTGGAGTACGGAGTTAGAAAAGTTCAAAAGTTCACGTAAAATTTCAAAGGTTTAAACGTAGAAAAGTTCGAAGGAACACAGTTACGAATCTATTTCTAACGTAGGTTAAGGATTATAAACGTCAATTTAAAAGAACAATTTAATTACATCAGGATTTTCCCTAGATACAAGTATTCATATTTTACGGAATACAATGTTTTCCTTAATTAAAATTAAAAGCAAATTTAATCACTTAAGTTTAGTTTAAAATTAGAAATGCAGCATTCTCTATCCTATAGGAAACTTACTTTAAGAGAATCTATGCAAAAGATCATAAGTAGAGCAAACTTTCGTTCTGAAAGAAAATCAATAGTTACGAGAATACTTCATATTCAGTGATGAATTTACATCAGGTGTTATAATAAGCGTGTTTATCTTCCTGTGTTTCATGGAATTTTATGAAAAGTAAGATCATACATATTTTAATATTTTGATAATTCCTTTCAAGAGGTATAATTAAATAATAAATTATTCCAAACGAATTAGAGCATTGTATTTTATTAGTATTATTTAATGTATATATCGATATAATGCGCAAACCAATATTCTTATAATACACTGCTGGACACTCAAAATACAACACTATGAAGTAGGATTGATTCAAACGTCCAATTCGCATGAAAAGAAGATATTGGAATATGCAAGGGATTATAATTTAAGCATAAAGGAACGACTCAGGAGAATGAATGGACTTCACAAATTCTGTATGAGAGGAAAGATTAGGTGTCTTAGTCAGAAATTGCATTTGAATCATGGTTGTTTGAGAGAAGATCGTATTATAACCTCGTGTAAGAAGAGGTTACCAGTACGTATGGGAATTCGACATTCGACTGTCAAGCGAATGTGGAATCGATTGGTCCAAGAAGGTCATTTTGAATGCTACGCAGGCTATCAACTCTCTCTAGCCACTTATGCCCAAGTGGATAGTCCTGTTTAAAGCTTCGTCTTGTAAGGCCATAGAGCAACATCACTGACTTTGTGTGAAGTGAGTTTGTTTCGGGCAAGTTTTCCCACGGACAGTGAGAGGACGTCTGGAGCAGCATGGACTGTCTGCCCGCCGACCGTTAATGAGCCGTCTTATTCCATTTATACTACTGCATAAAGACACGCAACAGCAGCAGTTCAACCAACGACAAAACTATACTCATCACGTCATCTTTTAGATGAGTCTTGGTTCTGCGTGCTGCCTCACGATAAACGTGTCCGTGTCAGAAGGCCCTGAGGAAAATTCACGGGAACTGCTTGAATGTAATGTTATTAAACAGGCCTTGAACTCGGTGGGATGGCATGGTCATTTTTTGGGTACACGATGCAAACATCCTTAGATCACGTAATTGGTAATCTCAAAAGACTGCGTTACATTTCTCACCTCTTTAGTCCGGTGACTGTTCCTCAAGGCCTCAAAATATCCTTAAGCAAGAGAATGCAAAAACTTATATTACCCATGATGTCATAACCTTCCCAGAGTGTGCTTCACTGTGGATGTATTCAGCACGTTCTTCAGATCTTTCTTCCATTGAAAACCTTTGGTCTGTATTTTTAAGAAACTGGGTCACCCGCTCTCTGTAGCTGCTAAAGTTGATGATGTGTTAAATAGATATGAAGCAACACACATGAAGTAACTTGACAAAAGTGTGAAGATTGTTTTTATTTTTAATTTTACAGTTTGTAAAAATTTTATTCTCTCATTGATTTACTTCTTTCATCGAACTCACATTATACTTCATTACACAATTTGTTTACCTTGATTTGACAGATGACTTAGCTAAGTTGCATTATCTAATTCAACATGTAAATACGTTCTTTAACCCTCTAACTGGATACCTTCCTCCTGAAAAGTTATTCAAAAAGCGTTTTACTCTTATATTGCTATTCCCTTCAAAAATGCAACAGACTTCAATTCTTTTCCCCTTTTAAAACTTGGGAGGTCGAAAGGGGACAACTTTATGACTTGGTTTGGCGTATTTGATCTTTGAGAACCAGGATAGCAATCGTTTATAGCTAGCTGTTAAGTTGCCTTGGGCAATCTTGTATGAAAACCGTAGTTCTTTCTACTCTGTAGTTTTCCCCATAGATTCAGTCACAGTAAAATTAAAACAAAATGCAGGGTAAAAAAAACATGAAATAAATGGCGTGTTAAAAGTTGAAAAATAGTTATATTTTCTTCAAACAAAATTTATTTTTTTGTCATTTTTTAAAAAATAAAAAAAATATTTTGGTATTGCGATTTGAACCAGAAAAAAGCATCCTGTATTCATTTTTGAATATGAGAGTAAGAAAACGCGCTCACTTTCCTGTTTTTAAAAAAAGTTATGAGGTAAAAAGAGTAAAGGACCTATCTTTTTTTTTAAACAATAAGACATAAATGGTGCATATTTATGAAATAAAACAGATCTTTCTCTATTCAATTATATTTTTAATTTAGAATAACATAAAAAATGATTTCAATATTTTTAATTTATTTAAATTTAAATCATATAAATGATATTTTTATGTTAACTGAATATTTTTTGGAAAAAATCTAAATTTTCATTCCTAGTGCTCTCCTTTTCGAACTCCTTGTATTAAATAAAAATATCTTTTCTACATCGGCATTTGTGATGGACATGACACACATTCAGTCAATAATTTTTAATTTTAATAGGGGATATACTTCTTCAAATGCGCATCACAGTACTTCTAACCATTTTCTACTCAAGTTAAATTTCTTATCTTTATGTTTCTTTTATTAAAGGAAAAATGTCACACATCGATAACTACATTTTCACACAATTCAGTCATTACAAATTCTATTGTGAGAAAAGTTCTCCCTAATTAATTTTGTCTTTCAAAACAGTGCACTTAAAACAATTTTGTTCAGTGAAGTTAACCGACAGTTCCACAATGTATTCATACCAAATTTTAAAAACAAATTTAACACTTGAAAATGTATCCTGTAATAAATTTTTCAGTATACACAAATATTTCCTGCTGTAGGGAAGATATAGTATGAGATGTGGTGTGCGGTTGTGAAAGAATGTTTTCGTACGTGTAGACTATTTTTGAAAATTTAAATATCACTGAAGCTGATCATATAACTGCAAATGAGCCTTATTTTAATGTGTGCTGGTATCAAAGTAAAACACTTTACAATATTAAACAGCCTATGGGTTTATACTCAATATCAAACTATTCGCAAAATGGCTTACAACTTCTATTCAAATTGTAAAGAAACTGAAATATATAACTATATCTTACTGCAGTCAAAAATATTCATAATATGTAAATATCCTATTCCTCCACTTATTTCAGTACATTTTAAAAACTGTAGCTGAATGCAATTTTTTTATATTTATAAACGAGGCATAAAAGCTCACACAGTCGTAAAAATGTCTTTATCATTTTTAAATATACTACTATAAAACGTATATGGATTGTAAGATGAGTTGTAAAATCCTAAAAGCTTTTAGAGGAGCTAAAAACATGTAATTTTGGATTGATCAAATTTTTAATATAATACACAAATATACATGTTATTAAGCAAATACATTTGAAAAATAAAACTTCCTTCTGAAATAAACGTAATTGATAGAAAAATGTTTAATTGCAAATGAGTGGAAATACATGTTTATCTAAGGGGTATCCCTAAAGTGAGGTAATCCTCAAACTTAAAACTCAAACTCAGAGGCACAACAATCCATGAGGGCCAGGAACTACTGTGCCCATCATAATACACGTGACCATTGGACGCTGAGGTGCATGAACAGATGTCCCGATTTGAAGGTCTGTCTGAAGAGAGACCTTCAGTGTTTAAGACCCGAAGTAAGCTTGGTACTCATTTATCGACCCAATGTAGCGGGGATGAAAGGCAGAGTCGACCTTGCGCAGCCCGTTATTAGAACCCTAGACCTGTGGCGTGGAAGCACTCTACACTACCACTCGATCCTATTCGGTGAAAAATAAAATTTAATGTTAGAATCTTATATAAATCCCTAATGAATGAGGGAGTCCAAACTTTTTTTTCATGTAAACTGTTTAGACGGAAATGGTTAATTATGAACATTTCACAAGTTGCATAAATTAAAATTAACCGTTATAGTTTACATAAATTTTTAAGGGTGAAAAAGGTGTATTTCGGCTGCACGAATTAATTTTAAAAGGAATACGGTTACGAAAAATAGTACAAATCTATCTAAAGTAGGGTTGGTTACCTTACATATTGTCAAAAACAACAATGTATTGGAAGCCAATTCCACAATTTTGTATGGAAAATTACAAGATTTATTTTTGCATTTGTAATTTATATATATATATAATTTTTCCTGGGAGCTTTAAAAGCTAGAGCGGCATCCATCAAAACCGCGGTTCTCTCTCTGTTTTTCCAGATCGCCCCTGACTAAGCCGGCTCTGCCATAGTAAGTGAAAATGCCGGATTTTGTTTGTCAAGATCATTTTATGGCAGACTGCATTTTTCATGTATTTTAGATGGTCGTTTTATATTTTCTACATCAATATCTTAATGTCTGAATTTAAAATTACATAAAATACTTGACATTCACATCAATGACCATTATAATTTTTATTAGTATATGAATGTGTCATCACACGATTACATGACTGTTATTAACATATTATTTTAAACATTTATAATTAATATTAAGTATAACATAACGCACACAAATTTTCTGAACTTAAAAATAAATATTTCGAAAACTACTTCAGATATACTGAAAATTTTTCATTCCCTACCCTTTAGTTTCTCAGTTTTGCTTCTATGTAAAACTTTATTGTATATTCCTTGGTTTTTTTAGTATATTTTTTGCTCTTAGCATGCATTTTTCAACTGAATTGTATGAAATCTTCAAAATATATTAAAAAATACCAAAGAAGCCATATAATAAAAAATTTGAAATTTATATTATACTCAAAGAGTTGCTAGAACTTATGGTAAATAATTTTAAACTTTGCGATACATTTTTTTTTCGAAATTTCAAATGGAATTTCTAACATAAAATTTCTAGCTTTATACGGTCGAGATTTCAAAAAATATCCAGATTTTAATTACTTATTCAGTTAGCCTTGAAAACAAGATAAATGTTGAGGTATTTTGCATAAATAGATATTTTTGAAGAATAATTCGAATGTTTTTGAATAGCTCGAATTTAAAATTGATTTTTATGTTTATTTATATGCATAAATGTCTACTGTAAATGTTTCCGAATCTTTTTGATTACCATTTATTCAAACATTCAAGTTATAAAAAAAATGTGTGAAAATCTTCATTCATGTTGTCTTTGATGTAAACTGAAGTTCAAGCACTGAAAATTCAAATATAATTCGGTGTATTTTAACAATATATAACCAGGCACTGTACTTAAACTTCCCTGAACACTTGGGCTTTGAAATCTAAAAAAAAAACTAATAAATCTTAATTAGTTTTTTTTTTCGTTATTATTTTTATCAAAGTGTAAGAAAATGTTTCAAATGATTTGATGAAGTTTAAATTTATTCATTTTTAGTGGTTGGAAAATTGAAAAGGTTCCAAATTTTAAAGAGTTTGATGTTTTATTAATTTTTTTTGGGCATCTTATAATAAAATAATCATGTTTCAAAAACTGAAAGCTTTGAATAAGAAAAATGAAGTGAAAGAGAATATACTTAAAAAAAGATAATTTGTCTAACTATATAAAATAGCAGATTGCCCTGACACGGCCCAACTTGTTACAGTTTGAAATTAATATGAAACCAAAAGGGAATTGTAACATATTTTACTTACGCGTTGGGGCTTTTGAAAACTTTTAAAATACAAGCTAGCAAACAAACACTTCTTGGGTTCTAAAGAAATTTCTCCCCGATTTTTTACGATTGCCCCAGGGTCAAAACACGGGGTTCCCTGCGAGCCATAAAACTCCTGCTGTGTTGCTTCCTCCGTCCCTCATTATCTTTCAAGATGTTAAACCTTAAAAGGGGGAAAGGATTTCAGAAAAGTGCGTGTAATCCGCTTTTGAAAACGTTACTTGAAGGCAGTAAAACCAGTGCAGTCCATTTTCGAAGCATCTTTACACTGACGGAATTTTCCGTGCTATCCGGTTAGAGGGTTAATGCAGTCATAGATGCAATTACTGTTATGAATTTCATTCCTTTATTTTGTATGTATCCCCATTTTAACATAACTAAAATATATTTGGCTTGGAATATAAGCGAATTTAGATAAGGTAAACATAGTAAATAAGGTCACTAATGCAATATGGACACATTTAAGCAAATACTCCTATTACTCGTAATGGTTTTGATTCGGTGCATTCGTACTACGACGATGAAAATGCTCAAACGTCATGGTGACTGTGTGTTTTGTTTGTGTTGTGGTGTGGCTCATACATATATAAATGAAAGCATACTATTTCTAATGTAAGTAAAACTACCTGATATTTCAAATCGGGATTGTTGTTATATTTTAGTTACCTAATTAAGATTTATCACGCAAAATTAATTAATTTTACTTGAAACCTACAAATCCCTGCAATCTTATGTGAGTGCAGTATTCGTTGCCGGGAGAGGGTGGTTTCGTTCTTTCTCCTTTCGACAGCAGTAATGCCATTTGTTGAATAATATCATTAGAGCAAATATGGGTAGTACCGAAAGTTGATGAAGTAATGCTTTCCAACCTTACTCTCTGACCATGCTCACGTCTTTTGAGCTCATCTTTCTTCCACAAACCTCTTTCTTATAATGACTTAGGCCAAATTACAGCAGCACTTGACTCATTTATTGTTACTACTGAATTCTCTCGGTCAGAAGCATTGTTATTGGAGGATCTAAGTCCAATTACAACACTGAAAACAGCCTGCGTAAATTGCGGAGTAAGTGAGTGAGTGAATATTAACGTCGCACTGTTCGGCTACACGAGGGCCTTTGGCGACGGACCACGTAATTTTGAACCACGGTTAAGTGACGTGAATGACACTTAAGCTGGCACCCCCTCTCCTAACTACCACACCACACCAACGGGAGGACGTTCCAGCTCTCGACAGATTTAACGTACATCGCTGCCCTACACGGCGTGTCTTTAGTGTGGTACTGGGCTTGAACTCGTGACAAGGCCAGCCACGATCCGATACCTTGACCACTCGTCTACCGTGGCCGCGGAAATTGCGGAAGGCATAAGAATGTTGCAAGAGAGCTGACAAGTGCAGAAGGTCTGGCTTCTACTAAGATGAGAGTTTCCAACGGAGGTCGTATAGAAGGTGTAGGAGCAAAATGCCGAACAACAAGTGACAGCAAACATTATGCATCCAGGATTTGACTTGTTTTTAGAACTAACTTTTAGGATGAGAATCAAGGGCAGGAATGGGTACAATGTTGTGGCCCTTGTTCATCCTGCTTCTAGGAGGAATGTGTCAAGTTAGAGGGTGACTGACTCCTTATATTGTAATGAGTGTAGTGTATGATATAAGATCAAGTCTTCACTAAATGTTTTTTTCTCTAAGTTTGTTATAGTTAATGTTAATAGTTTATCTGATTTTCACCATTTGATTGTTTTTAACTTATAAAAAACGGTGACATTTTTTTGGTGATACAATTTGTTCAATAACAAAGGTTTAAATTTACTTCTTATCATTTGTCAATCGTGGAATTTGTGTAAAAAAATGCAGTTCCGTTTGGAAAAGGTAAAAGAAGAAATGTCAGTTTCTCTTATATTTTTTATAATGCAACCTGCCCATATTTCCGGCAATTGTGCGCCTATTACCTAAAGTCTTAGTCAAATATGGGCAATTGCGAAATTTGTTTTGGAGCTCCTTTATACACACAACAACAAGAATTAGAGGTTTGTTCATATTCCATTAGAAAAACCATACTCTAAAGTTTGAAATATCTTAATTTCGGAAAAATGGCAAGTATTTTAGTGTAGTATGCTTTTAATTAAGTGTTTTGGTGTCATATTTTCCAAGTTTAACCTTTAGAATATTTTTTTAGTTCGCAAGTTTTTGTGTTGTAACTTAAATTTTCTTTTTACTTTTTAATTGATTATCATTTCGATTACTTTAAGCTGAAGCTTATTTTGCTTTCTCCTTCACGGTGAGAAAGTAACTAAATAAAAAAATATTTTAATCCTTCTTGTATTAGAATCTAACTTCACTGAACTATAACACCAATTGATATAAGTATTAGTTAATCGATTAAAATGAAGCTATTTGTTGTAAGTTTTCATGAAGAAAGCCTAAGGAGGAAAACAATTTTGTAAACAACAATTATGAAAGTTGGGTTGATCAAAACAAAAATGATAGTTGTAACTAAATCATTTGGTCCTACATGTTCATTGGTTTACTACAATGAAATACATTTGCTGTATAAAATTGTTACAAATTAATACATTTGTATGTTTGGATTATTCTTGAAAGAAGTATATTGCAAAACCAAAACTTGGTGTTAAAGTTATTTTTTCCACATAATAAATAATTAATTAAATACATTCAAAGGATTGCACACAGCTTAAACGATATGTTAACCATTTTGAAAAAAAATCTCTAAAAATTTAGATTAACTGATTTACTTTAAATGTACTAATTGATAGTTATTTTAGGGAAACCCCTTGGAATTTTTAGAATCTATCCATGTACTTTTTCAATGTGTATCCATTTACTATTTGTGTCTTTTACTTTTCGGTATAAAAAATATTTTAACTGAAACAAGCTTATAAAGATGTTTTTGGAGTGGAGTCAACTAATTAAATATGAAACTTCTTTAAAAGATAGAATATGAATAATCTTCTAAATTGGAATTTTTCAAAACCCGCTTATTTTAGTAAATAACTAATCCATAAACATTTTCGTTCCAAATGTAATTTTGTTGCTGATTTGCATATAAGTATCTTTCTATCTGCTCCTTTTCATTCTACGTTAGTGTGATTATAAATAATTAATTACAGTCGGGATAATAAAGATTTCAAATCACGTTTTGCTGTCCCAGCTTTTTGTAAAACATTTATTTCTGCAGTTACGGGGCGATAATCTCCTCTATTTCTCGAGAGTATTAACCAAAGAAGATTTACGAAACTAAGCAACTGCATATGATACTTTGTTTTGGTTTGGAATTTAAGTAGAAAACTCTAATTAACTCGTTTTTACTTAACCTCATTTACATTTACTCTCATATGCAAATGGATATTCATTTAAAAATATCCTTCTATTTTTGTCCTTGAAAAGGACATTTTGTATATTTTAAGCCATATTATCGATCTGCAGGATTTATTTTTCAAATGGACGATATGAATATAACAGAAAAGTGATTATCATGGAGGATACTGAAGTTACTTCTTTTCTTTTTCTAAAAACCTTTTGCTGCATATTTTACTTATAAGAAATCAAGATACATGGATATTTTATTTATCTTCTTGTAATGTGTGTATAATTTTTTAAAATAAATAAATAACCTATCATATAATAATTTTAATTGTTTCAAATATTTATTCTTAATGATAAAAATTATTTACATGAAATATATATATATATATATATATATATATATATATATATATATATCAACTCAATAAATGAATGAATGTTGACTTTCTTTTGTGAACCGTGAATTATATATTACAACATACAAAGTATTTCAAAACGGTTTTCCAATTTTAAAAAATAATTTACAAACTTCCTAATATGGCGCATGGGCTGCGGTAGCCCAGTGGTTAGGGTATCGGACCATGGCAGGTATGTCATGAGTTCAAGCCCTGTACCACTAAAGACCCGCCGCGTAGGGCCTCGATGCCCATTAAATCTGTCGAGAGCTGGAACGTCCTCCCGTTGGTGTGGTGTGGTAGATAGGAGAGGGGGGAGGGTGCCAGCTCAGGTGTCGTCCACGTCACTTGACCATGGTTCAAAATTACGTGGTCCGTCGCCAAAAGCCCTCGTGTAAGCTGAACAGTGCGACGTTAATATTCAATCAATCAATCAATGAATCCTAATATGGCGTATTACGCTCATCTATACTTTCAAACTACGTTTTTAAAATTTTTTTAGCTGTATTCGCTGTATAACGTGCATGCTTTTTTGCGAAGAAACCTGAAATGTGCATGTGCAATGCTCTTTTCTTTTGACAGAAACAGTTCACATAAAAGCAGCAGGCCAAGGAATATCTTACTTCACCGTAGTGACTTTCTGTGCATATAGGACAATACAACATTATCGCCCATTTTTATTTTTAAAAGAGAACCTATACGAGGGGTGGGGAACCTTTATGGGCCAACGTGCCAATTTTGTCTAAAGAAGAGTTGAATGAGGTATAGACGTACCGTCAAATAATTTTGACTTGTGATTATTGGAAAAATAATAAAACTAAATACTCAGAACACACACACACAACTCAAATTACTACGAAAAAATACCTTTTGCACTTTATAGTTGTAAATGTTTTAGTTATACGTGAAATTCAAATTAAAGTAACATTAGTGCGAGTTCTGTTGTAGATTGTATGTGGATGACAAATAACTTATATTAGGATTATAAGATATTACTTTTAGTAGAATGCAGGCTCAATTGGAGTCATCTGCCAATCGGTCTTCATAAGCAATAAATTATTTTTGCTGTAATTCACTTTTTTGACGAGAGGATTTGCGATTTGCTTCAAAATGCCGTTTTACAGACGATGTTCTGCTTACCCCTATTTCAGAACTTAAAACACACACCACCTTGTCGTCTTAGCTGATAATGCCATATTTCTAGATTCACCTAATTTGAAATTCTCTGTTACACTTACTACCTTGCCCTTTTTATTCTTTTTCTGAACTAGCCATGTTAAATAACACTTAAAAAGCGGAAATATATCACAAATAAACTTTAAAATACAGTTGTGTCAATGAAATTGACTATACTATGCGTAGACAAACTTTTCATCCTATGCAATTGTAGTATACAACGTAACTAAGGCAAGACAATGACAAACGAGTGTGCTCCCCATCGCACTTCGACCGATTACTCGCGTTTGTTTGTAATACTTAAGTAAATATTTGTTATTTTATGAATAAAATGCAAACCATTTTGATAAAAAGGCGTGCCGAAAAATTGTGTCGCGTGCTATACAATGGCACGCATTATTTTCGCCATCCCTGACCTATACCGTATCAAGTTTCCCAAAAAATGTTTTCATTCATATGCATGAGAAGGATGGATGGATGAAAACTGTGTAAAATTGTGGATAATAATGTTTGGCGGAAAATTCCGGGTGTTCTCTTAAAAAATCCAGAAAGTCTTTTTGTTAGGGACATGTCATCTAACGGATAATACAAGAAAATTGATGAAAAAGCACAACACAACATATATATGCCAGCTATTCCAGGCGGATGATCATTAATTCAGGCTTTTAATTTGAGCACTAATAAACTATCCAAATAAAATTTAAAATGACAGTGGAATATGTGAGTGATAGAAGGTGAAAAATCATATATTTATAAAAGAGACCAAATGCATATGTAAAATATGTAAAACATATATTTTTTTAATTTTAAAAAATCTCAATTTTATAAATAATTATAACTACATTTTTAACACAAAAAATAACATCGAAACTTGTGGGTGCGTGTTATACGCTGGGTATAAAAATGAGAGCTACAAAAATAATGAAAAGATGAGCCTATGCAAATTAAATTTGTACATATGCATTAAGTGTATACTACGGCATGTTAAAAGTATTTGGTGCAATTACAAGAACTTGTATTTTAAATGCTGCTTTTATTATAATAAAGATTACTAGGAAATTAAAAAAGTACAAACTTATTTAAAATATAAAGCTTTTCAATTGATATTCTTAAGCGAGATATACTTGAAAATAGAATAATACATATAAAACAAATTCTTTGATAGAAAGCGCAAAGACAGAGCCTGTTTTTAACACTAAAAATGTCATAGAACTATAAATTTTTTTAGTTTCAATTTATATATTATGGTTAAAGTAATAAAAAAGAAACAACAGTTCCCTTGGGAATGGGAAAAGTCTATGACAGAATTAAAGTTCCTTCAATGAAATTTCAGTTCTTTTTGTAGGATATGTGTACAAAAAAAAAAACCAGGTTTTTACTTCCATTACTTAAAAATTTATCATATTTTAACTGTAACAAAATATTTAAGAAATCCTTATTTATGCATTCATGCAGTTAATCTTTACCAATAAAAAGTCTTTAAAAATGTGTGTGAATATTACTATGCAATTCTTCATTATTTTCTTCAAAATTTAGAAAAGAACATATAAAGTTTGGAAATAAGAATTATTTACTTAATATAATCACATGACAACAAAAGGAAGCAAGCAAGAGAAGGGTGGGGGAATTTTCTGTTACACACAGAGCGATAAAACAAATATTCTACACTATACAAATGTGTACATCATAATAAAAACGAAAATACACTTCAATTTACTCTACTTAAACCACAAAATTATGGTATTGCAAATGGTTGTGAAAAGGAAAAGTTAACAAGCAATTTCACTAAATTTCATCAGAATGGTTTAAAAAAAATTAGGTTTTCCTGACGATAATTAAAAGGAAATTACATTTCAAAATTGTAAATCTTGACTGTATAATCATTAGTATGTTCCGTTAGTAATACGGATGTTATGGCAAAATATGTAAAACAATTTATAATACTTTTTTAAAAGTTAAAAGAAATGAAAAATTAATAAATAATTTATAATAACTTTAGGCGTCAGTTATAAAATTGGACCTCTCTTGATTTGGGAAACTATTAAACCATGTATTACTAGACTTTTTACTTTGCTTTAAATATTTGGGACTGAATATTATTCTGAAGTGTATCATAAAGATAATACTTTAGCATTGGAAAATAGTCAAGTACTCAGATCAACAAAGGATCATTCATGATATCAGAACGAGTTCATTTTCATGATATTTACCTTGGCATACCTACAGTTTAAAACTTATCAAATTAAATCAGAAAGTTAATCCTGTATGTCAAAAGGTATTCCTATATGAAAATTAACATAAAAAAACACAACAAAAATGTGGAAACCAAGTACACAAATGATTTAAATTGCTATTATATGTTTAAGAAAATTAATGTTTTGTAAAATAAAATGCTGTTTTTTTCATCTATGAATATTTTATTTCAAATTAAAAGTAGGATTATACGGAAAGTAAGTTAAAAAGTAGGAAATATAAATACAAAATTAAATTTGAATAAAAAATATATTGAAATGTATAATATTCTTAACTTTTACAATGCAACTATGGCTTCTTATTTTTGGTATCATTAGTAATATAAAACAAAGAAAATGCACTTTTCTATATTTATCAGTAAATTATTTGTGTTTAGGTTTTCTAATGCATTTTTGACATACATCGAAAAAGACATGCAAAATTGAAAAAAGATAATTTTATTAATTTCACGTTTGAAGTAAAAAATACTGAATTTCTGAATAAAATTCAACATAAATGGTTTGAAGATAAAGTGATATGTTAACAACAAGGGTTTCTAGTGTGTCATTTCAAGATTATTTAAGGCAGTTTATAAAAGTAAGGAGATTGTGTTAAAAACAACCAAAGTTTTTTTTAACATTAAATCGTAATATTAAACAGTAATATATTTTTATTTTAGTACATGATTCTGTGTGTTTGGGAATGAGCGTATGCTTGTGTGTATCAAACAAGGTCATCAGAATTAATATTTATTCAGTTTTAACAAAGAAAGGGTAAGGAAATTTGTAGAAATTCTTTCTTAGGAAATTTATAGTAAAATAATTTATATATTTCTCTATAACTTTTATTGATTTTAAATTATTAATAAAAGGTAGAAGCTATTTTAAATTGCTATTTTTTTAATTTGCTTTCATATAAAATTGCACATTATGCTTAGTATTAATCCTTGTTTGCATGATGAAGGAAATTTCCGTCATAATATTCAGTGATGAAAAAATAGTATTCAAAAAGGTGTACTACAAATTGGTTGTTGCTGGGCAACTTTTTTCACGACTTTTGCATAACAAGGAACGTAGATGTAATAAAAAAATAAAATGTCATCATTACTATAGCTGGTTTAAACTTGTCATTCTGCTGTTTGTTTTGGTTGGAAGAAAAGTGCGATTTATATAAAAAGCGATAATGAGTGGAAAAAAAATTATTTTGTTATTTTCTGTTATTTTCTGTGTAATTTATATCGACTCCTCAAATAATTTTCTCCAAACCATGTGTCAGGAATTTATATAACCATGCAGTTGTATGACAAAAGTGTATTTTACTATATGTTTATTTAATGTTATTTTTTTAAAGAAATTTAGAAGAGAGGTCCATTGAAGATTATTTGGACCAGTTAGAAGGTGGTTGGCTATCAGAATATGGCCATGATGACGAAAATTCTGACGACGAGTACCGCGATGCAGATGAAATTAGAATAATAATAATTATTATTGTTTTTTTTAATTATCATCAAGAATGAAAAAGTTATACTAATAAGTATTATTATTTCATTTTATTTTCCACTGATTTTAACATGTAAATTTGTATGATTGATTTTCCATCATACTGTTTTTTAAATATTGTATATTACATATTTATACTAGAACTTTTTTAAACATTTTTTCTTTAATCTAGAACATGAAATATATCTCACTGATTTAGTTCACAAAAAAGTGAAAAAAAACATGCAAAGAAGGGTCTAATATAATATTTTTATCTATTAATAAATTGTAGAGCAATGATTTATTAAAGAAGTGAATACTTTATATATATATAATAATTTTATTACATAAGAATATATGTGTCTCTCCTAAACGTTGAGTTGTCGAAAGAACAGAATAAATGACACATGGGACAACGAATAAGATTAGTCCATTTATTCAACTTAGATATCTAATGTTAAATTCAATTGTATGTGTGGTGCGATTTATCTAACCAAACTTTTGGGAACTGAGTCTTATAGGAAATATTTAACTTACGATGCTTAAGCTGAAGTCTTCTCACCCTTATATATGAGTCCACTTACTGAATCTCTTCGGTGAGTTTACCAAGAATCCTTTATTGAACTACTCACCACAAAACTTTCTCGTTTAACTTCTGATTGTACTTCTTAACCACTAGTTATCCTTCTTTAACATCTTTAATAATATTCACTATGCTTCTACTTGTAAACTATATTCATTTGAATTCATAACGACTCCTTCACAAGGCAAGGTTCTCATATCGAAAAGTAATACCAGAGCTTTGTTGAGGGTATGCATGGAAAATTGCAAAAACTCTGTGAATACAACAAAAATAGCATATGTAAAAATAAGTAGTTTTGTTCGATATAGAAACAAGTTTATTAAGTCCTTAAAATTTTAAAGGTGTTAAGTAATAACGTTGATCAGAAAAACTCTAAGAATCAATAGAAAATCCAATTTGTAAAGACTGGCAGGAAAATCGTTACTTCAATTAGTTTTTATACAAGTAACTTCGAGAACTTTTCGAATAACTGGAATTATATTTGGAAATGAATTCCTGAATAGTAAAGTAAAAATTTATGTATCCTAATCTCATCTCACGATAACTAATACTTTGACACTAGCACTCAGTGTAATGTAATATGTAAAAATCTATCATACGAATTTAAATTTCAAATACAGTTATTTTCAACGTATTTTTCAATATGTGCAACACGTGTAGAGTAGTATGTATGTTAAAAGTAGTATTTGGGTCACAGGAATGTATAATTTAAAACTTTGCTCTTTATAAAATTAGAAAGAATTGATTCTGGTATTTTCTTGTATAAAAATGCAAATTTATTGCGGTAGGATATATTAAAATAATTTTAAATAAATTTATAAAGGGCACACACACATTTTAAAGAATATCATACTTTAATGTAAAGAAGAAATTAATTGAATCTGCAAGTTGATGTGATAGTCAGGCTTATCTTCGATTACGATTCTGATATACGCACACATGTATATATAGTCGATGAGTTGAGGTGGATTGTTATGAGAATTCTTAAAATTTTAATTTTTGAAAATCATTGCACAGTTGTAATTACTCAAATGAAATTACTAATGTATGGGAAAGAAAAGATTAAAAATCATTTACATTGAAGTGAAAAACCCTCCTTTGCTTTCTCACAAGTCATATTGGATTTTTATAGCAGGACTACCTAAATTTAGCCCTAAAATATGACATAACTTTAATTCTAATTTTGTAAAGCTAAGTTTAAGAAATTTTTTTAACTGACTATTAACGTGTAAAACTCTTAAAGTTATTCACACGAAATTTCTTTAGCCAAAAAGATTACTATACTCAGGTAAGATAATTGGAAATACAATTTGATGACATCAAAAATTGATATTAAATCCTACTTAATGTCTTGCATTTACTAGTACAAGTTATTTACTACTGAGAGAAATGTGAATGAGCTTTCTTCTTTCCTATTGAGTTTTCTGAGTTTGATAAACACAGGAATGACGGGTCTTACGAATTGGCCCCCTCTATAATCGACACTCTTTCTTGTTTATTAGTATTTATCTTTCCTTCTTTCTTTACTTACATCTAGATCTACAAATATAGATATGTAGCAAATATTTATGAAATAATCCGAGACACTAATAAACCAACGAGCGTCGAGCGCAAAGACAAATATAACCCTCTTCAGATCAGTGTTCCATTGAGATGATAATTAGTATCTTAAAAATTTGGTAATTTTGATCCATGTAAGCAGACCTTTTAAAAAGCAATTAAGACTTTCAGAAATGATGAAAACTTTAAAAATGTATTGATAAAAATTAAGGAACAATTTTTACAGGGAAATGTGATTTATTGAAATAATTTTATGTTCGCTGATGGTATAGAAACAATGAATGTTTCTATTACAATACCTTACATCTAGTAACTTTTCAGATTTGTTTGATTTGGTATTAATTTCAGGTTACAGGAACATTGTTGTTGTGCGAGCAAAGATCTTTTTATTTCATCTAGTAGTGCTTTGTAGGTAAAGCGTTGATTACTTAGGTCTTTAGATTGGGGCATGTACTATTAATTAAATAATGTGAGAAGTGAAGCATTTGCACTTTTTACAGATCGACGTAGATAATCAGCTGATTATTTAGCCATTTTTACGTACGTTGACCAAATTTTTCACTATTTACGAGGGGTGATAAAAAAAAGGTTACAAATCGAATGGAAAAATATTTATTAATAGTAGACTGAAAATACAAAATGAAATTAAGAGGCATCCGTGCCTATCACATTTTGACATAATCACCTTCTATTTAGGCATTTATCGGAACACAGAACTAATTTATTTAACCCGTCTTGGTAGAGATCATGTCCCTGTTCATTGAGCTAGGTCTCGGCGAATGTTTTTACAACACTGTCTTGGAATGTCGCAGCACATCAGTCCAGGCACTCACGAGATTTCACTCAGAGTTACTCGTCAATCATTGTGAATCTTTTCTTCAATTCATGCCGTGTTGATTTCTGTTTCTGTCGTTGAAGAACTTGACCGGCCGCTCCCTACCATATTGCGGGTTCCGACATCTTGTCTGCCTGATTGAAAACACAGTTTCAATCAGGTGACACAGTTTCGCTTCCACGATTTGACTGTGAATGTTAGATGCAGACACATTCTTTGCCCATAAAAATAGAATCACTGCTCGCATTTCCAAACGAGACCAATTTCCTAAGTCTTGCCATTTCAGTCGTCCTGAATCGTCTGAGAACTTTCACTATCTATCCGTAAACAAGCTGTATGACAAGTAGTGTCATCTGTCTCCACTCTGGGGAAACGAAATTTCTCTACATTATGTAGTTTTCAAATGCTGCGGTTTGTAAACTTTTTTCTGATCATCCCTCGTACCATTTAACAATTTTAAAAAAAAAAAATTTGTTAGCTGAGAGACATTTAATTAAAGTTGAAATCTGAAGCAACATGGAAGCTATTAGGGATGGACCTCGTATTTTCGAACCATGATCAGTGGCAAGGTCGATCTCTGAGCATGAGGATTCTGAGTCTTGACAGATCTGTGTATTAGCTCTTTTAAATGGAGAGTTTTCAATGGCATCAGAACTTTAACCAATTACTCGATAAAAGCAATGCCGGTCACGAGTTCAATGACTTGACCATTCGGTTATTGTGGCTGTTTAGATATATGTAAGTAGTGTAACTGGAATTGAAAGAGTTATTTTTCACTTGATTTAAAATAAGAGAGGGGTTTAAAAAATAAATACGAATGAACATTTAAACTGTGTATATTTCATAAGACAATATTTTATTATCACAAAATTCATTGATATGCCAAATGATATCCATACTAGTCCCTCTCCCTTTTTTTTTGCCGAAGTATGAGAGATCAAAACAAAACGAGAAAAAAAATCCCTTTTATTTCGTTCGGTAGAAAAAGTGGAGAAACACTTTTTTCGCAATCTTTTTTTTCCAAGTACAAACTGTAATTTATTTTGAAGAGTGGACACGTGAAAAATATTTTAGCCTTATCCGATTAGATTGACAAAAGAAACATACCATTATTTAGAATTTTTCTCTTAAGATAAGCAAATCCAATGCTGTAAAACTATAAAAATGGTTATCTAAGCTACGTGACCATTATTCATTTTTTTTGTCGTAGCAGTAGGAAAGATCTTTGATTGATGTCACTAAACAGATCACCAAGCACTTGGTAAATTGTTTTTCACTTTGTAAGAGGTTCTCATATAATTCTTTTGGAAGACTTTATTTTATTTTTATTATTCTTATTTTTTTTTGGAAGATTGTGGGAAAAAAAGACTTTTTAGTTTTGATCTAAAGCATAGAATTTGTGTAAGAAGTCTTTTTAATACAATGTTTACAAGCTGAAAAATACGTTTTTATTTAAAAGTTTAAATATAACTCACTTATATCACTCCTTTAACTCCCTGCTCCGCTTTTGGAACTTAATCCGTCAGTATTAGCTTCTGTTCAAAGCACTATTAAGAAGTGTTGAAAAGCCTAAATCTTATTTTTTTTAACAATTTGTGATTTGTACATTTTCAAATTGTATAGATTTAATCTTTATAAAAATACCTTACTTAAATCTCTAGGGTTATTAGAAGCCCTTAAAATCTATTTTTAAATAATCGTTGAAACTGGGCCACGTCCATTAGAATTTTAATGGCGAAAAATGTAAACATAGTGCTTCGTTTTTGTTTAAAAGTTGAGCGTCTGATATAAACCAAAACATGTATCTTTTATTGTAAATTGACCCTTTTATTCCCCCCCTAGCCGATTAGAAGCCTCACTGTATACATTAAAATCAATTTATCTCGAAATGTAAATTTTTTGATGTTCGATGTACCTCTTCTGAGGAACTACTGTTAACAGGTACGTAATTTTTTATATGTTTATAATTATGGCTAATGTATATTGAAATGAGCTTTTTGTAAAAAACTCAAAAATTTATTTTTTACAAATTTTTATGTGAAAAATGGGTAAAATTCCGCAAAGTTTGATAAAATATTTTATAAATCACGGAAAAAATCAAAATGATCTAAAAGCTCATTTCAGTATAACGAGGAAGGTGTACTTTTTTAATTGTATGAAAAATTTCAAGCTTGTACGTATAACAGATTTTGAGAAATGGTACATAGAAAACAGCCAATTTAACATTGTCAGTATATATATAGAAACAGAGGTTTCCATCTCCTCTCAATTTTTTGTTACTATCTAATGACTTTCTTTTATTGTTTTTAATACTTATTGTTTTAATCCTTCTTTAATTATAACATGGTTTATATAGTATGTAGGAGAATACAATATATATAAGAGGGGAGAGATGTTTTATGCAATAAGTCTACTTTAAACATTGAATGCATACTAATAATTGCACATAAATTAAAGTAACCAAAAAATAACAATGAATATTGTTTTCATTAGAATTTTTTCGCTTAGATTTAGTTAGTTTTATATACTTAATATTGTTTATTAATATAAAAGAAGGAAATATAAAATCTTTTTCGATTTGCAAAAGTGATATACTTTAAGCGTTTATTACACAAAAACACTATTTTAAGCGTTTATTACACAAAATTCCTGACAATGTGTTACTTTTGCTGAGCAGTAGAAATGGTGTTTTCAAAAATCGACCCACGAGTGAGTTACGGGGCGTTATAAATAAAAAAAATCCTTTTCATCTGCTATTATATCTACAGATTTAAAATTTAGCAAACATGGTTTTTTGTTCAGATATATGCAAAAAGCTTTTTTGTCGTTAAATTACAATTCACGTAAAATTAACTCATTAAAAACTTCTTTATCCTTCAGTCTGTATTGTTTAATTTTTCAACTCACTCGTGCGAAGAATGGGTGTACCAGCATGTCTTTCATAAAAAAGGAGAACTGAGTACCAACTATACTCCTGAAACCACTCACATGGCTCTATATACTCATATATACCTCAGAACAGTTAAGGTCCTTCCTTGAAAGACATGCCGGTTTTTCTGCACCTAACATTAGGGGAGAGAAAAAGCTTAAGTAAAAGCACCATCACCTTCAAAATGGTTCACTTCCATGAAGGAGGCGTCTCTCTCTATATGTGATTACATGGATAAACAGTGATTAGATTGTGAATCTCGAGTCATCAGTGAATTGTTATTGTTGTTACGGTAGCTAATGCTACCTGTCTGACGTAGTCAGAACGAGGGCCACGAAATTCATCGTGGCAAGGGGCTAGAAGTGCGCTTGTCGTTGAGCACCGTACAGGTGACATTACGAATTAGCTCAGCGACGATAGATGGCAACACCACATATCTCCACTTCCACAATTTAGACATAGAACTGAAGGGGGGGGATATTCTCCAGTCCCATGCACTCGTGATTCAGCCCACAAGACTTTTGGACCCGCTGATTTAACGAGCATGTACTTTGTGTGTACTCGGAGGGTATTTGGTGGCATCAGGCATCGAACCCAGGCCTTCCGGTTTGGAGTCCGATGCTCTAACCACTAGGCTACCCATGGCCCTTCAGTGAGTTGAACACTGTCCAACTGCTTCTGAGTCCGTGTATGCTGTCTGCTCCATATCAGGTGGACTCTCCTGTGATCTGGAATGAATGAGATGCAGACCATAACACACCTGCCTTACTCAGCGTTAAACACTACTCCGCTAAATTGGGTTAGCAAAAGCGACATAGAGACCATTTTTGAGTTGAATAGTTGTCACATCAGTATTGCGCTAAGCAGTCAAAGCTATGTAGCGATGATCTTTGCTTATGGGAGAGCCATGTAGCTGATCATATGGATATTTTTCCTGTCTCCATAATCTGAAAACATAATTTTGGAACGTTTTGAGTCATCCTGCTACCTCCATATAGGATTAGCCTGCCTCCAGTACCCTCCCTACTCTCGCTCGTAACCTATTATCAAGTCGTTGACTACGTACCTTTATTTGCAAAAGTTTCGTAGATAACCGTCTATTTTCAAAAACAGGAACAAAACTAAAAACACAAAAGAATGTTTAAAATACCTGTTTTATTTGTTCTTGTAATTCATACAAAGTTTAGAGAGAGATCGAGTTTACTTGAATTATTAAAAAAAGGTAATTTTTAATTAATGTTTTCTATTAGTCATTGAAAGAGATCAAGTAACTATTGATAAATCCACTAAAATGAATTTGTTTGTAAAATTTTCATACCAGTATATTTCTAGAAAATACATGAACAAGTAGCATGATCTAACATATTTCACAAAAAAATCACAGACAGCATTTCAGTCATAAATAGATTATAATGACACCCTAAGTAATTTCAATATTTTTATATATAGTGTCAAGTTCTTTAAATAATTATTTTTAAATATTTTTAGCTAGATCTCTGAAATTGATTATTTAAGTCTACAGTTTTTTTTATTTCTTTGACTCAAATATTCACCTTTTCTTGGAGAGAAAAAAGATTTAAATTAAGTTTTTTTGAAGAATTTTATATAAATTTCATAATTTTTTATTTACTCTTTCTTTTAATTGTAAATAACAAGAGTGCATTAAATTATAAATGTTTCACACTTCGATAATCTTCAGTTAAATGTTTAATTAAGCTTATTCTAAGGAAAAGTTTTTGATATTTCTGTCAATAAATACTATGTTCTGGATATTATTAATTTTCTTATTCAAACCAATTTTATTCAGTTAGTTCTAAACTTCACGAAAAAGGATTAATCATGATAAAGTTATCCAGTTTTAACATAGATAAAATATCATTGCCCAAAAAAGGCATGTTAGAAACTAGATGGAAGTTAGTTTATTATATTGCGTGACATTTTAGTCTGATAATGTTGTTCGTTTGATTAATAGCTTTCTAATGTAATTTGAATTCATTTAAAGGCATAACAAACCTCTATTATACGTCAAGATGAATCATTAACTTTTCGGTAGATTCTTATCCTCCGCTATCAATTCGTTGAATTACTTGACTTAATTCTTAGATGAAGTAATAAATTTCTTAAAAAGAGAGAAAGAAAGTTGTTTAGTTAAAAATATTTTTATCAAAGCGCTGCTGTATCATTTGTTGGATAATCCTTTAAAAATATGTTGTCGAAGTTTAAAGATTTAACTAATATTTTGAAATTATATATAATTTATATACATGAAGAGTGTTTGTAAATGGCTTGACCAAGAATAAAAGTTTAATTTTTAATAATTTTATTTAAAATGAATAAATATTAATTTTTTCTTTCATTACAAACATGTTAATATAATTTTGGCAAAAGTTAGATGTGTTAGAATAGTTAAATAGATAAAATTGATATTTCCTTTTTTAAATTACTATTTTAGAATTACATACATTATGATAAATATGATGAATTTATGATAAATGCAGTGAGTAGCTAGGAAAAGTGTTTTTGAAAATTTAAAATTTTCTAAATTGAAAATTTATTTCTGTAGTGACACTTATCAATGAGTCAAAGAATTTTAGAAAGAATAACTTTACTTTTAAAAATATTTTTTTCAAATAGTAATTTTTCTTTTGAATATTTCAGCCTTATTCACATAAATAATTTTTATTAATCATACTTTTTCTTTTATGAAAGACAAATTGGGGGAGTTTTAATGGCGTTCCTTTTTTAACTCGTACTCTTACACACAGAAAAAGAAATGAAAATTTCATATTTCATTGCATTCATTTTTTAATGAATTTCTTTTCATCCTTACAATTATTTCTTACTAGCTTTTCATTTTTCTAGGTTTGATAATCGGTTTCATTATACGGTTGTTCAATACTTAAAAATTTTCTAATTAAAATTTTAATTATTACATTTCTTAAACCCAGTCGTTAAGCAAATTTGTTTTTTGTTTTACAAATAAATTCAATTTGATCCATGTTAAGCAAATAGTTTTGTTAATGAGGAATATAAAGAGCAAATAAATTAAAAATTGTTTACTTAGAGGAACAATTAGTAGTGATATCATATAAATATAAATCTTGTTATCTTCCATCAAATAGCTGTTGGTAACGGAGGGAGGAAAACCCAAGGTGACCTTGAGTGTTGCTTGGGGCAGAGTATTTGAACTGGCCATCTTCGGGTCCGAAGTGCATGCCTTAGACCAGTGATCTCCAACCCCTGGTCCGTGGATTCAATGCTACTGGTCCGCACAAGAAACATTAAATTATTTCCATTTTATTTACTACGGCATATTTTACTTGGGTTTGGGCTACTTTTTTTAGGAAATTCACTTTATATTCCTTGTTAAATCACTTTATATTCATTTTTGATGTAGCTATATTTTATTCTGAAGGCACGTTTAGATGCAATTAAAATAAAATTATTCAAACAAAACAATTTAAAATATAAACAATCAATGTCCTCCCCCTCAGCGGGCCGCGGTAAAATTATTCAACGTGAACTGGTCCGCGGTTATAAAAAGGTGGGGGAACACTGCCTTAGACGACTAAGTCAAAGAGAATTCGGGCCAGTCATTAAGGGCTTTTATTCTTGTCCTTTGTTGTTAGCGACTAGCAGAAGGAGGCGTCGCTGCATATCCCCTTCCCCGAGAAGAAAGTGTGTATGTTTTTGTAACTTTCTGAACTATACTGAGAGAAGGTTGTTTTTTCAGCCAATTACTGTAATTGTTATACATCTCCATTGGGTTTGAGTGTTGTTGGAACGTTTTTTCGGTGACGTAGCGAACAATATCTTGTTGAGTTGGTGGGTATAGTTAACGTGTGCGCAATGGGCGTTTTTAAATCACTAGTCGTGATTTTATTGAGAATACTTAGACTCTCTATGGTAGGAATGCATAATCAACTAGTATCGTTAGGCTGTGCTGCCATCTAGTGTTCAATTCCTGGGTCATTTTTAAGAAGACACACTGTTGGTGACGCGGTTGATAGGTAGACCCATGGTGACCTTGAGTGCTGCTTGGGTGCAGTGTTATTTGAACTGGTCACCTTCGGGTCCGAAGTGCATGCCTTAGACGACTGAGATGAAGGGTATTCGGGCCAGTCATTAAGGGCTTTTATTCTTGTTCTTTGTTTTCTGCTACTAGCATAAGGAGGCGCCGCTGCTATATTTTATTATTTATTACCCTACGAACTTTTTATGCATTTCAATCATAAATCGAAAAAAATTCTTAAATGCGTAATGGTACGAGTTTAATTTACAATAAGCATATAAGTTAACATAAATGTAGGTAAATTGTATTATTGTCTTATGATTCATCTTAAGTATTGCATGCTTTTGTTATAATTTAAGTAGGACTTGTTGATTAATATATCCTTCAATTCGTCTCAGTACTGTAGAATGATTAAATTTTATTTTTTTGCATAAATTCTTTACTTCGTATAATACTGTGTTACAAAACAGAATCAGAATTCTAAATGTGATAATGTTAGAGACAAATATTATTTATATTTAAATAATTAGAGACAAATATTATTTATATTTAAAGCAACAATCAGAAAGATGTAAAATATTAAAGAACGGATTATAATAAGAATTGAATGGATAATTGCGACATTACATACATTTCTCTGTCCTACGTTTATTATATTGTCTTAATGCATTGATTTACAAATGAATTTTATAGTTTATTTGAATCAAATACATAAAAATTATATTTGGTTGTTGTAACATTATTAAGGTAATTTCAAGGATCTCATATAGAACAATTTCATTTTACCTATATAATAATGAATTAATGCTGTAAAAATTTTATAAATTTATAAATGAATTAATTAGATTTGAATATAGATTTATGCACCTGTTAATTGTTAGATCAAATAAAAAAAAGACTAATTTGTAATGAATTTTACATTTTATAAATAAAAAAGCCAGATTACAAAAATACAGGATATATATATATATATATATATATATATATATATATTCTATGTATGTATGTATAATTTATTTCTATTTATATATTATCCATTCTATTCTTTCAAACCATTATATTTTCTGAAGATAGCGAATTAAATATCCAAAGCAATACATTAATATATTCATGCAATTTTTTTGAAAAATTAAGGAAAAGTAAATATTTGTTCATTCCTTGCATTACCTAAATAGCATTTCTACAATGTTGTTAAATTTGGAAACAGAAACCATTTTTGATATTTTTAAAATTATTTTGAATTGATTTTAAATCAATTTTTAGTGAGAGTATTGTATTGACTATATTAATGTTTTTATAAGGCTGAAATATCTTAGTTGAGAAAGCATTTTATAAATATTTTTTAATATAAGTTTTTACTATGTTGCCTGAGTCATATTCTCTCAATTAAGCCAAAAGACTTTATTGAGAAATTCGTTTTATTTAATAACAAAGTCGAGAGTTCAGTTTATAACCGGAACCCTCTAACCGGATAGCACGGAAAATTCCGTCAGTGTAAAGATGCTTCGAAAATGGACTGCACGGATTTTTCTGCCTTCAAGTAACGTTTTCAAAAGCGGATTAGCCGCACTTTTCTGAAATCCTTTCCCCCTTTTAAAGGTTTAACCGAACTAGGTCATAAAATTGTCCCCGTTCGACCTCCCAAGTTCTAAAAGGGGAAAGAATTGAAGTCTGTTGCATTTTTGAAGGCAATAGCAAAATAAGAGTAAAACGCTTTCGGAATAACTTTTAAGGAGGAAGGTATCCAAGCATCTAATGCAGTGCTTCTCAAACTTTCAATATACACGACCCACTATTCAATCATCTTTTTCATCGAGCCCCCTCCATACAATAGCAATGTATTGAATTCAATAATACTATACTTTGACACTAAAGCTACAATATTCGACTTTAACTTCTTATGTGCCACCGACGTATAAAAACGTTTCACTCAGCCAAAGCATTAATTTTCTGGACGTATATATATACGTCTTTCCGAAGTACGATCTTTTCTGTGCAGTGCTATCCATAAAATTATTCCGACGGCTTTGGAATGCTATAAAAGAATGCTTCATAATGTTTGCGAAGAATTTATTTATTTCACAGGATTTGCTTTTTTATTTCTTTTTCTCCCCTTCAAAAAAACATCAAAATACGCACTTCTACGTGGTAAACGGTGGGGAGCGAATCGCGTAACTTTTAATCGGCAGTTAAGGAATTATTTATAAACCGTACAAATTATCAAGATAATTGATAATACAAACCCATGGGGTGACTGATAATTATCAAACTTGTTCTTAACTTAGTATTGTTAAATTAATACTAAAATATACATTGTACAGTACTGATACGTTTATAAGTGTATTATATATTTTTATTATATCAGGAAGTATTTTGTTTGTTTACTTTCAATAAATTAATAATTTTTTAAATAATCTTTTGTTTTCGACTTTTCAAAATGCTAGCGCTCCCCCCCTCGTAGAGTTATCGCGCCCTCCAAGAGGGGCGCGCCCCACAGTTTGAGAAACGCTGATCTAATGCAAAATAAAATGTAATAATTGAGAATTTGTTTTTCTCCAATAAAGATTTAATGATTATTTATTTTCCAGATTAACAGTGAATATATTGATTTTCTGGTAATAATATTTAAAACGAATTTAGAAATCACTCACAGATAACCAACATGTTTTAAGTGTTACGGAATAATAATATTATTTTAAAAATAACTGGCTTTTTAAGTACTTTAAATTCAGATAACTTCATTTTAAAATATATTTGTTACATATAAATAGTTTAAAGCACTTTTAAGGGTATTCAAATTTGAATTTAAAATAACCCCTCTGTAGAATCTTTCACTGTTTGCTTCCAATTAAAATGTTATTTCATTATATATTTAAGAATTACTATAAATAATCTCTTCAGATTTTAGAAAGTATCAATTAAGAAAGTAGCAACAAAATTTTCAATCATTTCCTTCAAAGTATTATATGTGATTTAGCTACAAAGAAACATTTTTGAAGACAAAGCTGTACACACTGTAACATTAATAGCACTGTTGCTTAAGAATAAGAACCCTTTTTTCCACTGAGGAAAGTTTCGATTATCCTCTCAGAAAGTGGATGGACCTGCCCTTTTACATCATCAGGTGTTTGTTCGGGCGCACTCCAACACTTTTCTTAGCTACTCTAGGGATCAAATTTTTAACTTTTTTTGAAACCTAAGAAATGCTGGTTCAAAACATAGGAAAGCGCTAAGGAAATAAGAGCATCTCAAAGACAAATAAGGCTTTGATGGCATAGTGCCAGAGAATTCAGAATAGGATACTGCAGAATTCTTCAAGGTCCTCTGTATCGACCAAGACAAGTGGTCGCCTTTGATGGTTCGGGACCTTTCGAAAGTGATTTAAGAGTAAAAAAGTGGTGTCGAACTGTGATTTGACCTTCCTTTGGAAAAGCCATTTATCTTTATTTCAATACATAAAGTACAAAAAAAAAACCATGGGGAAAAAGATTTTTATTTGCATTACATCATTTAGTCTACTTTGAACGACATCACTTTGAAATAGAACTTAAAATTTAATAAAATTTAACTGTGTGTTAAAAACAGTTCAAGGAGTAAAATAGCTGTATTTATTGCATATTATGTATGACTTATTTTAATTAATATAAATAAATTTGGAAGATTTTAATCTCTAATACATTATTCAGAAACTGGATATTTGCTTTCTAGTTTTATTTAATTTTAAATCTTAAATAAATAGTTAAATAGCATGAAAATTAAAACTTTTTAATTAATATCAATTCCTCAAAATTTAATTGTTTGTCAGTAATTGCAATTCAATTAATTATTATTTAAATGATTAATTAAAAGAGCGTTGTATAATATTGAACCTTCAATCAAAATTTTACAGTTTCATAATTTTTTTTTGTTTTCTGTATATATTAAACTCAACTATTGCATTTAAATTCAGTAAAATGGCTTAATCTTCGAAAAAGTTACAACTAAAGAGATTCAGTACTTTTTGACATCAAATATTACATATTTTGGCGTAATTTTTCTTTCCATCATGAATCAATAATTTTTGATCATTTTAAATGAAAATTTTTTAACGTTCGTTTCATAAAGTATAAAATTTAAAAAATCTAGCACATATTTCAACAAAGTGTTGAAATCTTCTACAAAGCTGATTGCATTAAAATGATGATTTATAACTTCCATTCCAATTAGGGTCCGTAGAACCAGATGAAATAAACCAATACCTTACAAATGGATAAGTGAGTAGTATGAGTAGCATGTCACCATTTTTGAATGGACGGACAATTGAATTTAAGAAAGAGCATCGTAGGATCATTCGTCATTTGGGTAGGAGCCCGTGATTCTGTTATTCGATGATGTTGTCAAGAATTTCTGAATCACAGTTGTACATAGCATCAAGAAGTTAGTGATTGATTGAGAATGAAGAAAAAGCGAGTGGGAGAGTGATCATGCGATCGTAGCTCACAGGCCTTGAAACATCCTTGCCAACGATCCGATATAAATCGAGATACTAGTGACTGCAATGTCCAGCGATAGGCAACTTGACGAACAGATACTGAGATAATGGAAGCCGTTTTACAGATCTCCCCTCAATGAGAGTATACAAGCGCGTTTGCAATGGTGCCAGGAAACTATAATCTTCAGGACTGGAAAATATATGTTTTCAACAATGAACAAAGCTCCGATCGCCAGCACAGATGATTCTGGAGGTATCGAGGAAATCGGCGCTATACTCATCGAAGTGTCATCCACCTCTCAGGGAAAAACCAGGAGCTATGGTATTGAGTGCCATTTCATTTGAATGCTGAACTTCTTTTGTTGGCATGCGTGACAATATTACAGAATGGCGGTACGTTGGCTAGTCTTTGCGTTCGTAATGCTCCTCTTCCGTTTACGGTACTCTGGGTTTACACATATGAATAGGATAATACTGAATCAAAGACAGTCTGTCTTCTTCATGTCCTTTTATTGTTTACCTTCATGATTCTTCGAAATTTCTCTGGCCAGTGCTAACACCAGATACCTCCCCTATAGAACACTCTTAGGTTCAGATAAAAAATCGTCCTCAGTGGTCATGGAATCGTGTTGATTCGGACGTAAAATAGCAAGTAAGTCTTTAGAAGAACACCTACAGGAGAAAAAAAAGCATATTTTCGGTCCTAATTCAGTCTGTTATTAACTGGATGACTATTGGTTCTTAGAGTTGGCACAGATGTTCTTTTAAAGATGTATTTTCTGAATAAAAAATCATTTTCTATAGCTCTGTTGGCATTTTTACACTCATGTCCATAAATTAAGGATAATTCAGAATCACACAGAAATTGAACTCTAAAATAAAAATTTCACCTGTAGAATTATCACACACATCTTTAAGAAGAATATGCAAATTACAGAAAACCACCAGATGGCGCGGATAGTACGTCACAATGACGATAGTGTAAGAGAGGGGTATATAAGGAATGGTGGCAAAGAAGTAAAATTGTTCACAAGCGCTTTAAAAGCCTTTCAGTGCAATAACCGCATAGTTATGGCACAAAGGAAGCATTTGGATGATTTTTTACATGGTAGAATTATTGGACGACTGGAATGTGGACGTACCCAGCTGGAAGTATCCGAGAAACTTGGAATCGCCCAGAGTGTCATCTCCAGGCTTTGGCAACGATTCCAAGATGATGGCAATGTGAGTAGATGTTGCAGCACAGGTTGCTCCCGAGTTACAACGCCGAATGAGGACCGGTATATATATATATTTGGCAGTTACTGCCAAAAGAAACAGACGGAGCACAGCAGCAGACCTGTCTCGTCAGCTCTCTTCAGCTACTGGTACGACAGTTTCAAGGCAGACCGTGTACAGACGCTTAGGTCACATTGGTCTATATGCTCGTAGGCCTGTCAGGTGGGTTCCACTTACTGCAACTCACTGTCACCTGCAATTAACCTGGAGTAGAGAGCATGCATTGTGGACACCACAACAGTGGTCTTGCGTGATGTTTTCCGACAAGTCCAGGTTTTGTTTGATGTCTGATTCTCGCCGGACTGTAATATGGAGAGCCGCCACCGTTACGGTGGTGCAGTATGGCTCGTTTGAGGAGGAAATATTCT